>CM028355.1:16257014-16857014 GCA_016618105.1 Dendrobium huoshanense
GAGAAAAAGAGAGTCACAGTATTTAGTGCAATACCCGGAGGGTGCCTCTGGGAGTGGACGTAAGACAACTTGACTGAACCACTATAAATTTCTGTGTCCTTTTAGTAGTTCTTTTTGAATTTATTTTTTCTGCACTTTGATTTTCATTGTGGTGATTTTTATTTGAGTTTTTTTATTGTGTTTTGATTTAAATAATTTTTAAAATACCAATTCAACCCCCCTTTTGGTTAGTCTTGGGTTTGTTCATAAAGGCTTAACATCCCTAACAAACTTTTATGCCGGTCATACCAGGCTGATGGAGAACCATCAATTTCCAAGATTCTGCCAAAATCACCAAGATTGTCTTCTCCATCTCTTCTCCATTGCCAAAAATGCAACTTCCTTTCCAACCCCCAATTTCTCTATTTTTTAGTCTTAAAATTATTTTAGTTATATCTTGATTTGCACATGCAGGATATTAAAGTTAGGGATCATCTTGATGCTAACATGATTTCATATAGGTGGCTATGCTCATACATGGATATTAAATAAAATGAAATGCTTTAAAATTAACATGTTTTATGCATGTGCTGAGAATAATAAGACCCCCGTTTAAATTAAAAGAATAGACAAGTGTGGCTATGATTTGAGTATTTTAAATTTTGATATATATATTATATATATATATATATTATATATATTATTATATATATATATATATATATATATATATATATACTACTTATGATGTTGAATTTGATTATAAGAGCTTAGGATAACCCTACATATGGTTGAGTCTAGTTTCCATTTGATTTTCAATGTAATTTAATTCAAGACAAGAGTTCTAATGTTAAAGTTATTTCAAGTGGGATGTTACACATCCAATTTGGAACCCAAAATAGGAAGGTAATATCCCTTAGGGGAGAGTTCCTATCCATTTAGAGATTCAAATTTGGATAGTTTTAAAATATTCAAAAAGGAAAGATAACACCCCTTTCAAGGGGTAGTTTCATTTTATTTTTTATTTTTTTTTTATATTTGAACCCAATGAATTTAAGGGAGAACAAAAGGGAAAAATGTAAAGATCGAGAAGAATAACATTCTAAAAGTCAATTGAGTGTTAGGAGTAGAATCTAGATTATTGTCAATGGTACCCGAGTACTTTACATTTTTACAGACCATGGCATGTATTATTAAGTAGCTCTTATGACATGGAAATTCAATTTGAATCTTAAATTTAATTGATTTATTTAATTGATTACGTAATAAAATGTCATACTTTTCTTGACTTTTTAATACATGTCAGTTTTATATTAGCCTTAAATCCAATCGAAGCCTCATGAGGATACGCTAAAAAATATTTCTCCTTTAATTAAATTTAAAATATTTAAGCTTACATAGAAACTCTAATGTATTTAACAAGTTAGCTCAAATCACTAAGGGTCTCATGAATATATATTATACTTTCTTTTCCTTATTAGGTACCTCCCTACAGGTTTTTGCTGGCCACCTGACCTATTAGTGTGTAGTCCTATCAAGGGAATATTATGCATTCTTGATGACAAATATATTTTTTAAGCCTAATTTTAAACTTTTTCATATTTTTAAGCCTATTTTTAAACTGCCATGCATCATATTAAATACAAATTTAATTGAGTCAAAAATGTAATTGCATCTTTATTTCAAGCATCAAATTACCCTACATATGTTAAGGGGCCAATTAGGATCTACGCTAGATGTCACCCTCAAATATTCAAACATAATCTACAAGTTTTATTAATCTTTCATTAAAAACCTGATTCATTGATTTTAAGTGACTAGTTTGTTAGTTGGCTCCCCAATCAAGGTTGGGTAAGTCAAGATTTACACTATATTAGCTAGGTTTGGTTATTAATTTTTGGTGCCTAATTTAGATTTAGTTTCTATGATAGGTTCAGACTATATACCCTCAACCTCTAGGAATCAAATCCCAATTTTTTTAAAAAATCAACAACTCAAATTCAATCTCTTTCAATCGAAAATTTAAGCCCAACACTTAGGTTAGGCTTGGGTGCTTCTAAAATGATTAAGAATCCCAATGTACCTCCTATATTTCATCCATTGACCTCCAGAGATAAGTGCTCCATTTTGGTTTAATCTCAATTAAATTTCCAACCTCACTCCTTTATTAACATCATTAACAACAACCAATAACAACAACAACAACAAGCCTTTATCCCACTACGTGGGGTTGGCTACATGAATCTTTTTTCTCCATTGTGTCCTACTAAAAGTCAAACTTTTGTTTAAATATAATAAATAAAGATTATTTCTAGTATTTTTTAACCAAGTCTTCTACCATTCTTAACATACGTCAAATCTAATACCTCTACTTTCCTAATCGGGTCATTAGAAGGCCATCATTTTATGTGCCATCTAAGGCGACTATCTCTAATTTTATCTTCTATTGGAGCTACTCCAATCTTTTCACATATATGCTCATTTTATATCCTATCTCTAAGGGTAAATCCACTCATCCACCTGAGCATCCTCATCTCTTCCACACTTAACTTAGTATTTTGTTTCTCTTTTAATGGCAAACTTTTAACACCATAAAGCATTGTAGGACTCACCACCATCTTATAGAATTTTCCCTTAAGTTTAAGTGGTACTTTTCTATCACACAACAAGCTTGATGCATTTCTCCACTTCAACCATCCAACTTGAATTTTGCTGATAATATCCCCATCTATTCCACCATCACTCTGAATAATATATCCAAGATACTTAAAACTTGTACTTTTATTAATGACTTGATCGCTCAAAGTCACAATCTCCTCACTAGGTCTATAACTACTAAACTTATACTTCATATATTTTGTTTTAAATCTACTAAAGAGAAAAACTTTATACTCTCAAATTGACCTCCTTAATTCAAGTTTACCTTCAACTCCCTCTCTAGTCTTATCTTAATTTCACAATCTTCATTAAAAAATTTAGCAAAATATCTTATCCACCTTTGTTGAATATTATCTTCTAAGATAAGTATTTTTTTATCTTTATCCTTAATACACTTCACTTTAACAAAATCCTTACTAATCTTATCTCTTTGTTTCGCTAACTTATACGTATATCTTTCTCCTTCCATAGTATATATTCTATTATAAATTCACTAACAGAAAAGGTATTTGCATCGTATATTGCTTTCTTAGATTCCTTATGAGCTTCTTTATATCTTTCACATTTATTATAGTTTTTACAATTAAAAGAATTTTTATAATAAATCTTCTTATTTTTAATTTTTTGCATAATTGGATTCTACCACAAACTATTTTTACTATTAGGAGATTTTCCCTTTAATAATTAACTCAGTCCTTTAACATAACTCAAAAATTTTAGATAAAATTTCTATCATTATTTTAATTGAGAGTTCTCATTGGGAACTAATTTTCTACGATGTAATTAGCTACATGGTCTTGCTCTCATAGGAGATTTAGAAACCCAGGTCAAACTTTTAAAAAAGTAATATCCAAACTCAATTAATTATCTTTTATAAAATTCAAGTCAAACTTATTAATCATTATCATTGTATTCAAATGATTGGTATAAAATGATATATTCTTTCCTTAGGAAGATATATTATTTTATTATTGTAACTTTGATTATGAAACTAATGTTCCATTTTCTAGATTACTATAATCAAACACTCAATTAAACATGATTTTTATCCTCTAGAATCATATGTTGTCCTTCTTTGAGTTTAACTATGAATTTCGAGAGGAATTTAAAGTTTTAAAATTTGAACTAATTAGGGAATGATCTTTTCACATCCCAAGGTGATATATCATTCATAATGACTTGTTCAATTTCAAAAACTAAAATTCTAGAAATTAAATTCTCTCAAAGAAAATTTCTCTTTTCAAACTCAACCTTTTTTAATCAAATAGTTCCCTATGGTCACACATGGATACTACAGCTAGAGGATGTTTAACGTCAAATTCATTTAAAAGAGCATATGAAAAAATAGAGAAAATGGCTATTATTAATTTTTAATGTCTTTTCATAATATAAATCCTAATAAAATAGCTAGAACCTATGAATCAGATAAATTATGAATTTTAACTTGAGAGGTTACATCAATTTCCAAGAAATTGAACATAATAAGAATCCTATTAGGATTAGTTCCTAGATTATCTATTTAATATGAAGATTATGATTTGAATGAAGATAATTATGTGTAAATCATTAAAAAATGTGAATTAAATTGGAAGGAAAAATAATCCATACTCAAATATATATAATCAAGGTTGGAGAAATCATCTAAATTTTAATTGGTCTAATATTAATATTGGTGGAAATAATTAATAAAATTATTGTCAAAATAATCAATTAGAAATTGGCACAATCCTCATTAATCTATTATTAATCCAAGACCTTCTTATCCTTGATGATTTACCTTCTGGAAAAGGTAGTGATTACTTTATGAACTTAATTACAAAGTCAAGCAGCATCAATTAAAATATAAGAAACTCAATCAACAGCAATCTCATTTAGTAGTAGACCTCTTGAATCATTATCTAGGAATATAGAAGTTAATCCAATGGAAAAAAAAAAAGATCATAGTGGAAATTGCTTAAGGAGTTGTAGTGATATACCCCACCCAAATTGATAAATCTAGGCAAGTTTTGTTAAAGACTATAAACTTAATGTTTTTTGGAATTTAACCCTCATTATGTTTGTGTATTCTTTGTAGATTAGCAAACTTCTCATATTCATGTTGCATATTTTGTGACTTTTCAAAGTTTTGCATTTATCGTATGTTTTTTAATTAAGGCTTTGGTTTAATTCTTGAGAAACGTTTATGTGCTTAAATGAATCTGGCTCTATAGCACTAACCATTAAAACATCATAACATTCATTCTCATAAAATGCATCAACGCTCATGTTTAAATAGTACAATGTATGGACCCAAAAAGTTAACATGAAATTCGTTTTGTTAAAAAAAATTATGTATGATCATCACTTTGAAATTATGACACTTTAGTGAGTGTCACAACACTAATAACTAACATAGCTGCATATTATGGTAGATTCACTACTTTTTTAGTTGAAGTGCAATGATAATCTTTAATATAAGCGCTATAGCACACACTGTGTCAACCGCTACAGTTGTTTCCCAAATTAAAGCAATGCTTTAATTACCAATACCTAGCATCGCTATGCCATGTGGCCTATGCCATTGCATAATATATCCACTTGAATGTTTTTTTTTTTCATTTTGTGTTAGACTTAGTGTCATAATATAGCTTGTATCAGCACCACAGTACATTAAATTTTTGTATAAATCATTATAGTTTTTTAAAAGTTATCACATTTATGTTTCATTCATCTGAATTTTCTCTTGAGTAATGGCTCCAAAGATGCTTGAAAATAAGAAATCTTCTTTTGATCTTGTTAAGAGTAGTTTCATTGTGAGTTGAATTAAGATTTGATTATTTGGTTGTTACCAAACAACTAATCCATGAGTGGGGTTTTCAATACCTTAGTAATCCTATATTGCAAACTATTATAAGTAGTTATTAGGAGCATTTTCATAAGGAACTCTTTCTATACTTTTAACAATATTGTCAGGGAGCTTTTTGTCAATGGGTAAGAAGCTACAGGAAATATTTTTTTGTAAGGGGTGAATAAATTCCTTCGAATTCTTTTGTTATCAATAAGATTTATAAGCTTTAAGACTTTGAATTTAATGAGTATACAACCTTTATTGGAACCGATATTGACCTAGAAGATATTTTAAGAATTTTGTGCGGTCCCAATAGTGGAGCTTACTGGACGAGGAAAGATAATAGAATCATCAATTTTCTAGCTACCTTTCTTTCCAATCCTAAAAGATTTCCATTATTTTATTTTAATCTGCTTGGTACCCACTAAAATCATAAGGGAAGTATCCTATAATTTTTCTTTATTATATTATACAATTCAAATGGGTTATTCTATTTAAGTAGGAAAGCTTTTCTTCCTTTCCTTGATATATATTTATAGGGGTACTACATTAGTAGGTTTGGGGTACCCCTCTCTTATTTATGCTTTATGTGTTAAAGCTTTTGTAAGGGGGGAGCAATCTGAGGAATATATGTTTCTTATTATAGGTCAAACTAATAGAAAAATCTTAGGTTCTAAACAAATAAAAAGAGAGGATGGTGAGGGGTGATAAGAGTGACTAGTAGGCCTTGTTGTAGTAGTAGTAGTAGTAGTTCTCTAACCCCAAATCTCTAAATGTTTGAGAGCAAATTGAATGAGGTGACTAATTTTTGTGAGGAATCCAGAGACTAGAAGTTCAAGATGTAGATGCGGATGGCCCCTAGCATGGATAAATAGGAGAAGCATTATATGTACACTATTGATTTAAATTATACTGTTGTTGGAATGTATATAAGTAACCTATTTATGGAGAATAATGATTAACTTAAGTTTACATTTGTACCATTTTTATCCCTTTGTTTGGCATCCTAGAGAGATTGGTTAGGAAGATGATGGTAATGAGTAAGAAGAACATCCTGGTTCATTTGTCTAGGTGTCATCTTATGATTTATGTTGAGATAAAAGAGAGAGAAAATGAATGTTTATTTCTAGCATGTTTTTCTTTTATTGCTTATCGTATCTTTTGCGTTGAAGAAATCCTAGTTGTTTATTTGTGATAGTTATGATGTAATGGCCATGAGAGCCACAATTGTTTGGATTAGCTGAGTGTTGGCTTAAGCACTAATTATCTAGTTTAATATTGTATCACATGTTACGATCCTCTTTATTATTTATTTAAGCTATATGTGTTATTAAATGTAGTTACCTTTTGCTTATGTTTACACTTAGTTTTATCCTCCTTATGCTTACATTTTTTTTATCTTCAATTATCATCTACACTTTTTTATTATTTATTTAACAAAAATAAAAATGTTAATTAAAAATTATAAATAATTTAGGATTATAATAAAACCCTAGATTATTGTTTGAATGAACACTGCATTTTAATTCATAGTTTGAAAAACTTAATAATTAACTAATTTAAATCTTTTGTTCTATTTAGTTGATTTAAAATATAAATTCTATATTATTACATTTTCCTTTGAATTTAATGAAGATTAATTAAGACTAAAGAATAGATAAGGGTAGTTTAAATTGGAAATCGTAGTAAATTCAAATTTGAATTAAGGAGCTTATTAAATATTTATATTAACAACATTAAGATTTCAAGAGGCTATAAGAAAAACTTATATTCAAAATTATTTATGTATTTTATAAAAATAAAAAGTAAAGAAATATAAAATGAGTTTTGAAATGTATATTTAAAATAAAGAATAGTTGAAGAGTACATATTAAAATTCACATCACTTGAAAGCTTAAAATTCAACTCTAATCTTATACATAAAATTACAAAGCATTTAGGAAGGTATTAGTACAAATGTTGGTAAACTAAAAAAATTTCAATTTTAACTACATATCTACCTTTTAAAAGCTACCTTATTTATTTCATGATTAAAGAGTCAATGGTATATTTATATTCATAGAATATAAATTACAAATAAGAAATAGCAAGGTTGGATAAATAGGATAATGGTTTGAACTTCGTAAACTAGAATTATAAACTTTGTTCATTCTAAAATACTTCTAAAATGTGATGTATAATCCTACATTTTCGTAATTTAAAAAAAAAAAGTTTTACTATAGTCATTTAATTAATCAAAGTGAGGATCCATTTTATTACTTTAGGGCATTTAAGATTTTAAACTTTGGGAGAATTTATTATGAAAAATATATTATATTTGTTATATTTGAATTTTAGTGAAATATAAGATTTTAGTTATTTTTTATAGAGTAAATTCTAAAAAATTGTGGAAATTACAAAGTATCAGGCAGTTCCAAGATGCTGAGTGAAATAATGCCGCCTAAACTCATATCAACTCCATCGAAGTGCCACTTTAAAACATTGAAGCACTATTTTTTTTTTTTTGGGAGTGGTGAGAAGGTGGTGTTGTGGTAAAATAGTTAGTATCATTTCCTTGATAATGCAATTATGTTGGAAAGTTCAGCTTGCCAGTGCTAATTTCTAAAGAAAATGAATGATGCATCACTACAATTTTGACACTATAGTGTAGCAAAGTTAATATGGGTGCTTCAACCCTTAGAGTTATGGAGTGCTTCTATATTTCCCCATGTTACAGAGATGCTTTAATACCTTACATCAAGTGTTGTTGTGCCATGTGGCCTACACCATTGCAGAATATTTCATTTTGAATGTTTTTCAATTTTGTGTTGTACTTAGTGGCACTTCCATTTACACTTCAGTGCTTTAAATTTATATATAAATCATTGTAGTTCTTTTTGAATTTATTTCATTTCTATTTCATTCATCTAAATTTTCACTTTAGTAATGGATCCAAAGATGTTTGAAAAGAACAGAGCTTATTTTTCTTATGATACGAGTAGGTTTAGTTTTTCCAAGGCTAAGTCAAGGTTTGTTGATTTAGTGGTTACCAAAAAAACCTAATCCCTGAGTGAGGTTTTCAAAACCCTAGTCATCTTATAATGAATTATTTTATAAGTTGGGGTTGGAAGCATTTTTTAAAGGAATCCTTTGTTGTTATTATCAATATTGTTATGGAATTTTTTGCAAACAAAAAGAGGCTATAGAAAATAAATGTATTATGAGAAGTAAATGGGTCTCTTTCAATTATATTGATATCAATAAAATTTATAGCTTCAAGACTTTGAATTTGATTAATATACATCCTTCATTAGAAACCCTATGGACTAAAAAGATATTTTGACCATTTTGTGTGGTCCTAAAAGTGATGCCTATTAGAAAAACAAAGATAATTGAATCAACAATTTCCATACTACCATTCTTCCCCAAACCTCTAAATCTTAACATTATATCATTTCAACCCACTTCATTTCTAATAAAAACATAGGAGAAGTAACTTGTGAACATGCTCTAATAAGTTATGTTATTCAAATGGGATAATCTATTGATACAGGAAAGCTTATTTTTCTCTTCAACGATATATATCATTAGGGGTACAACTTCAGTAGGGTCTAGAAACCCCTCTCTTATTTATGATTTATGTGTTAATGCTAGTATATGGGGGGAACAAATCCATGGAAAAGTACTTTCCAATTAAAGCCTTACTAAGAGAATTTTCTTAAGTTTTAAATAAATGGAAATATACGATGATGGGGGTGCCTTGTTTGCAAAGAGTGACTAGTAGGCTTGGTAGTAGCAGTAGTAGAAGGAGAGCTCAGATGCCTAAATATTTACGTGATCAGGAGTTTGGGTTGAGATAAAAAAAATTGGTGTCACTTAAAAGCTTAAAATCCAACTATAATCTTATACATTAAGTCACAAAGGATATAGTAAGAGAACAAGTATGAATGATGGTAGGCTAATGAAATTTTAATTATTACTACAAATACATCTACTTTTCAAATCTACTTTCATTTTAAGATTTATAAGTCATTGATATATTTATATTCATAATATATAAATTCAAAATAAGTAATAGTAAATGTGATTAATTAGGATAATTATTAGAACTTTTTAAATTATAATTATAAACTTTTTTTATTCTAAACTATTTCAAGATTGTGATATTTTATCATACATTTTAGTAATTTTGAATTATCAAATTTTACTTTTGTTATTTAATTAATCAAAACTGAAGATCTTTTTCAATGTTGTAGGGCAAGAAACTGATTTAAAAGGGAATAATTTTTTAAGTGCATATTATATACTATTTATTATTTTTTAATTTAAGTAAAAATGTATTATTTTAGTTATTTTTGTAAAGGAAATGCTCAAAATTAATTGAAATTACAAATTATCTGGTAGCACCACGATGCTAAGTGAAATAATGATGCTACGCTCATATCAACTCCATCGAATTGGCACATTAGAACATTATATCACCATCTTCTTTATGTGCGAGGACTACAGTGGTATAATGTTTAGCACTGTTGCATTTATGGAGTTGCTGTGTAGGGAAGTTCAGCTTGGCAGCACTAAGTTCTTGGGAAAATGAATGTTGCATCAATAATATTTTGACAATATAGTCGTATAAATATATGATGCATCACATATATTTTAACATGGGCATCGTAGTTGCTCAAACTTTTAGAGTTATGTAGCATTGCAGTTACAAGTACCTAAATCCATTATCAAATAAGTAAAAGGATGTGTCTATTCAATTGTAACCATTAAACTCCTTCAAGCACTACAACGGAGCAAACTTTTTATAGCCATGGCGTTAGTTTGGCTGGGAAAAGCAAAACTAAATCCTAGAGTGGAAACTTTTTGGTGGAGGATATTTCATTAGGCTATTCCTACTAATCAGTTTTTGAGTTATAGAAGACAACAAGGAAAAGATAAATGTCCAAGAGGATGTTAGGCGATGGAAGACATTGAGCACATTATTTTCAGTTGCAAAAAAATAAAGGAAGTTGTGCAATACTTAAACAGTTGGGGTTTTGGCATACCTGTTTTTAACTCTCTTGACTCTTGTAGTAGATGGATGAATAATCAAAATCAATGGATGGCCAATCTCTTATGCAATATGGTTTACTTATCATGGAAAGATAGAAATCTCTATGTTCATGAGGGGAAAGTTACAAGCCTTATGATGATTGCTATGAATTCTATAAGTTTTTTGTGTTTTATAAGCCTTTCCTATGTTTGAACTTAGGTACCGGGAATATTAATCAAATGATGAGGTTGTTTAATAGTTGGCATCCTCCTCCACCTGATTGGATAAAGGTTAATATAGACACCTCCTTATTCAACTCCTACAAGGCAGGGATTTGTGGAATTTTTTGTGACCATAAGGGTAGGTTCTTGTTGGCATTTGGCAATCCTCATGTTCATTAGGATATTGCCTCATTGGAACTTCAAACTATTCATTTGGTCAAAGATGTGGTGAGAAATTGGATGTATTACTGCAAAGGCTTGATCGTTGAAGGGGACAAAAAAAATGTTATTAGCTTCATTCAGAATTCGGTGGCCAATGTAGGAAATGAAATGGGAGATCTCTATTTTATTAAAGATTTTACCTTTTTATCTTTAAATGTATTAATAGGAAATGCAATAAGTTAGCTAATATTTGTATTAACCATGCTTATTTAGCCCTTTCATTTGGGATGATGTAAGTATGAATAAGATTCCTCCCTCTTTTATCAATTTGTTAAAGGATGAATCGATTTCTTTTAGGTTGTAATTTCCTTATTAGTTTTTAATAAAGCTTTATGGCTTTCTTTCAAAAAAAAAAAGTGTCGGCAGAGAACTAGATCTTATCCGAAGATCTTCTTATGAGAAATCTAGAAAGACAAGAGGAAGAGTTATAACCACAATTACAAGGAGATCCTTACCTTTGAGTAACCTTGTGAACCCTTAACGCTCCACTTACAAGAAATCTCTCTCAAACACTCTCTCACACTCTCTCCTTCAATTGCCCTTGAAAATTCACGTAGACAAGCTTTTTAGAAGTCAATTTTAGTGGACCTTTTATACAAAACACATGAAAAACTATCCAAAAAACTGAAGTTTTTCAATTTTGAACATACACAATCATACAATACAATCATATATTCATATGTATGCATAGTTCAATTACTATTGGGTATGAACTCATTGTGAATCGATACAAAATCATTTCATACATGATCATCATCTGGTATGAACTAAGTTCATCTGGGACGAACAGTTAAAAAATAAAATTTTGTTTGTATGAAACATCAAGATGAAATGAGCGAGGACAAAATAGAGACGTTCGACCTGGGACGATCATCAATATCAACTATATGATCTTCATCTGAGGATAGAATAGAGACATTCATCCTGGTATGATCATAAAATATCTTCTGTATGATCTTCATCCGAGGACAGATTAGAAACGTTCGTCCAAGGATGATCATAAAATATTGTCCGTACAATCTTTATCCGAGGACAAAATAGAGACGTTCGTCCTGTGATGATTATAAAAAATCATTTGTACAATCTTCGTCCGAGGAAAGATGTTTGCCCTAAGATGATCATAAAATTTCATTCGTAAGATCTTCATTTGAGGAAAAAACAGAGAAGTTTTTCATGGTATGAAATTAAATATCATTTATATGATCCATATTTAAAAAAAAAAATTCTCTAGTCTGTTCATTCAACTGCTGGTTGGGGAAAATAACTAATCAGATCATCCTGTACGAAGTGATATCATACAATACGATAAGTTTAAAAATATGAATTTTAAAACTCTCCCCCGGTGTGTGTGTGCTCAATTACTCAATTACAATCATACACTCTCAAACTCAATAAAATGAAAAATACATACTTCGATTACAATAAACTCTAAACTCTTCTTGATTTGAAGTCCTCAACAATTCGGAGTATGATTTTTCTAAAATGTTAGTACACACAAGAGCAAAAATAATTCTTCCAAAATATGTTAGAAAAAATAATAATCAAATCAATAATATTTTGAATCATCAAAAACATACAAGTTGCAAGAATATCAAACATGCAAAACTAAGTAGCAACTATCTCAACAAAGTTGTCCAAACCACTATAAATCTCTAGTGTGTTTGTTTCTTTATTTTAATTTTCCACACATTATTTTTTGTATTTATTTTTATGTTAATTGTGTGGTTGAAAATCTCTGTTATTTTGTTGTTGTGAAATTTACTTTGCTTTTGTATGAAGGGATAAAACTATTAGTTTTCATATGTTAAAAAAGCTTTAAAAAGGATATTTTCTTTGTATTTAAAGAAGTTTTAAAATTACTAATTCATCGCCCCCCCCCCCCCCCCCCCCCCCCCCCCCCCACTCCTGGTTAGCTTCGAGGCTAATTTTTTAGGGTTTCACAACCCTTATGAACATTCAAGTGGTATCAAAGAGAGATTCATAAATTAAGTTTTAGAAAACTTTTGTAAAAAGATCAATGGCTAACTTAGGAAATTATAACATTGCGAAAGGATATTTAATCACACAACCACCTTATTTGAAAATATTTTTTTGAATTTTAGAAATTTTGCAATCATAATTTCATGCAATCAAATAATTCAATTTGGTTATTCCATTCCATCACATATTATAGATGGAGTCAATACTTATATTCCTTTTGCAAAATGGAGTAGAATATAACAAGTCAATGCTCAATTGAATGCTAAATACTTGAATAGCTTTTTATGTGCCTGAATTCTGAAGATTGCATGAGAATCTCTGCTTGTACTATTAATAAAGAAATTTGGAATGGATTATCTACTACATATAAAGGTACTAATGAAGTCAAGCAATCTAAATTAAATATTTTAATACATGATTATGAGATATTTTGCAGGAAACCTCATGAGACTATCTTAGATGTATATTATGTTTACTCAAATTATGACATCATTACATGCTTTAGATAAAAAACATTCAAACTTTTAAAAAATCAATAAAATTCTACATTTTCTATATGATTAAAAATTTCTTGCTAAAGTCACTACTATATGTGAATCTAAAGACTTGAATGATTAATCTATTAATAATCTCATTGGCTCACTCATTTCCCACGAGCAAAGTGTGAGTCAAAAGCTTTTGGATGCATGTGAAATTATAGTGACAAAAGCTGAAGATATGGATGGAAGTGGCTTAGTATATGATAAGAGTGAGGAGTTAGCATCAATAACAAGTAAATTGGAGAGTCTACTAAAGCAAAAGCATAAACATCAGAAAAAGTGGAATAAAGGTAAAAATGATAAGAATGATAAGATTTCCTCTAATGTTATTTATTTTAGGTGCAAGAAGCCCGGACCTATGAAAAATTAGTGCCCAAATAGATAAACGTTTCATGCAAAGGAAAAGGGTAAAAATAAGCAAATTGTAATAAGGGCAAATGATAAAAAGCAAAAGATCTCCTAAGAAGACCTAGCTTCTGAATCCTTAGAGCAGGAGTAAGATAATGAGGTATAAAGTTTGATTTTTGTGTTTATCTATGTTAAACATTATAGGTAATGCATGTGTGTATATTCTTTGTTTTATTTTTATTTGCTATGAATGTTTTTATGTTTTATGTTTTTTAATTATTTTTGTTTTATAGTAAGTTATTTATAATTGTAATATTTTATTTTATTTTTCATATATGTTTTTTAGAACACTCTCTGATCATCACACATAAATCACATCTCACATCGTATCTGCATAAGAGAATTAATCACATCTATCTAATCAAATGTTTTTAAAATGAAAATTTTACTTCTTTTTACTTAAAATTTTTTGTAAGTAATTTTTTACTTTTCTAAATAGTTAAAGAAAGAAAAATTGATGATTATTCCTATTCCTCTAACTCCTTTAGTGGAGTAATTTATTTTTTAATAAAAAATTAGTAATTCAAATTAAAAACTGGACCAAGTAAAAGAGATCTATGTAAATGTCCTACAGTTCTCTATCTCTTTTGAATATTTTTGCAAATCAATGAATATATTTCAAATTTTCTTATCCAAACTATTTATCTATATCATATGGATCATGTTTTTGTTTGTGGCTTACTCTTCCCTATAAAAGAGAGTGAGTTCCTCCTCTCTTATATTTGGAAGATAATCTCATAATTGAGAATCTTTAAAGACTTAAGAAGGAAGCAAGTTTGCAAAAGTAAAAAAGAGGCACAAATTGAGATCAAACTAAAAAATATGCAATATTTTCCAAATGAATTACAAGATGCAAAAAGTGTACCAAAAGTCAAAAGATACACAAAGTACTCCAGAATTTGATAAAGAGACATAAAATAATCCTACAAGTAGTTAGTTTTCATAACAGTCAACTCTTTAAATCTTAGACAAATTTATATGCCAATTGATATTATCCACACTTGAATTTGAGAATCATGATTTCTGGTTTATCACTTTACAATGCTATTCTCTTAAGATATATTTTTTAAAAGAAGCTTGAAAATATCACAATTTTCTTTTAAATTTATTTTCTAAATTAGATTTTTGTTTAAAAAGGACTTTAATCAATATGGAGACTGCTTGGACTGATAAAATTCAAAATTATAATCTTTCTAGATCTTAGTGTGCTCAATTCATTTCTTACTAAGCTTTGAATAAAATCAAGAGGTAACCTTCTCATTTCAAGAAAATTTGTTGAAATTAATTGATTCTTTTTAAACATCACCATCACCTTCGCCTGATCAGGGTCCTTATGATCTTTAGTTTATTATGTGTTCTATTTTGTTTTTGTGTTTCTCTTCTTTTTTATAATGTTAAAAGGGAGAATGTATTTATCTAGTTGTATTTCTATTTAAGTTGCATATGTTCATCTTCTATTTGTATTAGTTTATCTATTATTTAGGTTCTAAAAATTTTTTTTTTCTTTTGGTTTGTTTTTATGTTTAAAAAAGCAAAAAGGAAAAAATAATTTAATTTCCCTTATTTTTAATATAATTATTTTAGTGTAGGGTAGATTAAGAAAAAAAATTTAAATTTACAAATTCAACCAGTAGTATTTGCCATCATCAAAAAAGGGGGAGATTATATCAACTCGAGCTCAAGAGTTTATATTTTTTATGATAACAAACATTGTGGCTCACATTCATATGTCAACTTGTATTTGCAATAAAATTTTGTTTGTGTGTGTACTAAAATTGTAGGAACATCATGCACCATCCAACAAATATTCAAGGCTCAAGATTGGGTTGAATAAGTTATGCTGTAAAGATTTTTGTAATATTCATTAATGCCTTTTTTATTTCTTGTGTAAAATCCTGAAAGGATATATGCTAGCTTGGTGACCATGCACACATGCACTCAAGGGAAGTGAGATTGAGTTAAAACCAAAAGTTTAAATTTTGAACAAATTATACTATATGATTTATTTTGTATGGTATAATAAGCTAAACTAACTAATCATACTGGATGATTTAGATTATCCAGAATGATCAGTTATAATCATGAAAAATAACTACCAATAATAAATTAGGAAAGATTTTAAGATTCAAATTTTGTTCTAATCATCCAAAATTATGTACATTGCATTGGACGGTCAATGACAATCATACCTAAATTGATCTTGTTATAAGGGGACTAATTATGGTTAATTTATTCAAATTGATTGTCTAGGACGGTCAATGAAGATCGTATTGGATGACCTGAGAGATACATGGGAGGAAACTTGATCGTCCTATATGAAATATCCTAATTTTTCTTTTGATTTTCTAGGATGTTCCCAATATCATACTAGACAATCAGTATAAATTTGAACTGATCGTAATGGACTATTTAGATATCATACAACACTATCAGGTCAAATTTTGCACGTCATATTAGACGATCCTGTTGCAATCCGTGACCTCTGTCCTGATGATGATAAATAATGTCGATTGAATTATCTCATTATTCATTGAATATTTCAAATGTTTCTCTTATCTATGAGTACTAACATTTCAGGAAGATCACATATTCCTCAAGAGAACAGAAGACTCAAGACTAGTTATAACAGGATGTGAAGTCTGTAACTTTATTTTTTTTTCTTTTTCTTTTATTGAGTCTCTCTACAAAATATGCAAAAAAATTGAGTAACCATTCGCACACATAGGAGGAGAGTTTTTTTTAAAAAGGCAAAAATTATTTTTTATGCATATCATATTGTATGATTTTAAATGATACTATATGATATGATGTGGCACAAATAGATATATTTTGTGAACTGATTGTATTATAAGATCTCTATCATACTGTATGATTCACTTTCAATCAGAAACCCTAGCTGCCAGATTAATTTAAGCAAGTTTTTAAATCATTAAATTTTGAACTGATTGTAATGTACGATCCTATCATACTATACAATTATTTGTATACATGCTCAAATTAACCCTGTGAGTAGTCAATTAAAAACAAGGTTTAATTAATTATTGGTAATCCTATTATATGATTAAGTTTATACAATACGATGAACTAAGGCTATTTTTTGTCATCTCTTAGATCATACGGATGATACTTTAATTTTTGAACTAATCATACTATATGGCGTATATATCATGCCATACGATTTGAAGATTTTAACATATTATACTGTATGATTTGAATCATACCAGTTGATAAACAAAGAAAAATTTCTCTCGTCCCAGCATTCATCCTATATGAACAGAAGAAATTTACCACATCGTACTGGATGATATTTATATCATACTATATGATGTAGTTTAGAATTGTTGCCTGTTCATACTCCTTCATAACAGGATGAAAACTATTTTAAACTAATCTTAATGTACGATCTTAGATCATACTATATGAATAAAAATAACTAAATTGAAAACTTAGTGTTTCTTAAAGCCTAATATTTAAGTATTATTTATGTCTTTCTGAAAGAAGAGAGAGGAACATGGGAAGGAAGGAGAAACTCTAGAGAGGGAGCCACTTTAAGGGATTTAGGGCTTGTGAGATTAAGGAGAAGGTGAGTTCGTGAAGGAGGAATGTGAGGGGATCACATGGTTTCTCCTAGCCTGCTACATGCTTGCTCCTCCTGTGGACCGGGTAAATCTTGTTGGAGCTTTCTAGGGAGAGAGCCTTCAAGGTCAACATCCTCAAAGGTCCTTTACCTTCTCCAAAAGGGAAAAAATGAGAAGGTCTATTGCCATCATCAGGAGGGTGACATAACATTTAGTACTCTGCCACACTAGGGAAGGTAAAAGTGAGCATGTGTAAGGGCTTCTCCACCTTGCTATAAGGGTAAAAGGAGAATTACTTTTGAGTAGTGAAATTCCCAGAGTGGAGGACTCTAGTGAGTGGACATAGGTTAAGTGACAAAACCACTATAAATCTTCTGGTGTGCTTTTTACATTTACCGCTTTTTATTTTCTTTTTATATCATATAATTACTATAGCTTCTTGGTGAGAATATTATAGTAAAACCTTATTATGTGATTTAGAATTTCATCAACACTATTATAATATTGTTTAATAACTAGCTTTTTCTTTGAATTAGTAAAATTATTTTTTTGAAAACTATAAAAAAATTAGAACTTCAGTTTACGCTTTGTTCTTTATTTCAAAAAATACCAATTCACCCCCTCCTCTTGGCGCATCTTTTACTTTCAGATCATGTGATTATACAGAATAATATTTAGCACCAAAATTGAATTTATAGGGTTTTTTATGTTCTACATATGGTACTGGATTATCCTGCGATAATACTATATGATCCTACGATCATATTGTATGATGTTTGCCGCCATAATTGAGTTTCTAGGGTTTCTTAAATCCCTCTTGGTCAACTCTACTAGGGCTTGATTAAATAATGGCTAAGACATAACTAAGAAATGATATGGAATTAGTTTAAATTGATTGAGGTTTGACCATGGTTAAAGTTTTATTCAAATGGGATAGGTTTGACCAAGTCAAACCAAGTATGATTTTACTTAGGGGAAATATATTTAAAACATAAAATGAATTAGATTTGAGGATTTAAAAGGGTTTAATTTGGTTAATTAGGTTGTATTGACCTATTTAACCTTTAAGAGGTTTTTGAGTCAACCATAGTCAGAGGCTTTAGAGAAGGATCCAAGGTCAAATTCCTTTAGGGGATAGGTTTATTAGCATAGGCCGTAAATAATTAAAGGTTGTATGATCTTTAGATTTCAATCTAGTTTCTAGGGTTATAGACCTTAGATTGAGCTTAAATTTGTAACGTAAACCCTAGGTTCAAGCCTAATCAATATATCATTAATAGATCATGAATCGGATGTCATTTGTCTAGGGTTTAAGGTGTTTAAAAAATCACTAAAAAGGATTTCTAAACAAGGCCTTTGAACATTAGATTTTATTCTAAATTGTAATATTTGATCTAGATTTTGGATTTAAATGCTTGAATTTAAATTATAAAATTTATTGATAATCATTTGAATGATCATAAATGATTTGATTGGATTGAAGCTAGATGAGAGGCAGGGTCAAGGTTTAATCTAGAATTGAGATTTGGATTGGTTTTAAACTTGGATAAGTTTGAAGTTTGAATTGATTTAAGGTTTAGATTAACTTGAATCTTGATTGATCTAAGATCTAGATTGATGCTAAGGTTTGATTTGATTTAGGGTTTAGATATATTTTAGGGTCTAGATAGATCATAGAGTCTAGATTGATCTAGGGACTCGATTAGTCCTATTGATGTCATATAAAAATGATGTCAATAACTCCTTAGAATCATTGGATGATTGTGGCACCCTAAGGTGGGGGGGAATTTGGTTTTAAATTTTTATTAAAAAGGGTAATTAAAATAATTTTAATGATATATTGCAAAGAATAATTAAATATTCATACAATATTTTATGAAAATGAATAAGAAAAATATATCCAAGAAAAGAAAATAACATGCATAATATTTTTATGTGATTCGGCTCAGATTCCAATCAAACCTATATACACACTAGCCAACCTTAGGCTAGAATCCACTAATCTTTTGTTTTCCTTGCAAACCTCACTTCTTTAAACCTAGAAGTTATTTATAACCTAAGTACTCTCCTACACAGATGAGTACAACCCAATCTAATTATAATTTAAGCTTCACTAATCCAAATGGAGCTAAATGGCTCAGATCAAGAAAAAGAAAATTATAATATTATGTAAATAATATAAGCTTAAATTATCTTACAATAAAATGAACAAAATATTTAAGGTGATTTTAAAATTTAATTTTAATTTTAATCATCTCATTACTTGAAAATTGAATATAAAACTTGCTCACTTTAAGAAACATTTATATTTTGATAAAAAATGAATAATATTTTAAATTAAAATATTTTTCTACTGAATTAAACTATAAATTTTTAAATCATATAATACTTTAAAAATGAATTAAATTTGAAATATAAATCTATATCACATAAGAGAAAATAAAAATAACTGTTTGCAATCTTTTTTGATTTAAAAGATTTAACATATAAGCACTTAATATAACATTCTCAACTAGTATTTCATCAAATAATAAAATTTTTCAAGAAAATAAGATATTGAAAACTAAAAGAACAGTAAGTAAATATTTAGAAAAGAAAGAAAACTAAAGAACTCCAAGAGATTTTACATGATTTAGCGTGTTGAAGCATTCCATCAAAGGATTTGATCATACAAATGAAAAAAGCTCTTGGAATGAAGATCAAAAGTTCTCCTCTTAAGATTTAGCATGTAAAGAAAGAAAGAAGAATGAAAATATTGATGGAGTTTTCTTTTTTTAATCTTCCTCAGAAGAAGAGAAAGATGGGTATTTAAAGGGAAAGGGTAAGAAAAGCTAAATTTAAATAAAATTAATAATCTAATATAACTTATAAACTAATAATATAATATTTAATACATAATTTAATTATATTAAATAAATATATGACTCAAATGGCTATAAAATGACTAGTCACATAAAAAATTCTAAACATCTTCATATACATCAAGAATAAGGCAAAAACGGCTACCCAACATATAATATTAAAATAAGATAATATTTCAAAATGGATTATAAATTCAATTTGTATTTAAATTAAGTCATGTAACCTATCTATTTTTATCTACAAAATACAAGGAATCTGAAGAAGCTACAATTAAGTCATGGTTCCATCAAAATAAAATCATATATAGCAAAATAAAAATTAATGCATATTTTAATGTAGTTAAAGATATATTAAAAAATCATATAATTATATGATATAATTTAGATAAAATTAATTATATGTTAGTAAATTTTTATGAAACAAGTTTAACTAAAAAAATATACATAATATCTTTTTTACTAAATAAGCTTATTACATTTAATTTTCCTGATTAAATATATTTCATATTTGATTGGATTTATATTATCTATGAAGCATATAAAATTTATTTAATAAAGAAATCTTATAAATTTATAAATCAAGCTTATTATCTTTAATTAATAAAATATAATTCATTTTAATAGATATTTAGATTTTGAGCAAATCAGACCATGCAAGCAAATATCTATGGACCTCTAACATACTCCTATGTAATTATAATAACCATCAAGCCATCCATCTTAAGTTTAAGTTAAATTTTGATTGAACATGAGTTGTGCAGTGGATATCCCATATAAGTAATTATTATGCACATCCATCTAATCATTACACCTAAAATACTTAGCACACAAATTAAAACTTCCAAGAATATATTTGTTATCATCAAAATCTCTAGAATAGTTTATGAGGTAGATAATATCAACATGAAACAAACTCAATACCTATTAAATCCTAGTTAATTGACCACTGCATTAAGAAATTTTCTAATTTTGAGCTTTATAGTGTAACGGTTCAAAACATTGTGAAGGGAATTATCAATTTATGACCATCCAATAATTGGATTGATTATTCTACTTACGTAGATTATATAAGACAAATTTGATAGAGTTATATGAAGTAGATTTTTTGGATAAGGATAAAATGAGTGAACAACTATTAAGAGTTACAAAAGGCTAAAGACATAATTAGGATTGTTCTTCTTATTTCATTTTAAGGGATAGTCTTGATTAAGTCATTCCATATAACCATAAAACTCTCTCATGATTTTGAATTTGACATCCCATCGAATAATCTTGAATCAGATGGCTAATAATTGATCCTAAATGTTATAGAGCCTGATAAATTTTAAGCTACTAATCATTAAATTTTAAGGTTTGGGTTTTATTTCATTTCCTGATTGAAATATCAAGTCAGGTTTCTGCTAACTTAAAAATCCAAACACACCCCATTTGACACATTTATCACTCGCTTGCTATATCAAATTTTACCTATCATACCCATTGCACTCGTGCTTATTTCTCACACTCTCCCTCACCATTATAGGCTCACCCTCCATCTTGCTCTTTCCCTCACCCTCACTCTCACCTTCTCACCAACCTGCATGTACCCATTAAAATTAATTAGGTTTGTGGGTCAAGTCATATTAGGTTGAGTTGGTGTCGGGTCAGGTTCATATTAAGTTTTTTAACCCCTTTGTACAAACATGTCAAGTTTGATTTAGATGTGCTAAGAGAGATAATTCTGGGTTTAACTCAAACATGGATTGGATACCCTAACCATTGAAAAGCACAATGGGGTTATAATACCCTAACCAATCCCTGACTATCATGTGGAAAAGCACAATTAAATCAACTTCTTAGCATGTAAATACTTATAACCATTGAATTTAAATCTTAAGAAAAAATAACTTTTAAAATTCAATTACTATTGATCCATTAAACTATTTTGGCTATTTAAACCATCTATGGTTTCAATATGATGAGCCATATACATTAAACCTAAGGTTAATGCTAGATGAACAGTATAAAATTTTGAATATTAAAAAAATTAAAATTATTATTTTATTTAGTTAAACTAATTATACAACATGGATTGGATTCAAATTTTTCTTGATTCAATGTCAGGGTATGCTTAGCATCCCAAATTTATTCAAGTCAATTTAAACCACCTTTTGGCCTTAATGGAATTTTGAAGTAAATCGAGTCATATTAAGACACATGAGTTAAAAATTCCATAAATATGAATAAATATGTGGCTAGGGAATGGAATTTTTGTGAATTATTTATATAGACATGAGGATTAGACAACTTGTGATTTTACCATAATCTTGCCCTTAGATTGCCATTCTTGCAGTCTAAGGCCAATCTCCTTAGAAAATTCATAGAACATTATAGAAGTATCCAAATAGCCTAAACTTTTTATGAAAACTTTCTAAGATTCTAAGGGGTCTATGGATTAAATTTCATTTAATTTTGAGCTCATTTTGATATCCAATTTAACATAAAAGAACTTATAAAATGCCAAAATAATATATATATATATATATATATATATATATATATATATATATATATATATATATATATATATATATATATATATATATATATATATATATATATATATATATATATAAAAACTTTAGAAAAATAAGATTTAAATTGCATTATGCTCAGAGGTGAATGGTTAATGAAATAAAAATAGAAGACTTCTTAGATTTTATCTTGAATTCATGTTTATGTCACTAGAATATTAATTAAAAATTAAACTAAACAAATCATTAAAAATTAACCATTAATTCAAATATCTTCAAAATTTTGGAGATTTAATCTTAAGTCATCATTATCCTACATTTAAAATTTCATAAAACATTTAGACTATTTGGTAACTTAAATAATAAACCCTAATTACCCTTATACATAATGCCTTTACAATAACCCAATTTAAAAAAAAAAATTACAATAACCACATGTTGACCTTATTTTTGTATGAGTTCACTAGGACCTACTTATGTTTTCCTATGGTTACCACATGATTGAGGGGTGTCCACCACCCAATCATATAGGTCCCATTTAGGATCCAACCCAATCCTATTCAAATCCAAACTCCACCCTCCAAGTCCAAGTTTCACACCAATCTCAGTCACCCCCTTAGATCAACCTTCAACAAACTTCTAATCAATTTTAATCATTCATTTGATTGTCATTGATGTTGATAGATTAAGCTCAACTAATCAATTCCAAAATTCTTCCCAATGGATCCTAAATTACTTTAGGAACACATTAGACCCAAACTTACCTTTTTGATTTGACCTGGTTGGCCAACCAAACAATGGTTGACCAAAGTGCCCCCATAAGGGTTCAATTGGCTATATTAAGCCAAATGAATTTATTTTTGCATGAGACCATATCCATTAAATTTAAATGGTCAATTAGAACTTAATGAACCCAAACTTTGACCTTAGGTAAACTTGGTTGACCAAGTCAACTAGGTTTTACCTAATCTCTCGAACACCACCAACTTCTACAAACTTCTTGACCAAGATCATTCCAAGTCCATCTAAACCTGTGGGGATGATCCATTGGGTCCTCAAGAGAACCCTCTTGAGGACCCAAGCTTTGTGCCCACTTGGGTTAGCCACTTGGTTTGACCTAAGTGCCTAAAGACAGGTTTCCTTTAAGCCATTTTCTAATCCAATCCAAATTACACCCAAGCAATGGTATCATTAGGCTCCCCATGACCCGATGCATCTACCCTAGTTGACCCAATCCTTGGGTCAACTTGGGTTAGGAGTTAGGCTAACCCAAAGTGTTCAAAACAACATGGGATTGAGCTAACTCCCATCGTAAGCCAAATTGAATCTAGCCAATACCTCCACTAGGTGGCCCTAGGTTCAACACACCAATGCTAGTTAGCCCAACCCTTGGGTTAAATTGGTTCAACCATTAAACTAGACGAAAGGGGGGTAAAACCCTTTGACTCGAGCATTTCACACTATAGACTCAATTGGATCCAATTCACACTTGTATTAGGTTTAATTGACCCTTGCATTGGGTTCACCAACACCTAACCTACCCCCTATCAAACCAAGGCCTTGGTTGACCTTGGCTGAGCCAAAACCAACCCAAATCGAGCATGTTTGGGTCAACTCGAGCTCTCCAATGAAGCCAAGCCCATTTGTGCTCATATTCGACCTTGTCATATCCTCAGTAACCTTCAAGTCTTTACAACGGTGGTTAAAACTAATAGAGAATGAGTTCTGGTGGTCCCCCCATCTCATGCCTCATCCAAACGCTTCCAAATCCTAGGCTATCTGACTTTGAGCTCACAAACCTCTGAGAAGATGTCCCCTTCCACCTAGAGGCCATCCAATGGCTTGCCCAATCAATCTTGACCATCTATGGCCACTGGAATTAGTTAAATAGGGTAGCTCAATCAAAATGCATTCATTTTCTATCAGGCTTTTTAAATCCTCCTTAGATCTCCTAGAGCATTCCTCGATTATTTCCAAGACTCACAGTCTCTTCTATTGACCCATTCGAGTGAGCTTTGATAAATTGTTTACATGATCTACTCAAATTCATATCTCCATCCATCCTCCAATCTTGGCATCTAAAGGAGAACCATTTACCTTCACCATGAAGCCTCTTAAGAGAAAAACCCATCTGTTTGGGGCTTTTCTATGATGAGAACTCTATCCCGAGCTCCCTCGAAAGGTAGTCATATTAAGTGTGAAGGAAACCTTTACCCTAACAGATTCTTATTGTTGGATTGAAGGTTTTTACTTCCCTGATTCTCCTTGAGAAATTTGAAAAGATTTCACATTGGGGATCTCTTGGATCATGTTGGAGAAGCCCTATGGCTACGGGATCACGCTGGAGGTGGAAGACGTAATTAGAGTTGTTGATTTTGATCAACAGCTTTGTTTATATCCCACATTCTTGGAGAGGTTTTAATCATAGCCTTTTGATCTGAGATTGGATGGTCATGGTTAAACCTATGTTATCCAATCAGCCACTAATGATTGGTTGCTCAATCAGATGCCACCCGCATAAAAAGTTGTAGCTGCCTGGGTAATTGGCTATTTATTAAACCCAAAAATTCAAGGGGAACTTCAAAAAACCATATCTCTCAATATTTCTTATTCAATCAAAGTACATTATAAATAACTTGAAGAAATATGAAATTGGTAAAGCCAAGCTAATAAACACTCCTATGAGCTCCAGTGTTCAATTAGATAAACACTCAAATGGAAAATTAGTTGATCAAAAGAAATATAGAGGAATAATTAGATTACTCTTTTACTTGACAGCTAACATACCTTATATAATGTTTAGTGTTTATTTTTGTGCTAGATTTCAAACTTATCCAAAGGAGTCCCACCTAACTATAGTAAAGATAATCCTTAGATACATCTAAAGAACCCAAAACTTAGGAATATGGTATCCAAGGCATAGCATTTCTTTTTGAAATTATAGTATATTTTGATTCAAATTTTATAGGGTATAGGGTGAATAAAAAGAGTACCTCTGGAATATGTCAATTCATAGGATAGTCCTTAGTCTTGTGATTTAGCATAAAACAATGCTTAGTTACACTTTCCACTACTGAAGTTGAATATATTGCCTTAGGAAGTTGTGTGGCCCATATCCTTTGATTAAAGTAAATTATTCTTGATTTAGGATTACCTGTAGGCTTAATGTCAATTCTATGTAATAACACTAACGACGTCTGCATTTTTAAAAATCTATCCAACATTATAAAACCAAACACATTGACATAAGGCATCACTTTATTAGGATCATGTTACTAAATGAGACATTGAGCTATACCATGTAGCAATAGAAAACTAACTGGCTGACATTTTTACTAAACCACTAACCTTTTAAACCTTAAACATCTTAAGGACCAGATTAGGTTTTATAGACATAAATATATGAACTTGTTGATTATTGAACTCAGATTTTTTTTATTTTTTAATCTTACTTTTGTTTTTGTTTTCATGGTTATTTTTGTCTTTGTGTTCCTATTTTCCATTTTTCAATGTTATGTTATTTTTCACTAATGTTTTATTTTATTGATCACTATTGGAATGACATTTTCTCCTTACTTTAAAAAAAATTGTAATCAATGATTGACATCTCTAAATCAGTTAAAAGAAGAAACATTGTTGATTATTTCTCTTCCTCTAACTACTTTAGCGGTGTAATTTTATTTTCTAAGCAAAAATCTATTTTAAATTGAGATCATTTATATCTTCTTATAGTAATCTATCTCATATAAATAATGTTCAAAGTCATTAAATCACTTTCAAGCTTTCTTGATCATGTTATTATATGTATCCTATGAATATAATTATGCTTTGTGGTTTATTCCTCCTTATAATAGAGAGTGAGCTTTTCTTCTCTATTATCTAGAAGATATTCTCACAACTAAACTTTAAAGGTTTTGAAAGGGAGCTAGCTCAAAAAAATGACAAGAGGCATAAAATGAGCCCAAAAAGAAAAACTGAAAACATGCACAATGATCACCAAAAAAAATTGAAAGATACACAAAGTGTATCAAAAATCAAAAGATGCACAAAGTGCATTAATCAATTGAAAAGAGGCATAAAATGAGCCCATAAAAAATCAAGCTTTCTTCTCTTTCAAACCTTTAAATTTTAGAACAACTCATGTGTCACTTGATATTTTTAAAAACTTGATTTTAGAAACTCTTAATTTTGACTAATTATCTTGCTATATTATTATATCAGATATGTTTTCTAGAACATCATTTTGAATGGATCACTTTTTTAACCAATTTTTTTTTTCTATGTTAGATAAAAAGATGGTTGCCTAATAAGAAGTCTGAGATGGGGTTGATAGGATCAGGTGTTCTACCATTTTTCAAATTTTGAGATATTAATTTATTTTTTACTAATTTTTAATCCAATCATAAGGGAAGTTTATCACTGTCTAGTATCGATTAAAAAAACATGATTTTTGCTTTTTATTATTTTTATCATCTTTACATTATATTTTGTACTTTTTTGTACTTTGTTTTGTTTAGATGTAATTTTTATGTTTTCTCCTTTTTGTGATGTCAAAAGTGAGAGTAGTGTCAGTGTTAGATCATTTGTATCATTTGCTTACTTTAGTAAAACTTGCTTTTCTTTACTTATATTATCCTCCTTTATTTTATGTTTCAATTTTTTAAATAAATTAAAATGAGAAAAAATATGTGATTTGAATTATTCTAACAATAATAATTGCCATCATCAAAAAGGGAGAGATTGTTGAAGATCTGGACCGAAGTATTATGATTTTGATAATTACAAACATTAATGTTCCATGACTACTACTATCCATGTATATCTATTTTATGTGCCCAGCTCACTATGAAAGTGTTTTGATGGCACTAGAAAGTACCTTAGGGATGTTAAGCCCTTATGAACTAGTCTTAATGCTTACTAAGAGCGGGAGGCGAATTGGATATTACAACTTTTTTAACTAAAAATACAATCACATACAAAATCAAGATTCACAACAAAAATCAAAGTGCAAAAATCAAACGTGAAAGCAATAAAAAGAAAGAACACACTAGATTTATAGTGGTTCGGTCAAATTTTGACCTACGTCTACTCCACGAAGGCACCCTCCGAATACTGCACTAACCACAGTATCTCTCCTTTAGCCCCCACAGCAAGGCAAAGAAGCCCTTACAAAATCACTTCCACCATCCCCGGTGTGGCGGAGTAGCTGGGCCCTTTGACACCAAAGAGATCTTCTTCTTCCCAAAACTTCCCTCAAGATGAGCCTTGAATCCGATGGTACTAAGGTGCAAGCTCGTCAGAGCAACCATGTGGAACCCGCTCCACACTCCCATGAAACTCCCTCCAAGGATCTTCTCCCTCTCTAAAACTCCACCCTTTCCTCTCTCCCTTTTAAGCTCTTTCTTTAAGTTTTCTCCAAAAGAAATGAAGCATCAATGGCTGCCAAAGACACTTACAAATTCCCTTGTAAAAGCTTAAATAAGAGAGCTCCCAATGAGCTCTTAAATGCAACAAATTAATATTATTATCTAGGATGATATAAATATCATCATGTACGATCAGTACAAAATAAGCTCAATCAGTCAAGACGATTTAGGACAATCAGAAGGTTTTGTTCATATCATCTAGGCTGATATTATATCATCCTATACAATTAGTTCAAATTAGTACATATCGTCCAGAGCATCGCCCTGAATAGAAGCTGTCTGATATGTGATCATCTAGGAATAACTAAGGTTTTTGAACTGATTCTCCTGGTCGATCCTGCTATCATCTATGATGATGTGATCGTAACAATCAAGCCTTAATTGTTTTCCTTAATTATCAGATTAATTTAGGCATAATTATGTTGCATTGTTCAGGATAATATCCTAGATGATATCAAAAAGTAAATAATACCTAAATAGATCTGGCGGCTAATTCTTTCTGAATTAAGCCTATCATCCTAGCCAATACAAAGATTGTTCTGGACTGTGTGTTTAAAAATGGCTGCGTTAATCAGGATGCCCTAATTAGGGTTTCTATTTTTAACTGATCATCCAGGACAATCAATGGATTATCCTGGACGATGTGACCAAAAATAGAGAACTCTAAGACATAAATAAGTGAGCAAAACTACAAGCAAGCATACACCCTTACAGAACAAAAAATACAATAATGAAAATTACAAATAGAACATGCTCTACCAAAACTTAAGCCTTGTAAGGTGCACTATAATCCTTAAATATTAGTATATACACAAACAAACATATATTGCAAATATAAGTATATAATAAAAAGTGAGCCATAATATTTGTTATCATCAAAAACATAAACTCATAAGCCCAAGTTGCAACAATCTCCCCTTTTTTTGATGATGGCACATATTACTGGTTGAATTTGCAAAATTGAAAACATTTTCTCCTAATCTCCCCCTCACTAGAATAAAAATTTAAAAGTAGGGGAAGGCAAAATTTTTGTAGTTTTTATTATTTTTTTTTAAATAGAAAATAGATACATATACAACAATACATTCTCCCCCTTTGATATTATCAAAAAGAGGAGGGGCACAAACTATCGGAATAAAAAAAATGATAAAAAACAAAATGATCCCAGATCTAGTGAAAAAAAAAATCAAATATTCTTAAAATGAGAAAGTTACCTCCTGATTTTATTTAAAAACTTAGTAATGAATGTATTGATAACGCATAACCCAGAAAGTTTTGAAAATCAGAAATCGTTAATCCAAACTCAAGTTCTTTTAAAGGCTCAAAAACTTTTTAATTCAATATCTAAATTAAAGAATAATTTAGAAAAAGATTTTTTTTTTTCAAAACTCCTTTCATAAAACATATTGAATAGAAGATTAATATAAAAATTGGTGAATCAGGAGTCATGATTTTCAAGCTTAAGTATTAAAAATATCAAGGGTTTGCTTAAGCTTTAAGGAGCACAAGAAAGATAAGTATTATTTTTTGTGGGTTCATTTTATGCCTCTTATCCATTGTTTGTCGTGCTTTACGCATCTTTTATTTTTTGATACACTTTGTGTATCTTTCTCAATTTGGGGCCATTACACATCTTTTGATATGGTGTTATTGGCAGCTTTTTTTTTATTTGGTATCATTGGCCATTTTTTCTCAATCAAATATGCTACCTTTTTGAATTTTTTTTGAAAAACTAATGTAAACTCATTCTACTAATAAAAACAAGCTACTTGATTAAGAAAATTATGAAGTAGATTCAACAACTTACAAAAGATCCATATGCAATAGACAAAATATAGAGAGATAAAAAATATCAGTTTTAAAATCCAATTTATAATATGATGAAGATTTTGAATCAAAAGTAAAATAACCTCTTTAAGAAAAGAGATAGAGAGACAAAATCATGAGTTTCTTTCTTTTGACTGTTTTGAGAGAAGTCAATCACAACTTACATAAAATTCAAGAAAAATAGGAGGTAAGTTTTTTATTTTTAGAAAAGTGAATGTGTGTGTTAATTAGAGAGAACTTCAAAAAAAAGAAAAGTAAAGACAAATTTAAAATTTTAAACTAAAGATAGAATAAAAAAGATAAACCTAAAGAAAACACATAAAATAAAATAAAAAACATATACAAACAAATAAACACATAAAAAGGTTTTAAATATCATCTTGCTCCTGATCTGATGATTCAGAAGCTAATCTGCCCAGGAGATTTTTTGCTTTTCATTATTTTTATTCTTTACAATTTGCTCAGCTTTATCCTTTTTTTTTATAGGAAGAGTTCTCAAATTAGGGAAATGATTTTTCATAAGTCTAGGTTTCCTACATCCAAAGTAAATAACATTACAATAAATCTTAACATTCTTACCATTTTTACATTTGTTCCACTTTTGTTGATGCTTATGCTTGTGCTTTAGTAAGATTTTCAATTTTCTTGTTAACTCTTCACTTTTGACATCTACGAAGCTATATTTCTTTGTATCTTCAGCTTTTAGCACTATCGTTTCACCTGCATCCAAAAGTCTTTGACCCAAACTTTATTTGTAGGCAATGAGTGAGCCAATCAAATTATCAATAGAATATTTATTCAAATTTTTTTATTCATAAATAACAACAACTTTGGCATTAAACTTATCAAGTAGATAATGTAGAATTTTATTAACTTTTTCAAAGTTTAAAAATTATTTACCTAAAGCATGTAATGATGTCACAATTTAAATAAACATAAAATATATGTCTAAGATCATCTCATAAGATTTCATACAAAATAGTTCATAATCATGCATTAAAGTATTCAACATGGATTGATTGATTTCACTAGTGCCTTCTCATATAGTCTGTAATTTATCCCAAATTTCCTTGCCAGTAGTGCACGTGGAAACAAACATATAATCTTCATAATTTAAAGCATAGAAAAAATAGTTTAATGATTTAGCATTTAATTGAGCATTAATTTATTCTTCCTACTCCATTGATTAAAAGGAATATCAATTTTAATTCCATCAAGTTCATGAGAAAGTAGTGTATAACCTTCTTTAACAACCATCCACATACGATAATCAATCAATTGTAAAAATGTAGAAATGCGAGTTTTCTAAATATAAAAAGGAAAATTATCAAGTAAAGGTGGACGTGTAATAGAATATCCTTCCATTATATTATGATTGCCAAAGTTAGCCATGAATCAAAATTCAAAAAGTTTTCAAACTTAATTTTATGAATCCGACTCTGATACCACTTTAAAGTTCTCTAATGGCACTAAAAAGTATGTTAGGGAAGTTAAGCCCTTATGAACTAGTCCTAAGGCTAACCAAGAGGGGGTGAATTGGATATTAAAACTTCTTTAACTAAAATCACAATCACATCCAAAACTAAGATTCACCATAGAAAAATGTGGAAGTAATAAAAAGAAAGAACGCACCAGATTTATAGTGATTCGGTCAAACCTTGACCTACGTCCACTCCTCGGAGGCACCCTCTGAGTATTGCACTAACCACAGTGTATCTTTTTTAGCCCACACAGCAAGGCAGAGAAGCCCTTACAAAATCACTTCCACATTCCCCTGTGCAGCGGAGTAGCCGGGCCCTTTGACACCAAAGTGTTGCAAATTCAGGTCTATGAACTATATTTTGATATTGGCAAACACTCTTACTTGACTTGGACTATCTTTTACTACTAACTTTTCAGGAATCAAAGATATGACGGAAAAACAGAGCCAGCTCAAGATGGGGTAGATTAGGGTTGAGTCAGTCTGTAATTTAATTTTTTTCCCTCTTGAGTCAATTGTAATCTTTGGTGTGACTAATGCTAAGTAACCCTACACACACACACTTGAGAGACTTAGAATTTTTTTTTACTCACATCGACCAGGACGATATTTTTATCGGCCTGGACAATCGAGTTTAAAATAGAGATTTTATTCAGGATTCTTAATTAAGGTAGCCAAAATTAACAGATCATCCTGGACGATACATGTATCGGCCAGGACGATAAGCACAAAACAGAAAGAAATTGTCGCCATAAATAATTAAGGTATTCTGTATTTTTGGTAATCGGTCAGGATGATCTTGGATCGGCCTAGACGATATTTACAATTATACCTTAATTGATCAAACAAATCAAGGAAGTAATTAAGGATTATTGATACGATCATATCGACCTGGATGATCTAAGGATAGCCGGGCCGATCTATTCAAAAACCTTAGTTACTTCTGGACGATAAATATCGGCCAGCTTGAATTCAGAGCGATGCTCTGGACGATTTTCCTCTAATTTGAACTGATCGGCCTGGACAATCGTGAGATCATCCTGGACGATCAAGCCAATTTTAAATTGTCCAGTTTGCATTCAGGGCAATGCTCTGGCTGATATTCTGAGATTTGTACTGATCGGCCAGGACGATTTCCATATCATCTTGGACGATATTGTCGGCAACTTGCAATTAATGAGCTCCTTTGAATCTCTTCTATTTAAGAACTCTTGTTCAAACATTTTTAATGAATCTTTTGATACTACCTTGACCTGAGAAGACCTTGAGGAGAGAAAGAGAGAGAGAGAGAGAGAGAGAGAGAGAGAGAGAGAGAGAGAGAGAGAGAGAGAGGGAGAGAGAGGATCTTGTGAGGGGGAGCTTGTGAGGGAATTCACAATGGTTGCTTCAAGGATCGCTCTGCTTCTTCTTTGTCTATATTTTCTCGTCCGTGGAAGGGTCGGTAGAGGTAAGGATTCAGCATCTGATTGTGGTTCTCTGCCAGCTTCAGGAGGAAACAAAAGGAGATAGGTTCTCTGCCTTGTCGGGGTGGCAAAAAGAGATTCTTTGTAAAGGCTTATCCGCCTAGCTATGGGGGCTAAAGGAGAGTCACGATTGTAGTGCAATACTCGAAGGGCGCCTCTGGGGAGTGGACATAGGTTGAGTTGATCAAACCACTATAATGTTCTTATTTCTTGCTTCCGCACTTTAAATTTCCGCGCTTATTTTTCTTGTGGTGTGATTTTGGTTTATGAGATTTTTTCTTCTTTGTTAAAAGAATTTTTAAAATACCAATTCACCCCCCCCCCCCCCCTCTTGGTTAGCATGGGCCAGTTCTATAGGGCTTAACATCCCTAACAAACTTTTAAGTGGTATTAGAGCAGGATTCATAAAAATTAGTTTGAAAACTTTTTGAATTTTGATTCATGGCTAATTTTGGGAATCGTACCACTACGGAAGGGTATTCTATTACCCGACCTCCCCTATTTGATAACCTACCTTTTGATTTCTTGAAAACCCGCATGTCAATATTTTTACAATCTACTGATTATTGCATGTGGATGCTTATCAAAGAAGGTTATTCTCCACCTTCTCGTGAAATTAATGGTGTTAAAACTAAAATTGCTTTTACTGAATGGACTTTTAATGAAAGAGATTTAGCCCAATTAAATGCAAAATGTTTGAACAATTTTTTCTGTGCTTTAAAATCTGAGGATTACTTGCGTCTTTCTACTTGCAAAATTGGTAAAGAAATTTGGGATAAATTGTGTATCACTTATGAAGGCACTAATAAAGTTAAACAATCTCATTTGAATATTCTCTTGCATGACTACGAATTTTTTCGTATAAAACCATCTGAATCTATTTCTAACATGTTTACTAGGTTTATACAGATTGTCACTTCACTGCATGCATTAGGAAGAGAACTTTCAAACTATGAAAAAGTGAACAAGATTTTGAGATGCTTGCCTTCGTCATATGATGCTAAAATCACTGCAATCACTAAATCTAAGGATTTAAACACTTATTCTATTGATAACTTACTTGGCTAACTCATTGCTTACGAGCAAGGGGTGAATCAAAGAAATCTTGATGCAGGTGAGAAGAAGAAGGAGAAAACAGTTGCACTGAAGGCACACAAATCTGACTCCAATTCTTTCGGGTCTAAGAGAGATGAAGTGGCCTTCATCACAAGGCAATTCAAAAGCTTTTTAAGGAAGAAGAAAAAGCATCATTGGAGAAAAGGTCAGGATTATAAAAATTCTAAAGGATCTTCTGATGTTGTTTGTTATGAATGCAGGAAGCTTGGACATGTGAAAGCCGATTGCCCTACACTTAAAGATCACTCAAGCAAAGGAAAGAGTGAGGAGAAACCTAAGCTAAGGAAGGACAAGATGAGAGTTCAAAAAGCATTTTGGGCGGATTCTGCATCGGACTCATCGGAGACAGAACCGAAAGATGAGACAACGAAATTGTGCTTGATGGTGGACGACAATCTTGATCTAGAAGAGGTATGTGAACTTTCCTACGATCAACTCCTTAAAGTTTCTGAAAAGATTCATGCATCATATATGAAATTAAAGAAAACACATGCTAGCTTGAAATTAGAGTTCTTGAATCTATAAAAAGAGCATAAAATTTTGACAAAAGACCATCAAGCGATTGATTCAAATCATATGACTTTACTTGATGAATTTGATGAGTTAAATAAAAATCATTGTGAATTAGTTGAAAAGCATGACGTATTAAAAGTTTCACACACATCACTTGAATCTGATTTTAAGAAGTCTAAAGAGATGGAGAAAAATTTGAGGATTGAAAATGAGGTCTTAAAAAATACTAATTTGAAGATTCAAAATGAATTAGAAACATGTAAGAAAATTAGGATGACACCTACTTTTGATCAATTGCCAAAATCTAGGAAGAGGGATTATAACTCAAATCACTTAAAAAATTCTTTTCCTCGAGTTAGATGTTTTTCATGTGGCATGCTAGGACACATCTCACACACTTGCAAAGTTCACCATAGTACAAATTGGGTATGGAGACCTAAGGTGCATGATCCACAACATACCACACATGCATTGCTTTCTACTTTTCATAAGGAGGGACCCAAACCTGTTTGGGTTCCTATATCTAACATTTGATAATTTTGCAGGAGGGCTCTCACAAAAGGCTTCATGAGAGTATGTGGTACCTGGACAGTGGATGCTCTTGACATATGACTGGTGATGCCAATCAGTTTGTTGTACTAGAGTCCAGGACTGGAGGCAAGGTTACTCTTGGAGACAACACCACCAAGAAGGTGGTAGGCGCAAGTATAATTGGTAATTTCAAGAACCTTATGATTGAAAATGTTTTGCTTGTAGATGGATTGAAGCAGAACTTGCTCAACATCAGTCAACTCTGTGACAAAGGCTTCATCGTGTAATTCTTAACAAATTCTTGTATTGTAAGTTTAAGTAACAACATTATTTTGCAGGGAAAGAGGATCAACAATGTCTACATGCTTGATTTAAATAACATTGTATGTGCTTCTTCATTTTGCTTAAAAATAGTTATTGATGATTCATGGTTGTGGCACCGGAGACTTTGTCATGCAAGTATGAAAACTCTTAGGAAAGTGATCCAAAAAGACCTAGTTAGAGGTGTTCCCAAACTCAAGTTTTCTAAAGACCACCTTTGTGATGCCTGTCAACTAGGAAAGCAAGTCCACTCCACCTTTCACCCCATTAAGGACATTAGCACCCCTAGACCTTTAGAAGTCCTTCACATGGATTTGTTTGGACCCATTAGCACTACCAGCCTATGAGGGAAAGTCTATGGTTTTGTGATTTTTTATGACTACTCGAGGTTCACTTGGACTAGATTTCTTTCACATAAAAATGAATCTTTTGAGGAGTTTAAAACATTTTTTTACTTGGATTCAGAAAAAGCTATGTTGTGAGATCTTGACCATCCATAGTGATCATGGGGGAGAGTTTGAAAATAAAAAATTTGGTGATTTTTGTGGGGACAAGGGGATTAGACACAACTTTTCAGCTCTTAGGACCCCTCAGAGAAATGGGGTAGCTGAAAGGAAGAACCGGACCTTGGTAGAAGCCGCTAGAGCCATGCTTGCTGAGTATTCACTTCAGAATATTTTTGGGCTGAAGCGGTTAACACAGCTTGTTCTGTGTTGAATAGGGTGAATGTTATAGCCAAATTAGAAAAGACACCCTATGAGATTCTTAAGGGTAGGACACCCAATCTTTCCCACCTTCATGTCTTTGGTTGTAAGGTTTTTATTCACAATAATGAGAAGTCTCACTTGGAAAAATTTGATCCTAAATCTGATGGAGGAGTATTCTTGGGATATTCTAGTGTTGGAAAGTCTTTTAGGGTGTTTAACAAGAGAACTTTGATGGTGGAAGAAATAACCCATGTTGTATTTGATGAGTCTGATCCTAAGAAATCTAGAGTTGAAGATGATGATGATGTTGGAGAGATTACAAATGGAGTAGAAAATTTGGGGAAAGGGGTAGAACACCAAAACAATGAAGAAGTAGGAGAAGTCACCCAAGGAGTAAAAAATATTGATTTGGATGAAAGGGTTGGATCTTCTCACACTTAGCCTATAGATTGGAGATACTCTACAAATCACCCCAAGGATTTGATCTTAGGAGACCCTTCTAGTGGAGTTAAGACTAGACATGGACTTAGGAAGGAGGTGAACCACTCTGCCTTTATATCAATGACTGAACCCACCACCATTAACCAAGCCCTAACTGATGAGTTTTGGATTTTAGCAATGCAAGAAGAATTGAATCAATTTGCTAGGAATGATGTTTGGGAACTTGTAGAAAGACCTAAGGGACAAAGTGTAGTTGGGACAAAGTGGGTCTTTAAGAACAAAGTGAATGATTCAGGAATGGTGGTTAGGAATAAAGCAAGATTTGTGGCTAAGGGGTACAACCAAATAGAAGGGATAGACTTTGAGGAGACTTTTGCCTTTATAGCTAGATTGGAATCCATTATAGTACTATTAGCCTTTGCCTGTTATAAAGGATTTAAGCTTTTTCAAAAGGATGTTAAGAGTGCCTTTTTAAATGGGGAAATAAAAGAGGATGTGTTTGTAGAACAACCCCCAGGTTTTGAGAGTTCCCAATTTCCAAATCATGTTTTTAAATTAAAAAAGGCTTTGTATGGGTTAAAGCAGGCACCAAGAGCTTGGTATGAGAGGCTTAGCACATTCTTACTAGAGAGGGAGTTTATCAAGGGGAGCGTAGACACCACCCATTTTCTTAGGAGAGTTTAAGATGATTTACTCATTGTTCAGATTTATGTGGATGATATACTCTTTGGATCTTCTAATAAGAGATTGTGTGATGAGTTTTCTAAAATAATGAGTAGAGAGTTTGAGATGAGTTTGATGGGAGAGTTGTCCTACTTTTTGAGGTTTAGCATAAAACAGTTGGAGGATAGAACCTTTTTAAATCAAACAAAATACATAAAGGACATTTTAAAGAAGTATGAGATGGACAAAGCTAAGCCAATTAACACTCCCATGACTTTTAGTGCTCCTTTGGATAAGGACTCAAGTGGTAAGTCTGTTGATCAGAAGAAGTATAGAGGCATGATTGGATCCTTACTTTACTTGACTGCGAGCCGACCTGATATTATGTTTAGTATTTGCCTGTGTGCTAGATTTCAAGCTGACCCTAAGGAGTTCCACTTGACTGCAGTTAAGAGAATTTTTAGATACCTTTTGGGGACCCAAGGCTTAGGGATTTGGTACCCTAGACACAGCACTTCTTTTGAGATTATTGGATTTTCTGACTCTAATTTTGCAGGATGCAAAGTGGATAGTGAAAGCACTTCAGGAACTTGTCAATTTATAGGACAGTCTTTGGTCTCATGGTCTAGTATGAAGCAAAACTCTGTTGCTCTGTCCACTACTGAAGCTGAGTACATTTCTCTTGGAAGTTGTGTAGCTCAAGTCCTTTGGTTGAAACAACCGGTATTGGATTTAGGATTACATGTACGCACTTCTCAATCTTTTGTGACAACACTAGTGACATATGCATCTCTAAGAATCCTATCCAACATTCAAGGACTAAGCACATTGATATTAGGCATCACTTTATTAGAGATCATGTGACTAAGGGAGACATTGAGTTACACCATGTGACAACAGAAAATCAACTGGCTGACATCTTTACTAAACCACTGGCCTTCGACACTTTCAGCTCTTTAAGGACCAGATTGGGTGTGATTGATATAAATGCATAAAACATGATCTTTAACTTGCTTTCTTTTGCTTTTGTTCTTTTTCTTTTAACTTGTTTTCTTTCTTTTGCACTTTGTTTTCTTTTCTTTTTCCTTTTGCTTTGCTCTTAGTTTTTTTTGTGTGCTTTCTTTTGTGTGCTTTTAAAGTTTAAATTTTCAAAATCATCGCTGAAATGATATCATATGTCTTGTCCTTACTTTTGAAAATTTGTAGTCAATGATTTTACATCTCTTAATCTCTTAGATGGTAAAAATATTTTGTGATTGTATCTCTTTCTCTAACCTATTTTAGTGGCATAGTTTTCTTTTCTAATCAAAAATCTATTTCAAATTAAAGATTGCATATGAAATTAAGATCTTTTCTTATGCTTGCTTAAGCAAATCTATCTTGTATATCTAATGTTTAAAGTCTTTTTGTCACATCAAGTTCCCTCGTTACTCTTGTCTTTGATTATTGATTCTGTTTGTGATAATTCTTCCTTATGTTAGAGAGAGAGCCCCTATTCTCTAATATCTCGAAGATATACTCACAACTAAACACTTTTTTTTAAAGAGTTGTAAAAGAGAATGGAGCTTGCAAAAATAAAAAATAATAAAAATTGGCTAATGATGCCAACAAAAGATGCGCAATGACGTCAAATTAAAAAATTATATATCAAAAAGCAAAAGATGTGCACAAGCACCAATCAATTGACAAGAGGCATAAAATGAGCCCACTAAAAAGCAAGCTCCTCTCTCTTTTCAAATCCTTTAAAAAATTAGAAGTTTTCATATATCAAGGCTTGATTTCAATTGTTTTGAGATTGTGACAAATTTACTTTGATTCATTATTCTATAAGATATTTTTTTTTTAAACCAAGTAATGAATTGATTCTTGTTCCTCATATCCAATTGATTTTTTGAGTTAGGTCATTGATTTTAAAAGACGATTCTACCCTAAGAGAAAGTCTGAGCTAAGGGTAATCATGATCGGGTATTCTGTCATTCTTTGGATTATTGATGTTGTTAACTCATTAACTCATAAGTTTTTAAAATCAATCACATTGAATACTACATCATCTTCATGCCTTGATAAAAAAAAATTTGGTTCTTGGTTCCCTCCTTTTTGATATGTCAAAAGGGGGAGTAGCTTTAGGATGTTTTTTGCACTTTCGACTTTACACTGTTTTTTTTTTAAATTTCTTCTTAGTGTTTTGTCATCATCAAAAAGGGGGAGATTGTTGCAAATTCAGGTCTATGAACTATGTTTTGATGATTGGAAAACACTCTTACTTGACTTGGACTATCTTTTACTACTAACATTTTAGGAATCAAAGATCGGACGGAAAAATGGAGCCAGCTCAGTATGGGGTAGATTAGGGTTGAGTCAGTCTGTAATTTTTTTTCCCTCTTAAGTCAATTATAATCTTTGGTGTGACTAATGCTAAGTAACCCTACACACACACACTTGAGAGACTTAGAATTTCTATTTTTACTCACATCGATCAGGACGATATTTTTATCGGCCTGGACGATCGAGTTTAAAATAGAGATTTTATTCAGGATTCTTAATTAAGGCAGCCGACATTAACAGATCGTCCTAGACGATACGTGTATTGGCCAGGACGATAAGCTCAAAACATAAAGAAATTACTGCCATAAATAATTAAGGTATTCTGTATTTTTGGTAATCGGTCAGGACGATCTTGGATCGGCCCGGACGATATTTACAATTATACCTTAATTGATCAGACAAATCAAGGAAGTAATTAAGGATGACTGATACGATCATATCAGCCTGGATGATCTAAGGATCGGATCTATTCAAAAACCTTAGTTACTTCTGGACGATAAATATCGGCCAGCTTGAATTTAGGGTGATGCTCTGGACGATTTTCCTCTGATTTGAACTGATCGTCCTGGAAGATTGTGAGATCATCCTGGATGATCAAGCCAATTTTCAATCATCCTGTTTGCATTCAGGGTGATGCTCTGGCCGATCTTCTGAGATTTATACTGATCAGCCAGGACAATTTTCATATCATCCTTGATGATATTGTTGGCAACTTGCAATTAATGAGCTCATTTGAAGCTCTTCTATTTAAGAGCTCTTGTTCAAACATTTTTAATGAATCTTTTACTGCTGCCTTGACCTGAGAAGACCTTGAGGAGAGAAAGAGAGAGAGAGAGAGAGAGAGGGAGAGAGGATCTTGTGAGGGGGAGCTTGTGAGGGGATTCACAAGAGTTTCTTCAAGGATCGCTCTACTTCTTCTTCGTCTAGAGTTTCTTGTCTGTGGAAGGGTCGGTAGAGGTAAGGATTCAGCATCTGATTGTGGTTCTCTGCCAGCTTCAGGAGGAATTCAAAAGGAGATAGGTTCTCTGCCTTCCCAGGGTGGCAAAAAGATGTTCTTTATAAAGGCTTCTCCGCCTAGCTGTTGGGGCTAAAGGAGAGTCATAATTGTAGTGCAATACTCGGAGGGCGCCTCCGGGGAGTGGACGTAGGTCGAGTTGACCGAACCACTATAAATTTTTATGTTCTTATTTCTTGCTTCCGCACTTCAAATTTCCAGGCTTATTTTTCTTGTGGTGTGATTTTGGTTTATGAGATTTTTTCTTCTTTGTGAAAAGAATTTTTAAAATACCAATTCACCCCCCACCCCTCTTGGTTAGCTTGGGCCAGTTCTATAGGGCTTAACATCCCTAACAAACTTTCACAAAGAGATCTTTTTCTTCCCAAAACTTTTCTCAAGATGGGCCTTGAATACAATGATACTAAGGTCCAAGCTCGCCAGAGCAACCGTGTTAAACCCCTCCACACTCCCTTGAAACCCCCTCCAAGGATCTTCTACCTCTCTCAAACTCCACCCTTTCCTCTCTCCCTTTCAGGTTTCTCTTCAAGTTTTCTCCAAAAGAAATGAAGTCTCAATGGCTGCCAGAGACACTTATAAAGTCCCTTATAAAAGCTTAAATAGAAGAGCTCCAAATGAGCTCTTAATTGCAATAAACAGACATTATTATCCAGGGTGATATAAAAATCATCCTGTATAATCAGTATAAAATATGCTCAATCGGCCAGGATGATTTGGGATGATCAGAAGGCTTTGTTCATATCGTCCAGGCCGATATTATATCATCCTATATGATTAGTTCAAATAGCACATATCATCCAGAGCATCGCCCTGAATAGAAGCGGTCCGATATGTGATTGTCTAAGAACAACTAAGATTTTTGAACTGATCATCCCGACTGATCCTACGATCATCTAGGTTAATGTTATCATATCAATTAAGCTTTAATTTCTTTCCTTAATTATCATATTAATTTAGGCATAATTGTGTTGCATCGTCTAAAATGATGTCCTGGATGATATCCAAAAATAAATAATACCTAAATAGATCTGGTAGCTGATTCTTTCTGAATTAAGCCTATCATCCCGGCTGATATAAAGATCATCCAAGATGATGTGCTTAAAGATGGCTACCTTAACCAGGATGCACTAATTAGGGTTTCTATTTTTAACTGATCGTCCAGGCCGATTAATGGATTATCCTGGACGATGTGACCAAAAATAGATAACTCTAAAATAAAAATAAATGAGCAAGGTTACAAGCAAGTATACACCCTTACATAACAAAAAATATAATAATGAAAATTACAAATAGAATATGTTCTACCAAAACTTGAGCCATATAAGGTGCACTATAATCCTAAAATGTTAGTAGTACACATAAATAACTTTATATTGCAAATACAAGTAGACAACATAAAGTGAGCCATAATTTTTATTATCATCAACATCATAAAAATATTTTATTAACATCATAAATATAAACTCATAAGCCCGAGTTACAACACACTAACTTTTTAGGTCCACAAATTCGCTTGAACATCAATCAGCTCAAGAGCAGGTAGACTAGGATTAAGTCAATCTATAATTTATATTTCATTACATTTTTTACATTTCCTTGAGTTAAATGTATATTGGTCGATCTTGAAGCTAAGTAACCTTACACATACACACTCAAGAAGAGAAATTGAGTGAGTTAGAGTTTTTCTATTTTCGATCATATCATACATGATAATTTTATATTATCCTGGATGATCAGTCAAAGATAAAAATCCTGATTATGGCATCTAGGTCATGTAAATTTTCTTAAGAAAATCATTCTAGAAGATACTACCATTGTCTTAGACGATATGCGCAAATCAAAAATACTCAGCCACCAAACTCATTTAGATAATATTTTATTTTTAGAATTTTGTTCTAATCAAACAAGACGAACCCATATTATCCTAAGTTATTAATTACAATCTTGCCTAAATTAGTCAGGTGATTAAGAAAAGTAATTAAGGTTAGTTTGATTGATCATATCATCCTGGATGAAAGCAATATTATCCTAGACGATCAGTAAGAAAAACCTTATTCTTTTCCTGAATTACTTGGACATCCTGAACTATCTACTAAATGATCAGTTATAATTCTTAATCATCCAAATGTTTCACCTGGATGACCCGAACTTTTTTCTGGACTATAATCATAGATTTTGAAATAATTGTACAAGACGTTCCAAGTGTCATCTTTGACGATCATTTATATTTCTTCATCATCTAATATGTATCTCCTAGATGTCACAATTTATCTATTAGATGATATATATAATTTTGAACTAATCATACAGTATAATGTTTACATTATCCTGGATGATCAGAATAAATAATGTGTTCTAATCATATAACAGACCCAAATTGTCCTGGTTGGAAGGGATGAATTACACTAATTATATGGGATAATATATGGATCGTCCTGGATGATCTTCAATAGCAAGTTAAAAATTAGGGAAATTTTTAAGGCCTTCTTCATAAGATCTCTTATTTGTTAATGATAGAATCTTTTTCTATTGTCCTGACCTGATAGAGCTTAGAGAAGGAGAGTGAGAGCTTGGGAGAGAGAGAGGATATTGTGAGGGGGAGTTTATGAGGTGCTCACAAATGTTGAACAAAGAAAGGAGTCAAGTTGTCTTCTTGAATCATCGACCTTCATTCCTTGGTGGCTCTAGAGCTGTCTTCATCAGTACTAGATTAAAGTTCTATGCCTTCTTCAAGAGGAAGCAAAAGGATTTGGGGTTCTCTTCCTGCTCCAGGAGGAAGCAAAAGGAGTCTGGGTTCTCAACCTCACTAGGGTCAGTGAAAAGGAATTTTTAAAGGCTTCTATGCTTACTTATCCAAGCAAAAGTAGAGTCACTATGGTATTAGTGCAATACCTAGAGGAGAGGCTTCATGGAGTGGACATATGTCAAGTTGACCGAACCACTATAAAATCTAGTGTGTTCTTTCTGTGTTTATTCTTGCACTTTATTTTCCTCATTTTTTGTTTGGTTGATTATTTGGTTAAAATCTCTAATTTGTTTTGTTTATCATTTTTGCATCAAGGGTTGATCTTGTTTATTTTAAAATATTTAAAAAGATTTTTTTGTTTGCTTATAAATTTTAAAAACTACTAATTCACCCCTTAATCTTGGTTAGCCTCAGGCTCGTTCATTAGGGTTTAAAAACCCTAACAAACTTTCAACTTGTATATCCAAACAAATCTCAAGAACGTTAAGTTTTACAATACACAAAATATCCTTCAATCTCAAAATCAAAATTCAAGTTTCCTTAGCAAAATTTAGGTTTTCACATTTAACCCCAAGTCATTTGGCGAGATAAAAGAGTTAAGCCCAATTGTCTTAATTTTCTTATCAATTTTGTAAACGTTCATGTTGAGTTAAACTCAACATATTGGGTTTCAAAACTTGATGAAAATTCATCAATTTTAAGCTCAAATTAAGATTTCCTATGTAAATGATCAAAATTAATTTCGAATATCGTTACCATGTGTTACCCTGCAGTATTTCCTTGTAGCTTAGTACACACAATGATGTTCTAAACTCCTCAAAATCATTTGTGATTTCTTAAATTCAATTCAAATGTCCTAATTCAACTCCTCTTATTTCAAATCTTCTAACAAATCCAAGCTTTGACATTTTGCCAACAAGTCACTTTGTGAGGAAAATGAGTTGAGCGAAATCTTTTAAAATCTCAAGGTAGGTTCTATAAACCTTCAGAATTTACCTAATATTATTGCATTTGAATTCCAATATTCAAATTTTCTCCAACCAAATCCAGGCTTTGACATTTCTCCCCCAAATCAATTGGTGGAGCAAAATGGTCAGGCCATCATTTGGATCTTTATATCAATTTCGTAGACCTGCATATTTAAGAAAAATCTAACATGTTGAGTTTCAAAATTTGAAGAGGATCCGTTTAATTTCAACATCAAATTCGCTCTCAATTTCAACTCCAAATCTAAGCTTTGACATTTCACCCCATGTTAGTTGGTGGAATGAGAAAGTCAAGCCCAACTCTTAAGATTTTCTTGTCAATTTTATGAACCTTCATGTTGGGTGAAAACTCAATATTTTGAGTTTCAAAATTTATGGAAAATCAGTCGATTTCAAGATTCAAATTCTATTTTAAAATCAACTGATTTAAAACACTATTCCTTAATTCCAAGAAATCAAACATACTCAAAAGGCTAAAAAATATACCTTCTCATTACACAGCAGTGTGACTCTAGAAGAACCACCTACATAGAGTCAAAAGAAAATCATTAAGGTTAGAAAGAATGTTGGATAAAAAGCCTTAAAGCAAGTCAAATTTTAGGCCAATTAAGAGTTGTTGCTCCTTACATGTACCCCCTGGTGGAAGACACTTCCAGCCTCTTCCCATTACCTAAGGGAGGGAGGTTGTGAGAAGAATAGGGTGATCTCCACCATGCCCTTTTTACTACTGCACAAAAAAGATCTACCAAATCAGAAATAAGAAATCACTGGCAATAGATCATAGGCCCCCAATTTACAGTTATGACCCATCCATTCTATTCGATGAAGTTAGGTAACGTTACTACACATTCCCCACTACATCATCGATAGAGGAGGAGGTGTAAAAACTGCTTGGGGTGCCATTATCATAATTATTAGGTCGCTAGTAATTAGGGAGGGGAATAATTATTGATCTGATATCTTATTAGATAGTGACACCATTTGAATTTAACTTCTAAAGGGGGTCATATCAAGATGGATCTTTAGATTGAAATGATGATGCACTAGTTAGGGATAGTGTAGGCCCCACAATGATCTTTTCCTCCTAAGAGATTATGGAAATATAATTCTACATTGATAGAGTCTTACTACGTATACTTACAACGTTTAAGGAAAATACATCATTCCTCAAATGTATTGGGTCCAAATTTTTAAGATAGTTGATCCATCATTTTAATGAAAATTGACCTCTACCTTAACACCAAAAATAGGAGAAAGTTGTGGTTAACTCCACTGAATATTTAAAGGCCCCTCCCTCCCACCACTTATGTGGATTGATTTGATTTTGAAATAAAAATTTGTGCCAAACTTGAGTTAACTTTAGAAATGAAAATCTTCTCAATCTTCTCACAATTTTTTATCTTAATGAGCATCTCTTGCATGTTCTAAATCTATTCAATGATTTTCTTAGTCAAGTTCATTTTTTTAATCAAAAGTTTGGGTCTAATTTGGGGATTATCATCCTTGCATGAGATAGCAAACTTTCTTCTCTTGTACTTGCAATATAATCCCAGTTTTAAAAAAACAAAATAAAAAAAAACAAACATTTTAAGGCTTTTTAAAGAAGATGAAGCCTGTTGTCATAAAAATTTTAAAAGATGCGCAAAGTGCACCTAAATTTAAAAATAAAGAAATCAAAATATGCACAAAATGCACTAAAAAATCAAAAGATGTGCAAAGCACGTCACAAAAAAAAGGGCTTTTTTCTTTTAATCCTTAAATCTCTTACATCTTGATCACCTTTAATAGCTCGTCTTTGAAAAATCTTGAATCTAGATTTATCATCGCCAGTGGACAATTTATTAGATACAAAAAGAGTCTTGCAAGAGAATTAAAAAGATTAAATTTCTCTCTCTAACTTAAATCTTTTGAAATTGATTTTAATTTAAAAAATTTTTATAATGGAGAAACCTAGTTCAGTTTCTATGAAACTAAATTTGGGTCAGTAGAATCCAAACCCTCAGCCCTTTTCGGGTTAACTTTTTCCAACTTGTTTTTCTGATAGGGTCCAAATGGTTGAGAAGAAATTTTTTAATAAAAAAGAATGAATCTTCTACTCTCGATAAGAATCCAAATCTCATTCTTGAGGAAAATAGTTGAGTCCTTAATATAGGTATCATTTCCTTTAAGATCCTCTCCATAAAATAACACTCTATGTTGGGTCCAAGATTATTCTCATCTAGAAGTGTGTTTTACATTGCTGGAAATTGCTTTTCTAAATTGAGTCACAATTGAGTAGAGTGTCAACCTCCCATCCGAGGATCTCAAAGACCTTGAAGAAATTTTCTTTAAACTCAAGAAAATTTGAAAACAAATAAGTCACGAGTGATTTGAGTTTATGATAAATTGTGTCACCTAAGGACTTTCCAAGTATGAGGCTTAGTAGTGGTCCTTTGGAGACCTGTTTTATTCAATAACAATATCAATGGAAACTTTGAATCAACATTGACTGGATCGTTCACCTTAAAGATGATCTATGAGTTAGGTTTATGTCAATTGAACAATTCTAAAGATACAACCATATGCTTCCTAACATTTGGGTAGTTATTTAGGAAATATCATGCCCAATAAGTATCAAATTTAACATCAAAGTTGCCTCTCAAAATTAAAGAAATCAAATCAAACCAAATTCAAAAATAATCAATCAATCATTTTCATCTTTCTTTTCATTAAGGTTAGGTCTTTCCTTCGCTTAGGATTAGACCCACTAGTGATGGAGTACACCCTCTATGGCACCATCCTAAATTAAATCCAGCTTCACTCATTGTGGCGGCATATATTTTCCAATCACATGATCTTTGACCCTCTATAATGGGCTTATTATTTTCCCCATCATATGGTCATCGAGTGGGTCCTCTGTGATGGGCATATCTTTTTGCCATCATATGACTATTCATTTTTTTATCATTATGGTGGGTGTATATTTTCCCCATCACATAATATTCGACCCTCTCTGATGGGCATATTTTTCTCCCAATCATATGGTCATCTAGTTGGTCATCTATTATCGGTATATATTTTCCACACCATATGACTAATCCAGCTTCAATCATTATGGTGGGTGTATCATATCCCCATCACATGATTTTTGGCCCTATATGATGGGTGTATTATTTTCCTCATCATATGGTCATAATGGGATCATTATGATAGGCATATATTTACCCCATTATAAGACCATCTAGCTTCAATCATTATGGTTGGCATAACTTTTCCCCATCACATGATCTTCAACCATCTATGATGGGCATATTATTTTCCTCATCATATGATTATCCAGTGGGTTCTCTATGATGGGTGTATCTTTTCCCCATCTTATGACCATCTAGCTTAGATTATATTGGTGGGCATATATTTTCTCCATCGCATGATCTTCAATCCTCTATGATGGGTGTATTATTTTACCCGTCATATGGTCATCCAGTGGGTCCTCTATGATGGGTGTATATTTTCCCCATCTTATGATCATCTAGCTTCGATCATTATAGAGGGTGTATCTTTTAACCATAGCATAATATTTGACCCTCTATGATGGGCATATTATTTTCACCATCAAATGGTAAACCACTAGATCCTCTATAATGGTCATATATTTTTCCCATCATATGACATCCAGCTTCAATCATTGTGGTGGGCGTATATTTTCCCCATCATACGATATTCAATCCTATATAATGGGCGCATTATTTTCCCCATCTTTCAGTCATCTAATGGGTCATCTATAATGGGTGTTTATTTTCCCCATCATATGATCATCTAGCTTCGAACATTATGGTGGGCATATCTTTCCCCATTGCATGATCTTCAACCCTCTATGATGGGCTTATTATTTTCCCCATCATATGTTCATCAAGTGGGTCATCTGTAATGTGAATATATTTTCCCCATCATATGACCATCCAACCTCGATCATTATGGTGGGCATATCTTTTTCCCATCTCATGATCTTTGATCCTTTTATTATGGACATATTATTTTCCCCATCATATCAAAATCCAGTGGGTCCTTTATGATGGGCGTATATTTTTCCCATCATATGACCTTCCAGCTTTGATCATTATGGTGGTCATATCTTCTCCCCATCATATGATCTTCAACCCTCTATGATGGGTGTATTATTTCTTCATGATATGGTCATCCAGTTGGTCCTTTATGAGGGGCATATCTTTTCCCCATCATATGACCATGCAGCTTTGATCATTATGATGGGCATAGCTTTTCCCCATCATATGATCTTCAACCCTCTATGATGGGCTTATTATTTTCTCTATCTTAAGGTCATCAAGTCGGTCCTCTATGATGGGTATATCTTTTCCCCATTATATGACCATCCAGCTTCAATCATTGTAGTGGGTGTATCTTTTCCCCGTCACATGTTATTTGACCCTATATGAATAGTGTATTATTTTCCCCATCATATGTTCATCCAATGGGTCATCTATAATTAGCGTATATTTTCCCCATCATATGACCATCCAACTTCGATCATTATGGTGGGCATATCTTTTCCCCATTGCATGATCTTGGACCCTCTATGATGGGATTATTATTTTTCCCAACATATAGTCATCAAGTGGGTCCTCTATCATGGGCATATATTTTCCCCATCATATGAACATCCAACCTTGATTATTATGGTTGGCATATCTTTTCCCCATCTCATGATCTTTGACCCTTTATGATGGGCGTATTATTTTCCCCATCATATGGTCATCTAGTGGGTTTCTGTGATGGGTGTATAATTTCCCTATTATATGACCTTCCAGCTTTGATCATTATGGTGGGCATATCTTTTCCCCGTCACATGATCTTTGATCCTTTATGATGGGTGTATTATTCTACCCATCATATGGCCATCCAGTCGATCATCTGTGATGGGTGTGTCTTTTCCCCATCATATGACCATCCATCTTTGATTATTATGATGGGCATGTCTTTTCCCTATCATATGATCTTCAACACTCTATGATGGGCATGTTATTTACTCTATCTCATGGTCATCCATTCAGTCCTCTATGATGGGTATATAGTTTTTCCCATTAAATGGCCATCCAACTTTGATCATTATAGTGGGCGTATATTTACCCCATCACATGATCTTTAACCCTCTATGATTGGCATATTATTTTCCCTATCATATGATCATCCAGCCTATTCTCTATGATGGGTATATATTTTCCCCATCATATGACCATCCAACTTCAATCATTATTGTGGACGTATCTTTTCCCCATCACATTATCTTCGACCATCTTTAATGGGCATATTATTTTCTCCATCATATGGTCATGCAGTGGGTCCTCTGTATATTTTTCCCCATCATATGACCATCCAGCTTCAATTATTATGGTGGGTGTATCTTTTCCCCATCCCATGATCTTCGACACTCTATGATGGACATATTAGTTTCCCCATCATATGGTCATCCAGTGGGTCCTCTATGATGGCGTAAATTTTCCCTATCATATGACCATCTAGATTAGATCATTGTGGTGGCCTACCTTAACCCCACCACACGATCATCAAGTCTATCCTCTATGATGGACCTACCTTAACCCCCAACATATGATTATCCAGCTTCAATCCTCTATGGTGGTTTACCTTAACCCCACCACACAATCATCTAGTTGATTCTTAATGATGGGTCTACCTTGACCCCAATCATATGATCATCCAGCTTTGATCCTCTATGGTGGCCTACCTTCACCCCACAATACGATCATCCTATTGATCCTCTATGATGGGCCTACCTTGACCCCCATTATATGATTATCCATCTTTGATCCTCTGTGGTAACCTACCTTGACCCCACCATATGATCGTCCACTCGATCCTCTATGATGGGCCTACCTTAACCCCCATCATATGATAATCATGCTTTGATCCTCTATGGTGGACTACCTTGACCCCACCAAATGATCATCTAGTCGATCCTTTATGATGGGCCTACCTTTACCCCCATCATATGATCATCCAACTTTGAACCTCTATGGTAGACTATCTTGACCCCACAACATAATCATCCAGCCAATCCTCTATCATAGGCCTACCTTGACCCCCATCATATGATCATCCAGCTTTGATCCTCTATAGTGGCCAAACTTGACTCCACCATATGATCATCCAATCGATCCTTAATGATGGGCCTACCTTGACCACCATCATATGATCATCCAACTTTGATCTTCTTTGGTGGCCTACCTTGACCCGACTAAATGATCATCTAGTGGACCCTCTATGTTGGACCAACCTTGAACCCCATCATATAATGATCCAATTTTTATCCTCTCTGGTGGCCTACCTTGACCCCACTACACTATCATCCAGTCAATCGTCTATGATGGGCCTATCTTGACCCCCATTATATGATCATCCAGCTTCAATCCTCTATGATGGGCTACCTTGACCCACTACACGATCATCCAGTCAATCATCTATCCTACAGTCAATCCTTAATACATTTTCTAGCAAATTTGGAATTTTTTCAGCAGATTTAAGTCGCAATTCTTTTCGACAGTAAAATGAGCATCAAAAACATGTTCCGTAAAAAAAAAATTGTTGGAAATTTTTTTCAGAGGAATATTTCAGCCAGTGTGATTTTCGTTGGAAAAAGAATAGCCGTAATAAAGAAAATTTATATATAAAAAAAGGAAGCCGACTACAAAATTTATACTGGCCTACCTAAACTGCCCCCAACAGCTCCCTGTCGGCCCAACAAAGCCATGGCAGCAAGCCCGCACCCAGCCTTCGTAGCCCAATCCGCCTTGTTCTTTCGCCCCACATGCACTGCCTGCAGGCCCAGCCTAGCCAGCATCGACCAGTGCCTAGGCCTGCTCCGCATGTGCACAAGCCAGGGTTCGAACCCCTCCCCCCTACCCGCAAGTCTTATGCATGCTCGCCAACCATCACACCATTTATACTTATATTATAGTTGATATAGTATTACAATTAATTACTAATTTATCTTGCAATTTAAATGATTGAACTTTTTATTATTTTAGTTTGATAATATTTAATTTAATTAATTTAATTTAACAAAATGAATAATTTTAAATATTTTTAATAATTAATTTCAATAAATAAGTTTTTAAATCAATAATTAATTGATAAATTAATAACTAATTAAACTTGTAGACAATTGATTTAATTAATTAATTAAAAACATTCAAAAATCTCAAAAATTTCCTAAATGCTCTAAAACATCCCATTAAGTCATTTCTCACCTGTGGAGATAATTCCAAGTGGTTTGGGGCTGACTTCAATCAAAAAATGAAAAATCACCTTTTTTAAGGCAATTTTAAAACTTCAAAAAAAAAATTCAAACTTCAAAAGATCATAAATAATTAAAAAAAAAATCCAACTCAATCAAACTCAAAACCATTCAACTCTAATTAAAATCCAATATTTTCTAAAAATTTCAAACCTCCAAAATTAAGTCAAAGTCAAAAAGTCAACATTCAGGTTAACCATAGTTCAAACTTGGCCAAAACTTCAAAAACTCTTAACATTTAAAAAAAAAAAAACTCCAAATTAAGCAAACTAACATTCAAACTATTCATCATAAGGTCTAATATTTATTAAAAATCTAAAACCTTCAAAATTAACTTTATTTTAAAAAGTCAACTTTTGAACCCTTAGTTAATTTAATTAAAATAGATCTAATAATTCTAAAAATTCAATAAATTATTTAAATGCCAAAAAATTATAATTTTATTAATAAAACCCTTAACCAAAATTATAATACATAACAAACACTCCAAAGATGAAGTTTTAAGGATGGACTACTATTGGTTGCAGGACTACGTATCCTGAGGAGGCCTAGTTTCTCAAGCATGGTGGCACAACGCCAAGAACCAGTTGATAAAAAATATAAATTAACTTAACTTTGAAAATCAACCACTATGTAGGTTAATTAAAATTTATTACCCCTTTAATCTTTAGTTATTTAAGCTTGCTCAATCAATTAATCCTTAAAATTTATCGTAAGCTAAACTCTAACACATTAATACTCAACTTTAGACATAAATCTTTTCATTAACCTTAAATAAATCCAAGTGTTAGAAAACTTTAACAAACTACCCAATTTAGGGCTTATCCTAACCACACGACCTTTTACATACACTTTAGATGATTTGTTAGGACAACCAACTCTAGTATATGCTAGGCTGGTGTTTATTTTACTATTATTTATTTGGTTTTTCATGATTTCATTACAAGTTGTGATTGAAATTACTTGGTGTATTTGTTTACTTTTACTGCACTCTGTTGATTGATGTGATGGGCGATAGTTTACTCTTATGTTAGGATTATTATGTTTGCTCATTGATTTTTCTGTAGTGATCGTACTTAAATAGGGCAATAAAAGGGGACAAAAAATAATTATTATTATAAATATTATAGGTGCTTCAGCTTGCTAATCCCCAATATAAATAAGAGCAAGGCCAAGCATGACTGGATTGATTACTTTAATTTTATTATATGTAATTGCTTGGGATAGATTTATTATTTAAGTACTAAGGATAACCTTGCAGAAGAGTCTAAAATTTTTATTTTTATATCAATATAATTCATTCAAAGTTAAGAGTTATCAAAAAGTATTTGAGTTTGGGATACTTAGACTCAAAATTGAATTCCAAAGAGGAAGTGATACCCCTTAAGGGGATAGTCTTTTTTCCATTCGGAAGCTCAATTTTAGATCTTTCTACTATCCAAAGTGGGAAGAATAACCTCCCCCTCAGGGGTAGAGTTTTCTTTCCAATTTGGGTATCCAGATATGATAGATCTAAGGAGCCAAAGAGGAGAAGACCTAGGAGTTGAAGACAAAAGAGTATCCCACTCAAAGTCTACTTTCATCTATCTTAGAATTAGAATTTGGGTTTATGGTAAGTGATGCTCGGCCACTTTTAATTTATATAATTCTTGGTTGTAAAAAATGGGGCATTTTCCTATGGACATTAATATGAGGATTTAATTATATTTATTGATGCTTGATTTACTTTACTTACGTATAGGATCTTGCCTGCTTTTCCTAATTTTGGTGATTGTGTGCAATTTTTATTATATCTTGGACTCGTTCGGAGGCTCATGAGGGTACAATAAAAATTATTCAACCCAAAACTTAAATAAAATATTTAGCTAATATAGAAAATCTAACAATATAAAAAGTAAGTACTGGACTGTCGGAAGTTCACATAATCATTTTTTATGCATTCTTCTTTCTTTTTGTTAGACACCTCCCCGCCTACGAGTTTTGGAAGACCACCTGTCCCATGAGGGTATAGATATGTCAAGAAGAATCTATGCAATCTCTTAGATAAAACCTATTTTAAAGCCTTCTTAAAATTACATCATTCCAATTTCAAGTATTTATCGAGTTGATCATCATGCATTGCATTAGAAACCAATTTAAAATTGTGTCTAAAATTTTAACTGCATCTCTCTTTAGCATTTTCACACCACATAAGTCAAGGGACCAATTAGGATCAACTCTAGATGTCGGTCCCAACTCTCAAAAATTTAAATAAAAATATCCCTATCATTCTTTCATAAAATGACCAAACTAATGGATTTTAAATCAACTAGGTGGTTAGCTTACTCCTCAATCCAGGCCGGGGTAAGTCCAGATTTTGCACTACATTAGTAAGGTTTGGGTCACTGTTGTAGGGTGCCCAATTTAGATTTAGGATCCGGGATAGATTCTGAATCATAAGACTCCAAACTTTGAGAATAAAATCCCAAATTTATGATAAGTTATCTAACTCAAATTAAAAATTTTCTCGATCCAAAATTTAAAGCCCAACACTTAGATTAAGTTGGGACACCTCTAAATTATTTCAGAATCTCTAAGTGTCTTCTATCTTTCCTCTTTTGACAGTAGAAATAAGTGTTATAATTTGATTCAATCCCAATTGGAATTCAACTCTCATTTCTTTGATAACACTCCTCAAAAATTTCATAAATAAAATTTCTATAGTTATTTTAATCTAGAGTTTTCGTAAAAAATTTAACCTCTTTACGATATAATTAACTATGAGGGCTTGTGCTCGTAGAAACTTTAGAACCCACATCAATTTTTTAAAACTCAATTAATATTTCTATTGAGAAATCAAAGTTATAATGATTATTATCGTCATAATCGAATTGTTGCTAACAGAAGATATCTTCTTTTTTCGGAGAGATAAATTATGTGTTAACATAAATTAGAATATGAAATTAATAATCACTTCTCTTAATTATTGTGATCAGATATTTTGTTGAACCTTATTTTGACCCTCCGAGGTTATATATAGTTCTGCCTTATATCAGGCTACGACATTCAAGAGTAAACCATCAATTTAGGTTGATCCTGTTAGGAGATTTTATTTTCAATTTCCAAGGTGATACATTATTCTTAATGGCCTGTTTGACTTCAGAATTAAAATTTAAATTTAATTCCCAATTTTTTGAAGAAATTTAGATTTGTTTTGCATCTTGTAAGACAAATCTCCTTTTCAACACAACAGGTAGATGGGTTAAGATGTGACTTGCTGAGTTAAAATATGCATATGTTTTCTTTGTTATAAAATTAATGAAAGACCATTAAAAATATGCAAGTATATGTGTTAAATCAAGTAATAAAGTAGTAGAGTAGAGTGTCCATCCCTTGAAAAAGTATTTGCTTAATTATAATTAAATTATTATAATATAATTAAATACAAAATTTATCCTAGTAAAAGTAAAAAATGATATTTTAGAGTTCTTATCACTAAAAGGAAAACTTGCAAGTTGATTTTGATACTTATGAAAATAAGTATTTTGGATTAATGAATATAAATAACATTGTTTTTCTAATGAGTCTTTTTAATTTTTAGATGTAGATCAGAGCATATGCATCCCTCAATCTCTATCAAACTTATAGGGTGAAAAGAAAGGTTTATGTCCTTCCTACAATTTTACTATCTCCATAGAACCTAGAATATTCAAATATGCTATGTCTAGGCATGCCAACATCTCATTTTAATTCTACTAATTTTTCTAGCATTCATCCATTGAGTCTATACATCATATTAGATATTAATTATACACATAACCATTATATGATTAAATGAAGAATGAAAGATATTAAAATCATCAATGTATCATTCAAAGTATAAGAGTCTACCTTAGTACTTGCTATGCATTTTTACATTATTAGTCCAAAATTATTAATAGAATTCAAGTTGGATGGTAGAAGTGGAGGAATGCATTAGGCTTGTTGTGCGATACAAAAGTCCCCCTCAAACTTAAGGGAAAATTTTATAAGATGGTGGTGAGACCTACAATGCTTTATGTAGCCAAATGTTAGTCTTTAAAAGAGAAGCATAATACTAAGTTAATTGTTGCAGAGATGAGGATGATTAGGTGGATAGTAGCTTTACTCTTAGAGATAGGATACGAAATGAGCATATATGAGATAAGGTTGGAGTAGCTCCAATGGAAAATAAGATTAGAGAGAGTCACCTTAGATGGTTTGGTCACATTAAACGGAAGTCTTCCGATGACATGGTTAGGAAAGTTGAGGTATTAGATTTGACTTAAGTTAAGAAAGATAGAGGTAGACCTAAAAAAAACTTGGTTAGAAAATATTAGAAATGATTTTTCTTTATTAGATTTAAATGAGAATTTGAATTTTAACAGGACACAATGGTGAAAAAGGATTCATGTAGCCAACCCCACGTAGTAGAACAGAGGCTTGATGTTGTTGTTGTGGCCCAAAATTAGAGAATTAGTCAGACATGAAAGATTCAACAAACAAACTCATTTTTATTTCATTCCTTAAAAGAAGGGAAATAAGAGAAGTATTAAGAAAATTGTCACTCAAAAGAATCAACTGATCTTCTTTACACTCCTTTCTCTAACCATATAGTTCCTTACACAAATAGGTTAAGATCTCCACAATGAAAGAATATTGTACTTCCCTAGCCTCCCTTGGATTTTAATCTAAGGGAGTACTAAATAAATAAATTTAAAATTATAGAATTTTACAAAAATGAAAGAACTCTATAAATAATATAATTGAAAAATAATTTATGGTAAGTATAGGGATGGGTTCAAGCACCACAGGGCTCAACAAGGTGGTAGCGCGATGGTATAAAATAAACTAGCACATTTGTGATTTAATGTTGGCTCCATTGTGACGCTGGCTAACCTAGAAAATGATGGAAATAGTGCATCTTTAGGCTGAGTCATGTGGCTCGTCGTGTTCGCAACTGCTCCGCCGTGGCGTTACAAAATTTGAGCACTACAGTGTTGGAATTTGATTTTTGGTGCTAAGGCTTACAAGGCTAGGCACTCTGGCACTCATTTTCTTGATGCTCCAGCACTATGGTTTTGAATTTGGAATCAACGATGTTGCATTAAGCTACAACGTTAACCTTGGTGTCATTGTGGTGCTATAAACAGAGAATTCAACACTGTCATATCTTAATTTGGTGCCAATGTGCTATGAAATAGTAGGCTACAACGCTTCTAAAGTTTGCGTTACAACATTGTCTAACACTTATAGATTTTTGTCTTCTCATGAATATTTCCTTAATAAAAACTACTAAAATAATATATTTTCACTAAATTTAAACATTATAAATAATATACAATTTATAATTAACATGGGGCAATGTGAAGTTTGTCAACAAATTAAATATTAAATAGAAAGTTTCACCCAATCATTGACTTCATCCTCTTATAGTCAATCAAGAGGCATCACATGTCTTAGATTAACATTTATCAATATACATGTATTTTTTGTGTAACACATATCTATTTTTATCTGTGTAACTTTTTTTGCAGCTCTCAAAATTTTATAAATAAGAGGTGATAATGAACCATTTGAGAGGATTTTTGGGATCCATTAACCTTTTAGACATTGAGTTTATTCTTGAGTGAGATAGTGAAGATCTTGCTAGCTTATTTTTCTCTATTCTTTGGTTTCTATTCTCCATGCTCACTAAGAAGTTCTCAATCAAGATTCTACACTATTCTTACCACTAAGGGATGTTTGAGAAAAGATTATTATGAAGTATCTTTCACATACTCTTAATATGCATTTTGGCAATATCCTTAAAAAAGCTAACATAAATTATTTTGGCAACATAATGAATGAAGTTGTCTAAGCTACAGATAGGTTACTCATTTTGTAATATATCACATGGTATTGTTTCTTCTACTCTACAAACAAGATTATTTATCAGACAAATTTTAAAAATAAATATGGTTACAAGTTTTTTACATAAAACAAAAATCATTAAAAACATATTTTAAAGTAATGGCAATGGTTTGCTCAGGCAATGCACAGCTTACCGTCCATAGATCAATTAGGTGTAGCCACGTAATCCAGTACTGAGCAATACTGAGCTCAGTACCGAGATCGGTACCGAGCAGAACCGAGCCACGGTACCGGATAGTGGTGATGCGGCACATTTTCATTGGCTTTGGATGACGTTTGGTGTCCACACATAATAATTTCACCTGAAATAATGTGCTTACATGGCGAGGAACCTTATCACTGCTACGTGGTAGCAATGTGGAAGAATTAATGTATAAATTTTAAATTGATACTTTTTTTGGGAGAATTTTTAACTTAATGTTGCTGCATCATTATAGTTCAACTACTTATTTTAAATTAATATAACTTTTTTTCCATATATTAATTTCAAGTTAAGGTAATTATCTATATATTAATTTAACAGATAACATTATTACTAAATTAATTTAAATTTAATTATTTACTTAAGTTTGTCCCTGACTAAGTTATGGGTAAATTTACTTTAATTTAATTATCCCTAACTTGATTTTTATTTGATATAATTATCTATAAACTTAGGTAACAAATATAATAAATTTAATTTAAGAATTTTAAAGAAACGACTTGCCTAATCATTCGAGTGAGAAACGACTAGCCTAGTAGTTTAATGTAAAAATGAATGAGTGGCACCCTATCGCACCACGCGCCACATCCTCGCCTCCTTAGCCCAGGCTACGACAACAGGGACGTGCCTCCACCCTCCGGGTCGTGAAAATAGAGCCGCACTACGTGCCTAGATTTCTATACGCTTCCCCGACATCGTCTACTTGACTCACCCGACTGTCCTATGGTGCGCTAGCTGACATTCCCATCCAGTCATTCGAATTGTGAATGATTGGCCTGGTTATTCAAACCATGAACGAATGACGACTACATGTCACGTGAAAATTCATTCGTCCACGTTGCCGCCACATAGCCGTGCAAATGTTCCTCTCCATGTAACAGTGCCACGTTAGAGACATTTTTTTGATCAGCTTTTTAGTTGCCTTTTAAAAATAAAATTTTAGTATAAAATTTTTTGTTTTAAAAACATATTTTAATCAGATTCAATGTATTATCAGTTTTTTTTTTTTGTATAAAGTTTTTTTTTTCAAAAGTTATTTTTGATAAAAATAGAAACTATATATTTCTAACCAGAATTATACCAAAATTCTTCAAAAATGATTCCTATTTTATATAAAAAGTCACCGAAAAAAATTTTACTTTTCAAATTAGATTTTACATCTTAAATCAATTGAGTTAGAAAATAAAATAACTTTCATGTAAAATAATCATTTTATATGCTAATTGTTTCTTTTAGAAATCAATATTATCAGAGTGCGTGGTCTACAAACGAAATTTAAAAATTTAACGGACTTAGCCACCTAAGACTTTTCATTAATAATATATAAATCTCACTTTAACGCGGATTTCCCGCTGTTCTTCTCAATAATTCCAAGCATCGTCAATTTTAAATTGTCTAGAAGTAGGAACGTATTACCGCGGGTTATATACAATGGAGATGATAATGCGATAAAATGTGCTTGAGGAGAATCCTAGCAAATAAGATGTAGCAAATTCTCTTTACATTGGAGTTGTCTTCCACTGCTTCGACGATCGATGATCTCTTTCTTATAAAATCCGACTTCCCACCATCGATCCAACTCTAATTTCTTCATCCCCGTCAATTGAATCTCCCCTCTTGTTCCTCCTCCTCCTCCTTCCCCTCCTCCTCCTTCCCCTCCTCCAAACCTTCATCACCTTCACAGCTGCAGCATCCCAATCTTACAGCAATATAACTCTAAACTCCTTCCTCACCACCGCTACTGCCGGCGCCAGAAACCCCTCATGGCTCTCTCCTTCCGGCGACTTCGCCTTCGGCTTCCTCTGTTAAGGAACCTGTTATGCACCTATTATATTTGTACTTTCTTGCATTTTATATTCCTTTGTAACTCTGTATATATAAGACTGTTAATAGTAATAAACAAAAAGATTTCATTCTCTCTTTCCATTCTTTCTTCTGCTCCGTTCTCTCTTCCAAGAGCCTCCTGATTGGGAGTTCTATCTTGGTATCAGAGCGTCTTGCTCCACAGCATTCCTCTTCTCTTCTCTTCTCCACAGGACAGCACAAAGTCCTCCGGTCATGGCCGAAGAAAACTCCACAGTTTCCCGCCGGACAGCACAGAGCATCTCCGGTCAAGAAACAGAGCTCGTCATTCCCCCTCACCTAAAATTTTTTATTACAAACATCAAGAATTTGGTTCCCACGCAGCTCACGGCGGAAAACTACGCAATCTGGAGATTGCAACTTTTTCAACATTTCTCTGCTAATGGATACGAACAACATTTGACAGGTCGGGTCCACCTGTCCACCGGAGTCGAACCTCTCCGATTACAATCGGTGGAGACTGATTGACAGGAATCTCATCTCCGCAATTCTATCAACCATCTCAGCGCCTATTTTACCCTATGTACTCACGCTCAACACCGCGCAAGAGATCTGGTTCAGCCTTGAACGTCGGCTTCAACCGACGAACCGCTCGCGGGTCATACAATTGAAGAGCGAACTTCATCAAATTCAGATGAAGGATCGCACAATGCAACAATATCTTGATCAAATCAAGAAGATTGTCGATAGCATCGCCGCAGCGGGATCCAAAGTGGACACCGAAGATATCATTCTTTATATACTTAATGGATTGCCGGCAACATACAATCCGTTCAAGACGGCCATTCAAACATCCCTTCAGTCTATCAGTCTATCAGTCTAGACGACTTATATTCTCTACTTTGTAGCGAAGAAATAAACATCCTCATCAACGAAATCAAGAAATGCAACAGTCCGACAATGCCGCTCAGTTCTCAACCCGGAATTTCAGGATACCGGTCCAAGAACCAGAAATTCATAGGGAAATCAACTTTTTCAAAACCTCCGAACACAACAGACAATTCAAGCACGTCAAGAACTTTCGGAACTCAGCCTCAATGTCAGATCTGCGGAAAATTGGGTCATTCAGCACTCAATTGTTGGCATAGGTGTAACCTCACCTATGCTCCTCCGTCTAATTCAAGTGCGCTCACAGCTCAGCAACAAAATATGCCTTCGACCGAATGGATCATTGATTCTGGAGCTTCGTCGCACTTGACTTCGGACATGACAAACCTACAAAACCCGTACCCATACACCGAACTGGATTCGGTCTCAATAGCAAACGGAAGTAATCTTCCAATCCAAAATTCCGGTCAAGGTATCCTGCCGCTTCCCGACTCTCATCGTAAGCTCTACCTTCAAAACATTCTTCATGTTCCATCTTTATCTCATAACTTGTTATCAGTTGCCAAATTGACTGCAGACAATAATGTCTCAGTCTCCTTTAATGCTAATGAGTTTGCTATTAAGGATCTACAAGACAATCGTCTTCTCCTTCGCGGTCTCAAACGCAATGGACTGTATCATCTCATGGCTCCTATCCCACCTAAGCACACAACTCTAGTGGCGGACAACCGATCCAGCTTCTCGTGGCATGCCCGACTCGGTCACCCCAACGATCGCATAATACAGAAACTAGCTCGCTTAGACTCTGCTATTAAAACTAGTTCTAATTCCTCTTTCTGCATTTCGTGTAATCTTTCCAAAAGCCATAAGCATCCTTTCTTCTCTAGCACGTCCATTTGCACCAAGCCATTTCAGCTGGTACACTCGGACGTCTGGGGTCCGGCTCCGATACATTCCATGAATGGGTATCACTATTATGTTGTTTTCATAGATGACTTTACGCATTTTTCTTGGATTTATATGTTACATTCTAAAGCTGAAGTTCTTTCTAAATACCAACAAATATGCAATATGATTAAAAATAATTTTCAAACACAAATTCAACACTTCCGATTGGACGGCGGTGGAGAGTATACGAGTAATGATTTTCGACATTACCTCATTCAGTAGGGCACCACTCATCAAATGTGTTGCCCACATACGCCAGAACAAAATGGCATGGCCGAACGAAAGCATCGACACCTCATTGAGCTCACACGCACTCTACTTCATGCCGCCCATCTCCCATCAAAATTCTGGGCGAAGGCTGTATCTACCGCAAACTATCTCAAAAATCATCTACCATCCTCAGCATTTTCAAATTAAACCCCGTACCTCCGTCTCCACAGGCAGCACGCGTCATACAAGCATCTTCGCACCTTCAGGTGCTTATGTTTCCCGTGGACTCACCCATATGCCGATCACAAGCTCTCCCCTCGCTCACAACCGTGCATTTTTCTGGGTTACTCCACACAGCACAAGGGGTATCGGTGCCTCGATGAGTCTAAAAAACATATCTACATATCCCGCCATGTTGTGTTTTATGAGACAGTTTTTCCTTACCAACACACGGTACCAACCTTGACATCGGATGCATCACAAAGCACCTGTTCTCCTCTGCTGCTCATTCCCAGCTCAATGGTCTCTCCAGCTCCGCTCAAATCTACCCTCACACCGGCTTCGACAGACTCGGTTGCTACCCAGCTCCACTCATCATTTATAGACGATCAGTCTCTGTCCGAATTTCATCAGCACTCCTCAGCAGTGTCGCCGCCTCCATCTATCAGCAACAGGCCGTCTAATTCTCCTCCTCGACACCCAATGCAAACAAGGCTTCGGTCAGGCATTTCAAAACCCAAGCATATATTTGATATATCGGTTGTGCAGGACTTCTCGCCCACACCTACCTCTTACATCGAAGCAGCCAAGCATGCCCACTGGCGTTCGGCCATGTCCACCGAATACTCTGTGTTATAAAAACTCGGTACATGGTCATTGGTGTTGTCCCCTCTCCATAAACCAGTTATAGGTAGCAAATGGACATTAAAAACAAATTATCTCCCTAACAGGAAAATTTCAAGTTTTAAGGCACGTCTCGTAGCCCTGGGTTGCTCACAAGAATTTGGAATAAATTTCACCGACACATTCAGTCCGGTGGCCAAGATGGTCACTATCCGGATGCTTCTCGCGATCGCTTTACATCACAATTGGGCGGTCACTTAGTTGGACATCTCAAATGCTTTTCTCCACGGAGATCTGCAATACAAAGTATACATAAAACAACCTCGTGGTTTCGAGGATGCTCAACATCCGCAATACGTTTGCAAGTTGCACAAATCAATTTATGGGTTAAAATAATCTCCTCGTCTCTGGTTTCAAAAACTAACTCAGTCGCTGCAACAAATCGGATTTACTTTCAGCACAGCGGATCCGTCTCTCTTAATCTACGCTAAAGCAGACGTTAGGGTCTTTGTCCTCATATACGTCGATGAAAAGCTTATAACCGGCAATAACAACGCTCAAATACTACTCATATTACAACATCTCCAGTCCTCCTTTCACCTCAAACAGCTCGGCGACGTCTCCCTATTCCTAGCAATTCAGGTGATTCAAACCACTAATGGTTACTTTCTTAGTCAAACACACTACACAAATGACCTTATCTCTCACGCAGGTTTCTCCTCTTGTAAACCCTCCAACACTCTGGCGCTCACCAAGCCGTCAAAGCTTCATGATGAGACTCTCTTCTCGGATCCACAGCTGTTTCAGAAACTAGCAGGATCACTCCAATACCTATCTATCACTAGACCGGACATTGCATTCACCATCAACTCCATCTGTCAGTTCATGCACCAACCACGAAACTGCGACTTCCTTGCTCTCAAGCGATTACTTCACTATATAAAGGGCACAGTTGATTTCGGGTTGCCTATCACAAAAGGATCCCTTCGTCTTCATAGCTACTCCGATGCCGATTGGGCGACTGATCCGATCGAACGGAAGTCCATATCAGGGTATTGCACGTTTCTTGGCCCTAACCTAATTTCATGGTCTGTTAAGAAGCAAACGACCGTCGCCCGCTCATCCACCGAAGCTGAGCATCGCTCTCTCTCTTCCGCAATCTCCGAAGTCCTGTGGATTCGACGACTGGCTGCCAAACTACTCATACCGCAGCACCAAGCTACTATACTTCACTGCGACAATACCTCTGTAATTGCTCTCGCAAACAATCCCATACCCCACGCTCGCACCAAACACATCGAGATCGACCATCATTTCATTCGGGATCATATCAAGCAAGGCAACATCGACATAGCTCACATTAGCTCGACAGATCACATAGCAGACATTCTAACCAAGTCTCTTCCTTCTAACCATTTTACCTTCTTACGGTCCAAATTAACCATTCGTTCCCATAATGGTTAATTTGAGGGGGCCTGTTAAGGAACCTGTTATGCACCTGTTATATTTATACTTTCTTGTATCTTATATTCCTTTGTAACTCTATATATAGAAGACTGTTAACAGTAATAAACAACAAGATTTCATTCTCTCTTTCCATTCTTTCTTCCGCTCTGTTCTCTCTTCCAGGAACCTCTTGATTGGGAGTTCTATCTTCCTCCCCCTCCCCACCAACTCCTCCTTCATCCTCCTAGCCATCTGGTTCGCCAATCTCCCCAATACCACCACCGTCGTCTGGACCCCAAACAGAGATAATCCCCTTCCTCCCGATTCATCCACCATCCTTACTTCCGACGGACGGCTCTCTCTCCGAGATTCCTCCAGAACCGAAGTCTGGAACCCCGGCTCATCTTATGCTATATGATCTCTTTTTTTTTATCTTGTTTTTGTATCTCTTAGATTATTGTGTTGGAAATTAAAATTTTGTTTTATATAATTTTTTTATTGTTTTATAACAAATTTTTAATTTTTATAACCCATTTTAACTATAGCCTCGTCTTCAACACCTCTAGAAGCATCAACCTGATCTCATCAATGTTGGATATTTCAAACCAAAACAATGCGTCGTTTTAGATTTTATTTTATTTTTAATAATTGGATGGTTAAAAAAACTATTTTTATTAAGTGTTTTAAATGTGTATGGGTCTATTCCGAAGAGTGAAGTGTTATCCCGTGAAAGACAGTTTTTAATTTTTGCTCTCTGTTTCGTTTTGTTCCCGTGAAGACAGTGAAGAAAAAAAAAAGTTTGTTTTTGAGTTTTTCCCTTCCAAAGCTTTTGTTCTATTTTTTGCTTTCATCATTGGTATCAGAGCCCGGTTGGAGAATGGCAGCGAGTTCAAGCAGTAATAATTTGCAACCTCAGTTGCCCAAGTTCACGGGGAAGAACTACAATCAATGGAGTATTCAAATGCGGGTGTTGTATCAATCTCAAGAGTTGTGGAAGATTGTAGAGAGCGGTTTTCAGGAGCCCAAAGTTGAGAGAGATTTGAATCAAAGACTTCTTCAAGAGTTGAAAGAAAATTGGAAGAAGGATCGGAAAGCTCTTTTCTTCATCTATCAAGCGGTAGATGAAATTATTTTTGAGAGGATCTCTACGACGAAGACCGTGAAGGAGGCTTGGGATACACTGCATGCTTCTTACAAAGGAAATGATAAAGTAAAAATGGTACATTTACAAACCCTACGAAGCCAATTTGATATGTTGAAGATGAAGGAGTCGGAAAGTGTGGAAGAATATTTCAATCGGGTAATTGTCATTGTTAACCAATTGAAATTGAATGGAGAATTTGTAGAAGATAAAAGGGTTATTGAGAAGATTCTACGAAGCTTGACTAGAAAATTTGAAGCCACAGTGGTAGCCATAGAAGAGGCAAAGAATATAGAGAAAATGTCTATTGAAGGTTTACTTGGATCTCTTTAATCCCATGAATTAAGAATGAAGCAATATGATTCGACACCACTTGAGGAAGCATTCCAAACTCAAGTGGCATTGCGTGGGAATTTCAGAGGTGGTCGTGGTAGAGGAAGAGGCTCTTATAGTACTCGAGGAAGAGGTCGTGCTGGTAGAGCAGAATCTACACAAAGTGATGGAGGTGAAGTTCAAGGTGGAACTCATGGTGATGGAGAAGGTGCACGTGGTCGTGGACATGATTTCAGAGGTAGAGGAAGAAGCAACCTTGCCAATATCAAATGTCATTTTTGCAAAATGTATGGGCACACTTATCATTTTTTTGTTGGAAGAGGTAGGAGAGTGAAGAGGCAAATGCAGATTTGGTGCAAGAAAAGGAAGTTGAGAAAAATGAAGACACAATGTTTCTTACATATTGTAAGGAGTTTGGTGATTCAGGAGATGTGTGGTTTATTGATAGTGGTTGTAGTAATCACATGACTGGCAATAGAAGATTGTTTGTTACTTTGGATAACTCAATCCAAAGTGAAGTACGTACAGGAGATGACAACAATTTTTTTGTGGAAGGAAAATGTGACATTTTGGTGCAAACAAAGAAGGGAGAAAAGAAGATATCAGATGTCTTATATGTTCCAAATCTTAAGCATAATTTGCTTAGTGCTGGGAAATTAAATCAAAAGGGATATGTGTTGACATTTTCTTTTGACACTTGTACCATTAAAGACAAACATGGATTTTTGATTGCTAAGGTGAAGGTGACTCCAAATAAAATGTATCCCATAAAGATGATTTGCAGTTTAAATGGTTGTTTGAAAACTTCCATAAAAAATCATTCAAGATTATGGCATTGTAGATTTGGTCACTTGAGTTCCAAGACACTTTCTTATATGAGCCAGAAGAATATAGTTGATGGGCTTCCACATATTTAAGTTTAAGACAAGATTGTGAAGCATGTGTTGCAGGAAAGCAGAGCAGAGCACCATTTTCAGTTGGAAAATTATGGAGAGCCTTGAAGCCATTGGAGCTTATTCATTCAGATTTATGTGGACCGATGCACACTACTTCTATTGGAGGTAATTGTTATTTTCTCACATTTATTGATGATTTTAACAGAAAAATCTGGGTATATTTTCTGAAAGAGAAGTCACAAGTATTTGAATACTTAAAAATATTCAAAGCACTTGTGGAAAAGGAGAGTGGCCATTTTATTAAGATGTTGAGGAGTGATAGAGGTGGAGAGTATGTTAGTCATGAGATGCAAAATTATTTAAAGGAGAATGGGATACACCACCAGTTAACAACAAGATATACACCACAACAAAATGGGGTTGCTGAGAGGTTGAATAGAACCATTATGGGATTGGCTAGGAGTATGTTGAAGGAGAGGCAAGTGCCCAATTTGCTTTGGGCTGAAGCTGTGTCTTGTGCTGTTTATTTGTTGAATAGAGCAACATCAAAAAGCAATCCATCTCAAACCCTTTTGAAATTTGGAGTGGCCATAAGCATATTGTTGATCACTTGAGAGTTTTTGAGAGAATTTCTTATGTTCATGTACCTAATCAAAAGAGAAAAAAGTTGGATGAAAAATCATAGAAGTGTGTGTTTGTAGGATACAGTGAAAGATCCAAAGCCTATAAACTGTATAATCCTACAATGAAGAAAGTGGTAGTGAGCAGGGATGTGAGATTTGAGGAGAGCTTATCTTGGGATTGGCTTGAAAATGGCAACAAGGAGGATGTCACATTTGGGGAAAATTCAGAAAAAATTATAGATGATGTAGAGCAACAAAGACCACCACACACTATAGTGAGATTGGGAAAATCATCTAGTAGTGGTATTGAAAGGGTGAAGACTACAAGCCTGCAAGAGATATATGACACCACAAATTACAATGAAGAGTTATCTCAATTTGCTTTATATGTAGATGAAGAGCCATTAACTTTTAATGAAGTAGTTGCAGATAAGAGATGGATAGATGCCATAAAAGAGGAGATTGATGCTATTGAGAGAAATGACACATGGAGTTTGACCTCACTTCCTAAAGGTCAAAAATCCATTGGTGTCAAGTGGGTGACAAATTGAAGAAAAATGTTGAAGGAGGTGTAAATGAATTCAAGGCTAGACTTGTAGTCAAAGGGAACAAGCAGAAGTAAGGGATAGATAATGAAGAGGTTTTTGCACCAGTTGCCAGATTTGATACAATCAGATTAATTTTTTCTATTGCAGCTATGAATAAATGGCAGATTCATCAATTAGATGTGAAGTCGGCTTTCTTGAATGGTGTATTGGAGGAAGAAGTATATATAGATCAACCTGAATGTTTTATTATGAAAGGAAAAGAGCATATGGTGTATAGTTTGAAAAAGGTTTTGTATGGCTTGAAGCAAGCCCCGAGGGCTTGGAATTTATGCATTGATAAGCATTTTGGAGAAGAAGGGTTCACTAAATGCCCTTATGAACATGGTGTGTATATGAAGACAGACTCAAATGGCAACAAATTAATCATATGCTTATATGTGGATGATTTGCTTATAACAGGTGATGATGAGCAGATGATTGCAGACTTTAAATCAGCTATGTTCAAAAGATTTGACATGACAGATGTTGGCCTCATGTCATTATTTTTTGGTATAGAAGTGCATCAGAAAGATGATGACATTTGGATTTGCCAAAAGAGGTATGCAAAAGAACTTCTTGAGAAGTTCAGGATGAATCATTGCAATAGTGTCTCAACACCAATGCAAACTGGAGTTCATTTCACAAAAGAAGGAGAAGGAAATTTGGTTGATTCAACATTGTATAAAAGTTTGATTGGGAGCCTCAGATACTTGACAGTGACGAGACCTGACATTGTGTATAGTGTGGGCATCTTGAGCAGATTCATGGAGAATCCAAGGGAGTCTCATTGGCTTGCAGCGAAGAGGATTCTTAGATATATCAGTGGCACAATTGAGTTTGGCTTTCATTATCAGTGCAGTGGAGACATGAAGTTATTTGGATATTTTGACAGTGATTGGGCAAATGATTATGAGGAAAGAAAAAGCACAAGTGGATATGTATTTTATGTTGGTGATACACCTTTTACTTGGTGCACACATAAGCAGAAAGTTATAGCCTTATCTACATGTGAGACAGAGTATATAGCAACGGCGGCAGCGGCATGTGAAGCAATGTGGTTGAAGAATTTACTAAAGGAATTTTTTGGAGAGATTGATGAAGCTACAACAATTTATGTGGACAACAAGTCGGCGATCGCATTGGCTAAGAATCCAGTACAACATGGCAGGAGTAAGCATATTGATATGCGTTATCATTTTATCAGAGATGCAGCAAAGACAGGTCAGGTCAGCATGGAGCACTGCATTACAGAAGATCAGGTAGCTGATTTGTTCACTAAAGCTTTACCGACACCGAGGTTCATAAAGCTAGTCTAGTGAAGATGCTTAGGATGAAGAAAGTTTTGGTTTGAGGGGGAGATTGTTGGATATTTCAAACCCAAACAACGCGTCATTTTAGATTTTATTTTATTTTTAATTATTGGACAGTTAAAAAACTATTTTTATTTAGTGTTTTAAATGTGTATGAGTCCATTCCGAAGAGTGAAGTGTTATCTCGTGAAAGACAGTTTTTACTTTTTGCTCTCTATTTCGTTTTGTTCCCGTGAAGACAGTGAAGAAAAAAAAAGTTTGTTTTTGAGTTTTTCCCTTCCAAAGCTTTTGTTCTATTTTTGCTTTCATCATTCAACAGGAGCATTACTAACAACTTTGACCTCAGCAACGATGAAATCAACCTCGAATTTCTACAACCGAGGAACCCTCGACCCTGACGGGGTCTTCCGCCATTACATCCACCCAAAGCCTTCGGCCATTGTCGGCGCTGCCGCAGAGTGGGTGATCATGGATTTCAAGACCGCCGATATCTGCACGAATATGTTTACCTCACTCGGAAGTGGCGTTTGCGGCTTCAACAACTATTGCACCTATGATGCAAATAAGAAGGTCGTGTGTCAGTGCCCTGTGGGTTATACGTGGATCCACCCGAACAGGGCTTACATGGGCTGCAAGTACATACACCTTCACCATGCCCAGCTAGATCTTCGAAGTCCAGAGCGAGAGGTTTCAAATGGTGAGTGTAGACAATATCAACTTCTTGGGAAACGATTATGACCTCTTGAATCCCATGACAGAAGCGGACTGCGAGCAACAATGTTTAGAACATTTCTTCTGCGTTATAACCATTTATGATGGCAAAAACAATTACTAGAAAAAGAAGCTTCCATTATCCAATAGGGTGAAAGTGAGCAACGTCAATGGAACTGCTTTCATGAAACTAGGCAACTACGATAACCTGCCAATCATCAATGTTACCAAGAAGAGAATCTGGCTCCTGCTTGGCTTTCTAGCTTTGGACGGCTCGGTTTTACTGAACTTCATCGTTTTATATCTAACCTACATGTTTCTTCGTGCAAGCAAAAGGAAACAAAGGCTTCAACTTAAAGATAACACCTTGGGGCCAAATATTAACCATTCACATACAAAGAGCTTGAAGAAGCTACCAAAAGCTTTGGCGAAGAGCTCAGAAGAGGAGCATGTGGCACTATTTATAGAGGATATTTCGGTCTTGAGCTCACCGGGTCCCCCTACCTAGCCGTTAAGAAGCTACGCGACTTCCAACCGGAGATTGAAAAGGAATTTGCTAACGAGTTAAAGTCTATTTGCCAAACTCATCATAAGAACCTCGTGCGTCTCCTTGGCTACTGCAACTAAGACATGAACAGGCTTCTCATCTATGAGTACATGAGCAAAGGCTCCCTTGCTAGCTTTCTCTTCAGTGGAATTCGGCCACCATGGGAACAGAGAGTGGGCATCATCCTTGGGATCGCAAGGGTACTTCATTATTTACATGAAGAATGTAGCACGTAGATCATTCATTGTGACATAAAGATGCAGAATGTCCTTCTCGATGTCAACTTTGTCACAAGGATTTCAGACTTTGGGCTTGCAAAGCTTCTTAAAAAAGACCAGACGAGGACAAACACAGGGATAAGGGGAACGAAATGTTATGATGCACCGGAATAGTTCAGGAACTTGGGGATAAATGCCAAGGTTGATGTTTATAGTTTCGGGGTGATGGTTTTGGAGATATTGTTTTGTAGGAAAATTGCTGGGAAGGATATAGATGAGAAAGCCCTGCTTATTTTTTGGGTAAGTGATTGTTATGATGATGGGCAGATTGATGCTCTTGTAGAGGGAGATGAGGAGGCCATGGCAGATATGGGGAGGGTGCAGAGGTTGTGATGGTGGCTTTGTTGTGCGTGTAAGAAGAGCCATTTATGAGGCTGACTATGGGACAGGTGATGCAGATGTTGGGGGAGCATTTGTGATTAATCCAGTGCCACCTGTATGAACTATTTCAACATTATATTCGTTTATATACATAAATTATATATGTATGCTAGTTTTTTTTTTTTATGTATGCTAGTTTAGTTTAATAATTAAATAGATTTCAATATTGATCTCTTTAATTAATGAAATTTAATTTTATATGTATCATAATACTGATATTTGGGTAATTATATTTGTGTTGGTTTTGCTTGAAAAATGAAGGACTGAAACTTTATTTTGGTCGCAAAAACCCTTGTGATAGGAATAAGTAATGTGAATGTTCAAATAAAATCGTTGCTCGAACATTTGGCCTTTAGATGCAATCAACGACTTCCAAGTGATATCTCTATTTAATTTCATGTGATATTTATAGTGCAAAGTTTCATTGCAAGAGCCCCTTTAATCGATGGTGTTCATGTTTCTTTTTCTTTTTCATTTTTTTATGCAAATTTGAATGGGGTCATATGTCCTGCTTGTCTTATGTTATTATATTAAGGATATGAAATGAGAATCTTATGTTCAAAATTGACAAAACTTTAAACCCTATATTTAGTATATGATCTTTATTTGACTAAGGTTGATCATTTATGTTTCAATCATTAAATACTAATATGGGTTTGAAGATGGAACGAATAATGTCCTAAATTGTAATTCTAAAATTGAATTTTATTTAAACCTTTTTAGAATACAACATACTTTTTTTTTTTGAGAAAACCAACGAAGGAGCCTAAGCATTAATTTAAACAAAATTACAAGTCCTTAAAGGGGATCGAAAGAAAGCTATGCTCGACAGAGCTACAATAAAAATAAAAAAACAAAAACAAAATTTCTAAGAGCCAAGGATCCCCACTAGTCACAAAAGATAAAACAAACCAAGAGGCTTAGAGCCAGACCCAAAAAAGGAGATCCAAAGAAAAGAGTTTAGCTCGATCATCTTTCACAAAAAATCAAGCATCTAGAGCACACCACATGATCCACCAGGATGCCACTAAGAAACCATGTACCGTGAGAGAATGACCTGCAAAGATACAGAACAGCATGAGCTAATTGAGTACAACCTTCAAGGAAGAAAATCCAGCAATGCAAAGGATAAACCAAACAAAGAGCACAGAGGAGACAACAATAAATGAAAACAATGAGCATACCAGAAAAGAAGATAAATCCATAAGCAGAAAAACATGAGCCCACACTAAACTATAGATGACAGGAGCAGAATAGACGATTTGGACAAAGTAGAACCACTAATAGAGCTAATAAAACTATTCAAGACAACCCGTAGAATTCACTGAAAAATCAAATAGGATACCATAGCTGCTAAGAAATAAATGACCATAAAAGAAGCAGCATCCCAAGGCAAGCTAAAGGAGAGAGAGAGACAAAACAATAAACCCCAGGATGGCAAAAGAGAGGCACCCACGAGAGAAAAAGTAAACAAAGAACATCCAAATCCAAGTCAGCTGAAGTTTAGATTTTATGAATATAAAGTAAACCTAGCTCTTCCAATCTTATAAGACTTTTAAAATCATGAAACCCATTGTCATTATAAATAATTTTAGTAACCAGATAACTAATGTTTTCATTAATTTTCTTTCCTCATCGAATGCCTATATCAGTATATTAGCCTTCAACTTGATTATTTTTATACATATAGGAATTTAAAAAAAAGTACATAGTCTAGTTTAATTCTCTTTCAAATAGGATTTGAAATGGTAATATGAGATTTGAACATTGTTCGAGATGTGTTTGAGCTCTATTCTCAAGATTTGTGTTCTTTTAGACTTATATAAAAAGTTTGATATTTTGATGTGATTGATTTGAGATAAGAAGTCAGCCTTGAAGTTTGTAATGATTCGTCAAGTTATTATGTTGAATGTAATGTTAATGATTAGTTCTATTTAATATAGTTAAGTGTTATTAATTATCTTAGTAATGCCATCAAGGGTTGTATTAATTTTTGTAGCAATGTAAGTATTATATTACATATTGGTTTTATTGTATGTTGTAATGTTTGCTATTGTGATGGTATGTAGTGTTTGTTAAACTCCAAGAGATTCAAGCTCCTAAATCTTGCTTGTGGCTTGATTTCTTATTTGAACAAAATTTGAATATGTTGATAAGAACTTGTATTGTGATTTGAATTTGTTGCAACCCATGACCCCGAGTTTGAGATTTTGATGATGACAAATAATGTCGCATGAACTATCTATTCAATAAATATCATTTGATTTATGTTATTGCCTATGAGTACTAACATTTAAGGAAGATCACATATTACTCAGGACAACAGGAAGACTCAAGAATGGTTATATTAGGAGTGTGAGTCTGAAACAATATAATTTTTATTTATTTTATTTTTTCTTTTCTTGAGTCTGGCCATAAACTGCATGTAAGTCTAAGCAACCAGGCACACACACAGGGGGAGAGGGTTTTTTAAAAGAAAAAAAAGAAGATTTTTTTCCTTTGTTAATCGTACTGTACGAATTTATATCATACTGTACTATCTCATCTGGTAAAATAATTTTCTGTGAACAGATCATACTGTACGATTTTTCCCATATTGTACTATGTGTTACAAATCCAAAACCCTAACCGGCAAATTAGTTTAAGTAAGTTTTATTAATCGTTCATACTGTACGAACATGTTCGTACTGTACAATTTTATTTGATTACTTACTTAAATTAACCAAAAATTACTAGATTAAATCGAGGACTAACCTCTGATTGGTCATCATCTGTATGAACATGTTCATACAATACGATGAATAGAGGCTAATTTTGATCGTCCCGGAGATCGTCCTGGACGATCCCTTGATTTGGCCTCATCATAATGTACGAAGTTGATTGTACCATATGATGATCAGAGATGAATTTTGATCATCCCGTCAATCATCCTATACGAACAGATGAGTGGAGGTTCGTATGGTACGATTTAAATCGTATTGTACGATTTATTTTAAACTATTCATAAACCCTTATACGAGGATGAAGACTATTATACATATCGTACTGTACGATAATAACGGCTACTTTGAATATTTCAGGGATTTTGGAGCCTATATTTTAGTATCAAATTAGCAAATTAGGCTACTAAAATCCTAATTGTTTCAAGTCTAGCTACAGGGGAAAAAGTCTCCTCAAAATCAATTCCTTCAATTTTATTATACCCCTTAGCAACTAATCTAGCCTTATTTCTAATGACTACTCCTGAGTCATTCATTTTATTTTTGAACACCCACTTAGTTCAAACAACGCTTTGATCTTTTGGCCTTTAAGTTAATTCCTAAACTTTATTTCTTACAAATCGATACAACTCTTCTTACATGACCAATATCCAAAATTCATCATAAAGTGCTTGATCAACATTAGTGGGTTCTATAGTTGAAATAAAGGTTGAATGTGAAAGTGCTCATATGACACTAGAAAGTGCTCTGATACCACTTGAAAGTTTGTTAGGGATGTTAAGCCCTATAGAACTGGCTCAAGCTAATTTAAAAGAGAGAGGTGAATTGGAAAACTTTAAAACCAAAGATAAAACTAAAACCAATATCACCACATAGAAAAACAACGATGCAGAAATTAAAAGTGCGGAAGTAATAAAGAAAGAACACACCGGATTTATAGTGGTTCGGTCAAACCTTGACCTACGTCCACTCCTTGGAGGCACCCTCCAAGTATTGCACTAACACAAGTGTCTCTTCTTTAGCCCCCACAGCTAGGCGGAGAAGCCCTTACAAAATCACTTCCACCTCTCCCGGTGCGGCGGAGTTGCCGGGTCCTTTGACACCAAAGAGACTTCTTTTTTGGTGAACTTACCTCGAGACAAGCCTTGAATCCGATGGTACTAAGGTGCGAGTTCACCGGAGCAACCGTGTGGAACCCCCTCCACACTCCCTTGAGTCCCCCCTCACAGGATCTTCTCACTCTCTCAAACTCCACCCTTTCCTCTCTCCCTTTCAAGATCTCTCTTCAAGTTTCCCCCACAAGAACGAAGCTACAATGGCTGCCAAAGATACTTACAAAGTGCCATGCCAAAGCTTAAATAGAAGCTCTCAAAATGAGCTCATTAATGCAAGTTGCCGACATTATCATCCAGGACGATAGGCAAATTGTCCTGGCCGATCAGTACAAATTAAGCTCATTAGCCCGGGACGATTTGAGACGATCAGAAGAAAATTGGTTACATCGTCCAGGCCGATTTCACGATCGCCTTGGCTGATTAGTTTAAAACCAATTTCAATCGTCCTGATCATCGCCCTGAATACAAGCTGCCCGATGTAGATCGTCCAGGCCATCATCCTGGCTGATCATTCGATCGTCCCGTACGATGTGATCGTATCTATCAACCATTAATGCTTTCCAAAGATACCAGATTAATTTAGGCATGATTGAGTTAGATCCTCCTGGACGATAATAATATCGTCCGGGCCGATTTCCTAAAACAAAGAATTTCTAAATTGATTATGGCGGCTGATTCTTTCTGAATTGAGATTATCGTCCAGGCCAATCTGTTGACGGCTGCCTTAATGAGGATGCCCTAAATAGGGTTTCTGATTTTGGACAGATCATCCAGGCCGATATTAATATCATCCCGGATGATGTTACCAAAAACAGAAATCATATAGAGAGCAAGAGAATTTCTACTAAGTTGTAGCCACACCAAAACACAACAGACTCAAGAAAGGAAAAAGATTACAAACTGACACAGACCTAGTTTACCCAATCTTGAGCTGGTTCCAGATTGCAGTCTGATCGTGTGGACCTGAAACGTTAGCACATTAGGCAATTGTAGAGAAATAAGGAATGTTTGCTATCATCAAAATCATAGATCCGCAACAATCTCCCCCTTTTTGATGATGGCAAAACATTTCAATTTGAATTTTCAAAAAGAGCAATTTTCTCCTAATCTCCCCCTCATTAGAATAAATCTTAAAAAATAGGGGAGATAAAAATATTTTTGTTGCTTTAAAATTTTTGAAAAAAAAAAGATACAATGTTCTCCCCCTTTGATATTATCAAAAAGAGAGGAGGCACAAACAAAAATGAAACAAAAGACATTCCCTGATCAAGTGAAAAAATAAATGTTCTTAAAATGAGAAAGTTACCTTTGGGTTTTAATTAAAAATCTTAGTAGAATTGGATTGACAACACATAGCCCAATAAAGGTTAGAAAATCAAGAATTGATAATCCAAACTCAAGTTCTTTAAAAAGGCTCAAAAACTTTTTAATTCAATATCTAAATCAAGGAATAAATTAGAGAAAGAAACAGTAATTTTTTCAAACTCCTTTCATAAAATATATCTAATAGAAGATTAATGCACGATTTGTTGAATCATGAATCAAGATTTTCAAACTGAAGCATCAAAAAATCAAGGGTTTTCTTAAGCTTTAAGAAGTATAAGAATGGTAAGCATTAAAATTTAGTGGGCTCATTTTATGCCTCTTGACAATTGGTTGGCGCATTGCGCATCTTTTAATACACTTTGTGTATTCTATATTTTTCAATTTGGCGCTTTGCGTATCTTTTATTTTTGGCATCATTGGCCAATTTTTTTTATTATGCTACCTTTCTGAAATCTTAAATACTAAAAGTAAACCCATACTATTGATAAAGCAAATTTCTTGATTAAGAAAAATTTGAATTAGATTCAACAACTTGCAAAAGATTTCTATGCGATAAATAAAATATAGGGAGATAAAAAATTTAGTTTCAAAAACCAATTTAAAAGATGAAAAAGATTTTAAATCAAAAGTAGAAAAACCTCTTTTAGGAAATAGAGATTGAAAGTCAAAAACATGAGTTTTCTTCCTTTGATTGTTTTTAGAGAAGTCAATCACAACTTACTAAAGATTTCAAGAAAAATTAGGAAGTAAATTTTTCATTTCTAGAAAAGTGGATGTGTGTTGATCAGAAAAAAAAAATACGAAACAAAACAAGTAAAAATAAAAAATCTAATAAACAATAAAAATAAAAAAATATAAATAAAATAAATAAAATAACAAAGAAAAACTCAAATAAGGCTTTTATCCATTATCTCTTTCTTGGTCTGATGCTTCAGAAACCAGATCGGCCCATAAGATTTTTTGCTTCTCATTATTTCTCCAGTTTAAATTTAACTTCGCCTTGCCCTTTTCTTTTGTAGGAAGAATTCTTACATTAGGGAACGTATTCTTCATATGTCCAGGTTTCCTACATCGAAAGCAAACAATGTTAGAGGAAATATGGACATCCTTACCACTTTTACCTTTCTTCCACTTTTGCTTATGCATTGGTGAGCTTTGTATTTTGCTTGACAATTCATTGCTATCGTCACCAACTAAGCTTCCTTTTTCCGTATCTTCGGCTTTTAGAACGATCGTTTCACCTGCATCCAAAAGTCTTTGACCCAACCCTTGCTCGTAGGCAATGAGTGAGCCAATCAAATTATCAATAGAATAATCATTCAAATCTTTTGATTCACAAATAGCAACAACTTTAGCATCAAATTTTTCAAGTAAACAACGAAGAATTTTGTTAATTTTTTTAAAATTTAAAAAATCTTTTCCTAAGGCATGCAATGATGTAGTAATTTGAATAAACCTTGTATACATGTCTAAAATCGTTTCAAAAGGTTTTATAGAAAATATTTCAAAATCATGCATTAAAAAAATCAACTTGGATTGCTTGATTTCACTAGTGTCTTCGTATATGGTGTGCAATTTATCCCAAACTTCCTTATCGGTAGTGCACGTGGATATTAACATAAAATCATCAGGAATTTAAAGCACAGAAAAAATAATTTAAAGACATTGCATTTAATTGAGCATCCATTCGTTCATCCCTATTCCATTGATTAAAAGGAATATCAGTTTTAATTCCATTAACAATACGTGATGGTGATGAATAACAAGTTAAAATCATATGCCACATACGAAAATCAATCGATTGCAAAAAAGTAGACATGCGAATTTTCCAAAAATCAAATGTAATATTTTCAAACAATGGAGGTCTAGTGATTGAATATCCTTCCGCAAAAGTACGATTAGCCATGGATCGAAATTCAAAAGTTTTTAAAAACTTATTTTATAAAAATCGCTCTGATACCACTTGAAAGTTCGTTAGGGATGTTAAGCCCTATAGAACTGGCTCAAGCTAATTTAAAAGAGAGAGGTGAATTGGAAAACTTTAAAACCAAAGATAAAACTAAAACCAATATCACCACATAGAAATACAACGATATGGAAATTAAAAGTGCGGAAGTAATAAAGAAAGAACACACCGGATTTATAGTGGTTCGGTCAAACCTTGACATACGTCCACTCCTTGGAGGCACACTCCAAGTATTGCACAAACACAAGTGTCTCTCCTTTAGCCCCCACAGCTAGGCGGAGAAGCCCTTACAAAATCACTTCCACCTCTCCCGGTGCGGCAGAGTTGTCGGGTCCTTTGACACCAAAGAGACTTCTTCTTTGGTGAACTTACCTTGAGACAAGCCTTGAATCCGATGGTACTAAGGTGCGAGTTTGCCGGAGAAATCGTGTGGAACCCCCTCCACACTCCCTTGAGTCCCCCCTCACAGGATCTTCTCCCTCTCTCAAACTCCACCCTTTCTTCTCTCCCTTTCAAGCACTCTCTTCAAGTTTCCCCCACAAGAACGAAGCTACAATGGCTGCCAAAGACACTTACAAAGTGTCATGCCAAAGCTTAAATAGAAGCTCTCAAAACGAGCTCATTAATGTAAGTTGCCGACATTATCATCCAGGATGATAGGCATATCGTCCTGGCCGATCAATACAAATTAAGTTCATTAGCCCGGGACGATTTGAGACGATCAGAAGAAAATTGGTTACATCATCCAGGCCGATCTCACGATCGTCCTGGTCAATTAGTTTAAAACCGATTTCAATTGTCCTGATCATCGCCCTGAATACAAGCTGCCTGATGTAGATCGTCCAGGCCATCGTCCTGGCCGATCATTCGATCATCCCGTACGATGTGATTGTATCAATCAACCATTAATGCTTTCCAAAGATACCATATCAATTTAGGCATGATTGAGTTAGATCGTCCTGGACGATAATAATATCGTCCGGGCCGATTTCCTAAAACAAAGAATTCCTAAACTGATTATGGCGGCTGATTCTTTCTGAATTGAGATTATCGTCCTGGCCGATACAAGTATCGTCCAGGCCAATCTGTTGACGGCTGCCTTAATGAGGATACCCTAAATAGGGTTTTTGATTTTGGACAGATCGTCCAGGCCGATATTAATATCGTCCCGGATAATGTTACCAAAAACAAAAATCATATAGGGAGCAAGAGAATTTCTACCAAGTTGTAGCCACACCAAAATACAACAGACTCAAGAAAGGAAAAAGATTACAAACTGACACAGAACTAGTCTACCCAATCTTTAGCTGTTTCCAGATTGCAGTCTGATCGTGTGGACCTGAAACGTTAGCACATTAGGCAATCGTAGAGAAATAAGGAATGTTTGCTATCATCAAAATCATAGATCCGCAACAGAATGATTGATTTCCTTGTTTAATCCACGTCTAATTCTAACACCCTCAATAGGTTCACCTATAATCAATTCCCTTGGGTGGTTTTTAGAAAATCTCAAATCTCTAGGTAAAGGGTTTTCTATTTCTATATTCTCTTTCACATTTTCTTCCAAATTTATTCTCTTAAATTTTTGGGAGTTATCCTCTATCTCATCTTCAACAACATTTGGCTCTTTTAAATTTCCTGATTTATCAAATACAACATGTGTGGTTTCTTCAATGACCAAAGTTCTTTTGTTGAATACCCTATAAGAATTTCCAACACTTGAATATCCAACAAAAATTCCTTCATCTGATTTCGGATCAAATTTTCCTAAGGCAGATTTTCCATTATTATGAATGAACACCTTGCAACTAAAAACATTCAAATAAGACAAATTAAGTGTTCTACCTTTTAGCAACTCATAGGGTGTTTTATTTAAATTTGATCTCACATTCACCCTATTCAGAATATAACAAGTAGTGCTAACCGCCTCAGCCCAAAAATAGTTAGGAAGTGAGTATTCTGCCAACATTACTCGGGCGGCTTCTATTAATGTTCTGTTTTTCCTTTCGACTACCCCATTTTGTTGAGGGGTTCTAGGTGCAGAAAAATTATGATCAATTTCTTTCTCTTTACAAAAATTTTCAAATCTTTCATTTTCAAATTCTCCTCCATGATCACTTTGTATAGAAATTATTTCACACCCTAATTTCCTTTGAATCCAAGTCGAAAAATTTCTAAATTCCTCAAATGATTCACTCTTATGAAATAGAAATCTAACTCAAGTGAATCTTGAATAATCATCCACTATAACAAATCTATATACCTTCCCTCCTAGACTTATAGTTTCTACTGATCCAAAAAGATCCATGTGTAAAATTTCTAATGGTTTACTAGTCCAAAGATCCTTATTGGACTGAAAAGAGGACTTCACTTGTTTTCCTAATTGACAGGCATCACAAAGGTGATCCTTAGTAAAGTCTAGTTTTGGTATACCTCTCACTAAGTTCTTTTGGGTAATTCTCCTAATGTTTTTCATACTAGAATGACAAAGTCTCCTATGCCAAAGCCATAATTCATCAGAAACAGTTTTCAAATAAAAAGTAGTAGGATATTGAATAGAATTTAAATCTAGCATATAAACATTGTTTTCTTTTTCCATTTAAAATATATTTCCCATTTAGGCTTAATATGCAGCTACTAGGTAAAAATTTTACACTATAGCCCTTATCACATAGCTGACTTATACTTAACCAATATGCTTTAAGCCTTCAACCAATAACACATTGTCTATAAATTTTTTTTAAAAAATTTCCGATCATACCTGATCCAACCACTTTTTTGTGGTATTATCTCCAAGTGTAACCTTGCCTCCACTCCTGGCTTCCAGCGTTATGAATTGAGCAGTATCTCCAGTCATATGCTTTGAACATCCGTTGTCCATGTACCATATGCTCCCATAAGGTCTTGTGTGAGAGCGACCCTGCAAAAATATCAAATGTTAGACCTTGGAATCCAAATAAGTTTGGGTTCATCTTTTAGTAATTTATAATCAGATGCATGTATGATATGTCTAGGTTTATGCATCTTAGGTCTCCACACCAAATTAGAATTCATCTTAAAAGTACAGGTGTGAGCTATATGTCCAAATAATCCACAATTATTACATTTGACATTAAGAAAAGTATTACTAAGTCTTCTACTATTTGTTTGTCTTCTAATGGATTCCATATATTTAGGATAAAATTTAGGATTTATAAAATCTTCAAGTTTGGGGGGTATCCTATTATCCTCAAGAGCTCTTATTTTCAATTTATAAAATGAATTCATATCTTTCAAGATTCGATTTGTATAATTGATTCGATATATTTTGCTCTCAAATTCATCCTTAAATATTTTAAATTCTTTTTCAAGATTAACATAGGATGATTTTAAAATCCCATGACGTTTATTCAGATCATCATATTCATCAGGTAATTTCATGTGATTGTCATCTATTAAAGCATGATCTTTCCTAAGGATTTCATGTTCTTTCTTAAGTTCTTCCAACTCTAGACTTACACTAGCATACATCTTTTTTATTTTCTTATATGCATCATGCATGTGTTCAGAAATTTCAAATAATTCATCGTAACTTAAGTCACATACCTCTTCTTGATCTGTTTGATATATGATATATGCCATCAAGCAAAGGTTGGTGACTTCTTCTTCCTTTTCAGTCTCTGATGAATCTGAAGCTGAGTCCGCCCAAAAAGCTCTTTGAAACTTCTTCTTGCCCTTCTTTACAATTGGTTTATCCTCTACCTTCTCCTTGCTAGGAGTGGCTTTGATTTTTGGGCAATCAGTCTTGATATGACCTGGTTTCCTGCATTCATAACAAATCACTTCATTAGAAACCATGCCATTTCTGTTGAATTTATCTCTATTCCATTGCGCGCCCTCTTTTGCTTCCTTTTCAGAAAGCTTCTGAATTGTCTAGTCATCAAAGCAATATCATCTTCATCCTCAGGTTCTGAGTGTTCACTCTCAGACTCTTCCACTTTTAGTGCTATATTATTCTCCTTTCGTGGTTCACCTACATCAATCTTTCTTTGACTAATCCCTTGCTCGTAAGCAATGAGTGAACCAAGAAGATTATTAATAGAATAAATATTTAGATCTTTAGACTCTGTAATTGCAGTAATTTTATCATCATAAGCAGTAGGTAAACAACGAAGAATCTTATTAACCATTTCAGCATTAGTTAATTTCCTACCAAGTGCATGCAAAGAAGTGATAATTTGTGTGAATCTTGTGTACATGTTAGAAATAGATTCATTTGGTTTCATGCGAAATAATTTAAAATCATGTAACAAGATATTAAGTCTGGATTGCTTAACCTCATTAGTCCCTTCATAAGTTATATAAAGTATATCCCATGTTGAGTCTAGTAATTAGGTTGTTAAGCCTAAGTTAATGTCCCAAGGCTACTAAAAGGGGGGTGAATTAGTAGTTTTAAAAAATTTTAATCCCTCTTTGAATTTAAGTTGAACTGAAATGAAAATTTTTTCTTTTAAGTTTTTCTAGAAAATGTTTTTCAACCACAGAGTTCTTAAAAATTAAAAATAAAATGCGAAAACGTAAAAACTGTAAAGTAAATGACACCAGATTTATAGTAGTTCGGTCTATAACCAGACCTACATCCACTCCCCAGAGGCACCCTCTGAGTATTGCATTATTATCAATAGTGACTCTCCTTTTGCACCCACAGCAAGGCGGAGAAGCCTTTACAACACCCTCTTTTCACCACTACCCGGTGCGGCAGAGAACCGTCGTCCTTTTATACAATCCCCAGTGTTGGCAGAGAACTATCGTCCTTTTACACAATCCTCAGTGTTGGCAAAGAACCGTCGTCCTTTTACACAATCTTCAGTGTTGGCAGAGAACCGTCCGTCCTTTCACACTCTCCTAGTGTGGGCAGAGAACCCTACAGCTGTTCACACTCTCCAAGTGTAGGAAGCGACCCTTTCGGCTATTCACACTCTTCAAGTGTCGGCAGCAAATCAAATCTCCTTGATAGATCTTCTCACAAGAAATCTAGAAGGAAGAAGGAAAAAGAGTGAAGTAATCCCAATTCACAAGTAGAGATTCTTACCTTTGAACTCCAAGTGAAGCCTTCATGCTCCGGTGGTAGGAATCCTCCTTTGAATGCACTCTCACACTCCCTCCTTAGCTATTCTCTCAAGAGGCATGAAGATCAAAATGATAAAAAGATTTGGTGGCAGTCTAATTTGGACTATTTATTCAAAAGACAAGAAAAACCGCCCAAAAACTACAAATTTTCAATTCTGTACGCAGTGGATTGTCCCGTACGATCGTGGATCGTCCTGGATGATTTTACTTAAACGCTTTGAAACGACCCTATTTGTATATGTATACAAAATATCTTCATACACTCTGATCGTCCTGTATGAACTAAGTTCGTCTGGTACGAACGGTTATTACTAGGTCGGTTCTAGACAACTGCTGAAAACCGTTCTAAGTCGGTTAATCATCTGGACAAAAATTGGTTCGTCTGGACGAAATTTTTACAGAGATCAGATCATCCTGGACGATAATTAATTTCGTTTGGACAAAAATTTTACAGAGAGCAACTCGTTTTCTGACGATAATTAATTTCGTCTGGACGAAAATTTTACAGAGACCAGATCGTCTTGGACGATAATTAATTTTGTCTGGACGAAAATTTTATAGAGAGCAACTCATTTTCTGACGATAATTAATTTCGTCTGGACGAAAATTTTACTGAGACCAGATTGTCCTGGACTATAATTAATTTTGCCCCGGACGAATAGGACTTAGAAAAAATTTCAAGCCAGTTCCTATTCGTTCTATGTGCTCAATAGGAGATAACTATCTAATCATCCCGTACGATCAGTATAAATTTTATATGATATCCTTATGTGTGTGTGTATGTTTTTATTCACTCAATTACAATCACTCCCTTTTAAATTTAATTCAAAGAAAAGTACAAGCTTCAAATTCACAAAGTATCTTATGTTGAATTTGATTTGAAGTCTTCGTAGTCTGGAGTTTGATTTTCCTGAAATGTTAGTACACACAAGAGCAAATACAAATCTTCTAAAATTGTTAGGAGATAACTACACATTTGAACAATAATGTTTGGAATCATCAAAACTATACAAGTTGCAAAAATGTAAAGCATGCAAATAGCAACTATCTTAACAATCTCCCCCTTTTTGATGATGGCAAAATAATTATTATTTGTATGATTTCAATTTAAACAAATCTCTTTAACTCCCCTTGAATTGATAAATACATGAAAATAAGGAGGCATTTTCAAGCAAAAACAATATTTTTGTTTTTAAAAAAAATTTAACAAAATAACACAAGCCATAGACACAAAGTCATACACAAAATCAAAATGCAAACAAAACAAACAAAACATACAAACAAAATAAACAAAACATACAAACATAATAATTTCTCCCCCTTTTTGACAACAACAAAAAGTGAAGAAGAAATAGACAAGAAATATAAGTAATTATATGAAATTCATTTGAAAATTTAATCTAAATGGTGATTGACATAAGGTATGCAATCTAAAACTAATAACATTAGGTAAATCATCAAAATTCATAGAATTTAAGAAGTGACATAACATTGTAAGTAAGAAGAATTTATCAAAAACATGATTCAATTTAGACATTTGAATATAGAAAATCATTACAAGAGAGATGAATAAAAATTCTATATTTCAAAGTTCAATAGAATATAAATGAACATAAGATCAATTTGAATTAAGAGATTAAAAGAATTTGGAAAGAAGAGAATTACCACTTGTGGCGCTTTGCGCATCTTTTTCAAATTTTTTGGCACATTTTTGTGCATCTTTTGACATTGGGATAATTTTGTGCATCTTTTTCATATTTGCGAACCTTTGTGCATTCCTTTTGATTTTTGTACTCTTTGTACAATTTTCAAGAGAAATTGAAACCAATTCTTTCCAAGATCAATAATCTAAAATTTCAAAATTTTCTAAGTGCATAAATATCACTTGAGTAAAGAAATACAAAATAAGAAAATATCTAAATTGCAATAATGATATTAACTTTTATAAAGTCTAAATGAATAGACATGAGATTAAAAATTCTAATTATGACAAGTTATAAACAAATTTTAAATTTAGAAAGACTAGATTTTCTAATGTAATTAATCTTAAATCACAATATAATTTAAGCACAATTAGGATTAAGAAGACTAATGAAATTCATAAGAACTAAACACATTGCAAAAACAATCCAAAATCAAAATTAACTACAACATATATTGATATTTATGAAAAGGATTACATGATCATTTCATAATATCAATACAAAAGAAAATACACTAAAGTTTAAAACAAAGACAAACAAACACAACTAGAAGAAATACTAGAACAAACACTAAAGTAAACACAAATACAACAAACATAAAGAAAATCATCGCTCATTCTCTATTCTTCTGGAGGAGGAGGAGGAATGCCACCAAATAGGTTGAAGTAGGAGGCCATCAACATAACATAGGTATTGATTTCATGAACTTCATTTCTGATACTACCAATGTCCTGTTGCTGCTACAGGAGTTGAGCATCAATTTGATCAAATCTTTGATCAAGATGAGTCTCAAGTCTATCAAATTTCTCAATCAAATTCTGATAATCTGATTGAGGTGCAGAAGTTTGCTCTCCTTCTTCTTCAGAAGAAGAAGAACTGGCGTGTGCTTTCCCTTTTTCTTTACAAAAATTTTCAAATATTTCATTTTCAAATTCTCCTCCATGATCACTTTGAATAGAAATTATTTCACTCCCTAGTTTCCTTTGAATCTAAGTTGAAAAATTTCTGAATTCCTCAAACGATTCACTCTTATGAAAAAGAAATCTAACCCAAGTGAATCTTGAGAAATCTCCACTATAACAAATCTGTATACCTTCCCTCCTAGACTTACAGTTCCTACAGGTCCAAAAAGATCCATGTGAAGAATTTCTAATGGTTTAGTAGTTTTAAGATCCTTATTAGACTTAAAAGAGGACTTCACTTGTTTTTCTAATTGACATGCATCACAAAGGTGGTCCTTAGTAAATTCTAGTTTTTGTATACCTCTCATTAAGTTCTTTTGGGTAATTCTCCTAAGGTTTTTCATACTAGAATGACAAAGTCTCCTATGCCAAAGCCATGATTCATCAGAATTTTCAAACAAAAAGCAGTAGGAGATTGAATACAATTTAAATCTAGCATGTAAACGTTATTTACCCATTTTCCATTTAAAACATTTTTCCCATTTAGGCTTATTATGCAGCTAGTAGGTAAAAATTTTACACTATAGCCCTTATCACATAACTGACTTATGCTTAACAAATTATGTTTTAAGCCTTCAACTAATAACACATTGTCTATGAAAAAGTTTTTCAAATTTATAATCATACCTGATCCAATCACTTTCTTTATAGTATTATCTCCAAGTGTAACCTTGCCTCCACTCCTGGCTTCCTACGTTATGAATTGAGCAGTATCTCCAGTCATATGCTTTGAACATCCACTGTCCAGGTACCATATGCTCTCACGAGGTCTTGTGTGAGAGCAATCCTGTAAAAATATCAAATGTTAGACATGGGAACCCAAACAAGTTTGGGTTCACCTTTTTTAAATTTATAATCAGATGCATGTATGGTATGTCTAGGTTTATACATCTTAGTTCTTCACACCAAATTAGATTTCTTCTTCAAAGTACAGGTGTGAGATATATGTCTCAAAAATCCATAATTATTAAATTTAACATTAGAAAAAATATTCTTAAGTTTTCTTCCATATGATTGTCTTCTAAGGGATTTCATGAATTTAGGATAATATTTAGGATTTGTAAAATCTTCAAGTTTTGGGGGTTTCCTATTATCCTCAAGAGCTCTTATTGTCAGTTTATAAAATGAATTCATATCTTCTAAGATTCAATTTGTATAATTGATTCGATATATTTTGCTCTCAGATTCATCCTTAAAATTTTTAAATTCTTTTTCAAGATCAGCATAGGATGATTTTAAATTCTCAAAATTCTTATTCAAGTCATCATATTCGTCAAGTAGTTTCATGTGGTTGTTATCTATTAATGCATGATCTTTCCTAAGGATTTCATGTTCTTTCTTAAGTTCTTCTAATTCTAAACTCAAACTAGCATGCACCTTTTTTATTTTCCTATATGCATCATGCATGTGTTCAGAAACTTCAAATAATTCATCATAGGTTAAGTCACATACCTCTTCTTGATCTGAGTGTTCAACATTATCTGTCATCAAGCAAAGGTTGGTGACTACTTCTTCTTTTTCAGTCTCAGATGAGTCTGAAGCTGAGTCCGCCCAGAAAGCTCTTTGAAACTTTTTCTTGCCCTTCTTTACCATTGGTTTCTCCTCTACCTTCTCCTTGCTAGGAGTGGCTTTTAGTTTTGGGCAATCAGTCTTTATATGACCTGGTTTCCTACATTCATAACAAATTACTTCATTAGAAACCTTACCATTTCTGTTAAACTTACCTCTATTTTATTGCTGGCGTCTCTTCTGCTTCCTCTTTAAAAAGCTTCTGAATTGTCTAGTCATTAATGCAATATCGTCTTCATCCTTAAGTTATGAGTGTTCACTCTCTGACTCTTCCACCTTTAGTGCAATATTCTTCTCCTTTCGTGGTTCACCTGCATCAATCTTTCTTTGACTTACTCCTTCCTCATAAGCAATGAGTGAACCAAGAAGATTGTCAATAGAATAAATATTTAGATCTTTAGACTCTATAATTGTAGTAATTTTAGCATCATAAACAGTAGGTAAACAACGAAGAATTTTATTAACCATTTCAGCATTAGTTAATTCCCTACCAAGTGCATGCAAAGAAGTGACTATTTGTGTGAATCTCGTGTACATGTCAGAAATAGATTCATTTGGTTTAATGCGAAATAATTTATAGTCATGTAACAAGATATTGAGTCTTGATTGCTTAACCTCATTAGTCCCTTCATAAGTTATACAAAGTCTATCCCATATGTCCTTTCCACTTTTGCAAGTGGAAACCCGTATGTAGTCTTTAGATTTTAAAGCACAAAAGAAGCTATTTAAATATTTGGCATTTAGTTGTGCTAAGTCACGTTCTTCTATAGTCCAATCTGCAAAAGGTATTTCTACCCTAACTCCATCAACTAATCTAGTTGGTTTTGTGTAACCTTCCTGGACTGGGATCCACATACGATAATCAAGTGATTGTAAGAAAGTAGACATGCATGTTTTCCAAAAATCAAAAGGTATATTATCAAACAGTGGAGGTCTAGTTATAGAGTAACCTTCAGGTGTGTTTCGGTTTCCGAATGTAGCCATTTACGTTAATCAAAAAGTAGTTCAAACTTATGATTTTGAAACGAGGCTCTGATACCACTTGTTGAGTCTAGTAATTAGGTTGTTAAGCCTAAGTTAGTTATGTGTAAAATTTGTTTGTATGTTTTTATTCACTCAATTACAATCACTCCCTTTCAAATTTAATTCAAAGAAAAGTACAAGCTTCAAATTCACAAAGTATCTTATGTTGAATTTGATTTGAAGTCTTCGTAGTCTGGAGTTTGATTTTCCTGAAATGTTAGTACACACAAGAGCAAATACAAATCTTCTAAAATTGTTAGGAGATAACTACACATTTGAACAATAATGTTTGGAATCATCAAAACTATATAAGTTGCAAAAATGTAAAGCATGCAAATAGCAACTATCTTAACATCCCATATGTCCTTTCCACTTTTGCAAGTGAAAACTCGCATGTAGTTTTCAGATTTTAAAGCACAAAAGAAGCTATTTAAACATTTAGCATTTAGTTGAGCTAAGTCATGTTCTTCTATAGTCCAATCTGCAAAAGGTGTTTCTACCCTAACTCCATCAACTAATCTAGTTGGTTTTGTATAACCTTCCTGAACTAGGATACACATACGATAATCAAGTGACTGTAAGAAAGTAGACATACGAGTTTTCTAAAACTCAAAAGGTATATTGTCAAACAGTGGATGTCTAGTAATAGAGTAACCCTCAGGTGTATTTTGGTTTTCAAAAGTAACCATCTACGTTAATCAAAAAGTAGTTTAAACTTATGATTTTGAAATGGAGCTCTGATACAACTTATTGAGTTTAGTTAATAGGTGTTAGACCTAAGTTAATGTCCCAAGGCTACCAAGAGGGGGGGTGAATTGGTAGTTTTAAAACTTAGCCCACTTTTTAAATTTTATTTGAACCGAAATTAAACTTTAATGAATTATAGAAAGGTTTTAAACCACAAATGTTTTAAAACAAAAGAAAAATGCGGAAAAGAAAAAATAGTAAAGTAAACGACACAAGATTTATAGTGGTTCGGTCTAAACCAGACCTACATCCACTCCCTAGAGGCACCCTCTAAGTATTGCACTAATACCAATAGTGTCTCTCCTTTTGCACCCACAGTAAGGCGGAGAAGCCTTTACAAACACTCTTTTCACCACTACCCGGTGCGGTAGAGAACCGTCGTCCTTTCACACAATCTCTAGTGTTGGTAGAGAACCGTCCGTCCTTTCACATTCTCCTAGTGTGGGCAGAGAATCCTTCGTCCTTTCACACTCTCCTAGTGTGGGCAGAGAACCCTTTGGTTGTTCACAGTCTCCTAGTGTCAACAGAGAATCGAATCTCCTTGACAGATCTTCTCACTAGAAATCTAGAATGAAGAAAGAAAAAGAGTGATGTAATCTCAAATCACAAGTTGGAAATCTTACCTTGGAATCACCAAGCGAAGTCTTTACGCTCCAATGGTAGAAAACCTTCTTTGAATGCTCTCTCTCACTCTCTCATTTACTCTTCTTCCAATAAGAATGAAGTTCAATGAGCAAAAAGACAAGAAAAACTGCCCAAAAACTGTAAGTTTTCAATTCTGTACGTAGTGGATCATCCAGTACGATCGTGGATCGTCCTGGACGATTTTACTTAAATTGTCGAAAAATGAACCTTATATATATTGGTACAAATTATGTTCGTACACCCTAATCATCCCGTACGAACGAAGTTCGTCCGATACAAAACAGTTATTTCATAGGTCGATTTCCCAAAATTCTTTAGGACGTAACCAACTGACATAAGTCGGTTCAGTTCATCCTGGGACAAACAGGTTTTGTCCTGGGACGATTTTAAACAGAGAGTTTCGTCCAGGGATGAAAATTTATTTTGTCCTGTACGATCTCATACAGAGAGTTTCGTCCAGGGACGAAAATTTATTTCGTCCTGTACGATCTCATAGAGAGAGTTTCGTCCAGGGAAAAAAATTTATTTCGTCCTGTACGATCTCATACAGAGAGTTTCATCCAGGTACGAACCTTATTTTTCGTCTGGATGAACAGTGCAAGTGAGAATCCCGAGAAGTTCATCCCGGGATGAATATTAAATTCGTCATGGATGATTAGTACTTAGAAAAATTTTCTCCCCGCATGTTCGATCCATTGCTCTTCTCAGGGGTAATTGACATGATCGTCCCGTACGAACTATGTTCGTCCCGTACGATCAATTTACAAAAATTGTTCCCCAAGTGTGTATTATGTGATTTTTCACTAAATTACAATCACTCCCTCTCATTTCAAAACTTATGAATATTTATTGAATTTAATTACAAGTCTTCATATCTTGGAGTTGATTTTCCTGAAATGTTAGTACACATTAGAGCAAAAACAATCTTCCAAAAAATGTTAGGAGATAACAATATATAAAATAATAATATTTGGAATCATCAAAACTATATAAGTTGCAAGAATGTAAAACATGCAAATAGCAACTTTCCTAACAAGACTATCCAATCCTTTCAAATGATCCAACACATATTGGACTCAACTTCCCTTTTTACCCAAATTTATTTATACCTTCTATTGTTTTGATCTTCATATATATGAATTCTTGAACCTAAAATTTCACAACTCATTGTTTTGGATCATAGTACTATGTATGCCTATTTTAGATAGCTTTTAATCTATCTTCGATCAGATAGATTTTTAGTGGAATCATTCTCTAAGGCTAGCTCAATCAGAATTTTTTTGTCTCACTTCTGTCCAAGATAGTGGGGTTCTACATCTTCTATCATATAGATCTTTATAAAGAGTCATGCTTATACTTGATTAGAAATCATTATTCTAAAAAATTTTGATTAGGAAATGTGATCCTCCCAACTGCCACCAAAGCCTAGAAAGCAAAGCATTTGAAGGTATTCAAGAAGTTGGATGGTCCTTTCAGACTGTCTATTGGTCTATAGATAGAAAGGTATATTGAAATATAATTTTGTGCACAAATCTTGTTGAATTCTCCTTCAAAGCCTAGAGGTAAATCTGTCATCTCTATCAGAGATTATCATTCTTATACTTTATTTAGTACTAGAATCTCTTGTACATATTCTTGTATTAATCTATTTATATAATAATTTTTCTGGACAAAAATGAAGTGCTTAGACTTCGTTTGGAGAGGGTAATGAAGAACATTATGAAAATTTTGGCAAATGTCTCTTATGTGATAAGGCTCAATTATACATACCTCATGAGGCATACAAGTATAGAATTGGGGAGTGACTATTATATAATGAAAATGAAGTAACAACTTATGAGACACGAGATGACGAAGATGTCGAGGAGATGATACAACTAAGGGAGCAAATCATATCTATATTGGTTAATGAGATGAATTAGATTCAATCTACACATAGTTCTCTAGGGGCATTGTTCATATGTTTTACAAGAGTATAGTGAAATATAAATCTTTATTATTATTTTGTATTTGTTATAGGAACTTCTTTGTCTTCTTATCATTTGATTGTTATGGAGGTGACTTTTTTTAAAGCAATCATATATGGAACCAGAGTTTGACTTATATTTTATGTCATCATATTATCTTGTTTTAAACTTGTCTATTGATATTGCTTTCATGTTGAGCAAAACATGCTCTTTCAAACACATTACTTGGAAAACTAGTAGAAGCAAATGAATTTTTTTTCCTTAATGCAAAAAAAAAAAAATGTGCATTACCCTTTTCATAATCCTAATTATTTAATGAGTAAGGGGTTTGCCTTTAGAGGAAATATATTTTCCTAAGCCATACCTTATGAAGTATTGTCATTTTTGGCCTAGTCAATCCATGTAGGATGTGCCTTATAGTGGAGCAATTATTACGTGCGGAGTTCGGATGTAGATCTATGTTGGAACTTCAGTCCTTGGTTGACACGTGTTTTTGGGTGAATTTCTTTTTTTCAGCCACGTGGATTTTTTTAAGTAATGTGTGATCCAATGATTTGGCTAAGCTATTTTAATTATTTTTATTTTTTTGCCAGCATGATGAGACGACTCGATCCAAAGGTAATATTTTTCAAGAAAATAAAGGCAATGATTAGTCATGATAATTCTGAAATCACGTGGAAATGCAAAAGTTTTATGGTTTTGTTGTTAGGTCATTTTTCATTATTTTTGTAGTTAGAAGGTCCTTGCATATTATGTTTTTGAAATTTGACTAGTAACTGTGATGTTTCTTGCAAACACTAAAATCAAATTTATGTGCATACCTATATTACATCTCATATGCATCCTCACACTTGTATGCACCCTATGTGCAATGAAAAAATAATTAGAGAAAACACTCCACAAAAGTGTGTATAACCTTTTGTAATAATTCTCTATGCATATAGTGCACAACTTGCACACATGGTATACAAACTATAAACAATATCCTCAAGAAATTTAATACAAAATAGTTTGTACTATATATCTAAACAGAAAGTTCATATGAAACAATTTTCCAAAAAAATCATAAAAAACACAAATAAAAATCATTGAGCACCGTGTATCTGGTCGGATATGTCATACGGTCTTTCAATCTTCAAAATTTTCAAAAATGAGAAAAAAAAATATTACGCATGTCTATTCTATTGGAGGCATTTGTCATAAAATAAAATTGAAGAATACACCCTATTTCCTAACTGAATTGACTTCCCGTTCACCCAACCTTGCAATCTTTGCACTATTCTGTAAACTCTCCATGGTTGGTTGCAGTTTTCTTATCTAAAGTTTTTAGTCTATGCATCCTGTGAGCATATAATCTCATTAGAAAATTGAATATCCTCTAAAGTAGTCTCAATCTTCTTCGTTTGTTCCTCCAAAATTTTGGGGACAATTCGCCAAAAAAATTTATTCCGTGAAAATCCTAAATTTTAGGAACGAGAGTCACGGGTGTTTTTCAAAAAAAAATATGAGCGTCATATAAAATAGATGGCGAGGTCGTCGTGTCATGCATTATTAAAATAATTCACATGGCTGCAAAAAAATACATGTCAAAAAAGGATTGGAGTCCAGACGGAGCTACTTCTGGACTTTGCATGTAATAACTTCTTATAGTGTCATGCTTTTTGATGTTTGCGATTTCCTCAACTGATTGGAAGAAATGCATATCTAAGATTATATAGACTTGGGCACCGGTTCATCCCATCCTACTCAGACTTGAGAAGATTTCCAGTGCTGCAAGGTCTCGAATATCTAACAAAGCCAGATGTACATGCCCAACCTTTTTTACTACCATATTCTTCAAGTCTGTAACTAGTCATCCAGTTTAACAGCTTTATTCTCCCAGTTCAACGTCAAACACCTAGAAATTTATCAGGTCAGCCATCTCTACACTCCCATTCTGATAATCATAAGTGCTAAGAGAACAAAGTTTTTTTAATATAAGCATGAAGTATAGGGCTTTTTTTTTTTTTAAATATATGTTAACCATTTTAGAATATTGTGTAGAATTTGTTTTGATTATGACGAACGCGTTGAGGTAATATGTACAGATCCTAATGTATCTAGCTACCATTTTTCAGTTACTGATGAGCTCGTGGTTTTAGTTTGATGTTGTAAAACTTAATCCCTTGTATGGCCAAAAAGATTAGGGTTTCTAATTGTTGTAAATTTTATAATATATTCAATATTTTTTAAACTCAATATTACATATTATATTAGCTAAGTTTATCCAATTAATATGTAACAATTTATTCTGGATTTCAAATAATTTTTATTATGTATTTTCTTACATTGAAAATTTAATTTAGATATATAGAAATATTTATTTTTTTTTCATGATAAGTAATTACATACTTTTTTAAATTCAATCTTAAAATTTTTTCCAAAATATATTATTATTTTTTTAGAAATATAAATTTTTTATGAAGTAATTTGAAAGAATTTTTTTTTTCAAATTATTTTTAAGTATGATAGTATATTCTTAAAAAAATTATTAGTTTTTTGATATTTAAAAGTAAAATAATATTTGTTGAAATTGGGTAAAAGTTTAATTTAGAATTATTAGTTTACTATATACATTTTAAAAAGTTTTTGTAGTTAAATAATTTTCAGACATCTCAATATAAAAGTATCAAGGTACTTAAGTTAGAATAGGAGATTGAAAGTTATATTATCCACGTAAAATATTTATGATTTTTGTGCAACGATTTTAAAAAAATAACTATCTATGAGTTGTAGCCATCTCAAATACACTTTGAGTTTATCACAACAATACATTTCAAATTGCGATTAAAGAAAGCATGTTTTGTTTCTTCTGTGATGTCATTTGATCGAAAAATTATTCGGTGTGGACTCCGCGCGAGCTCTACATCTAGACTCTAATAAAATGTCATCACTTATGGCTCGACAACCTCGCGCAGCTCGATGACTTACCCAGACCAAACGCAAAAAGTTACTTTTTATTGAGGCATTTCAATTTTTCAAAATCCATCTAGATGTTTCAATTTTTCAAAATCGACAGGGGCATTTTAGTATCTCTTGTTAAAGGCACTTTTTATCCTCGTCCGAAGCTCCTTCCATTTGCTCTAGATTTTTGTTGCAGAAATACTAGTCATGACTAAGGTCAATTTTTTATTACCAGGTTAAGAAGTTATTTTTCACGAGATATGTTAGTTTTTTTTTTCTATGAGATATGTTAGTTTTATTCGTTCTGCAAATGTCAAGTTAGGGTTTAGGTTTAGGATTTTTTTATACTTTGTACCAGTGTGCACCTATGGTTTGTTACTAGTGTGTACATATGTGTACATGTTGGTACCGGTGTGTATCGGTGGATATCGGTGTGTATCAATAGATATTGATGTGTTTTGATGTCCATTATTTAATGTTCAAATGAAGAATTTAACATTTCATTTCAATGATGATTTATTTCATTTTTCTGCTAATGTGTTCCTTTCTTGTGTGTTCATGTGAACTTTTGTGTACCTTGAGTACTTCTGGGTACCGCATTTGGGTACTACTGGGTACCCCATCTAGGTATCTATGTGTATCAATTATGTGTACTTTTTGGTGGAGGTTATCATTTGGTGAGAGTGTGCCCAAAGAACTTTGCCTAGTTAGTAAGCCAAAAATTTTATTTAATAAAAAAATTTATTGGTTAATTGATGAAATAAAATAAAATTTTATTTAAAACATTTTCAAATAAAAATAAAACAAGTTTAAAATGCATTTTTATAAAATATACTATTATATGTAAAAAATTGAAATATATTTGAAAAATGAAAATACATAATTCATCTATTTTATACTTAAATATATAAAAATATTTCTTTCTAATTTTGAATTAACTTTTGAATAAAAATTTAAATTAAGTTATGCATAATGACAACTTAGTTCTATTTGTTTATTGACATTGCCCAAGCTTTGATTAATCACTTTAGCAATCTTTTTAATAATCATGTTCCTCCTTTTGCTAATTCCATGGAAATTTCTACTGGTGTCTTACTTTCTTCTGAGGTGGCTAATTATTTGGTTGGTTCTTTTAATAATAATGACATCAAAGACGTGGTTTTCTCTTTTCCTAATGGCTCATCCACTGGTCCGGACGAATTCACTACATAATTTTATAAGGATAATTGGGACATTATGGGCATTAAGGTTTGCAATGCTGTGAAGAATTTCATTAATTATGACCATTTTCCTAAAGGGGCTAAGGCTACGACCATTACCCTAATCCCCAAGAAATCTCATGCTTCTTCTATTTCTGACTACAGACCTATTTCTTTATGTAATGTTTTTTATAAGATTGTGGCTAAGCTTCTTGCTAATAGGCTAAAGAATGTTTTACCTCTTATTTTACATGATAGCCAAGCCGTGTTTATCAATAATAGATCTTCTTCTGATAATATCATCTTAGCCAATGAAATCTTAAGAGATTTCAATAATTCTAGTAAAAAATTTTGTACTAAGCTTGACATCCTTAAAGTTTTTGACACAGTCTCTAGAGATTTTATTTTTAATCAGATGAGGATTAAAGGTTTTCCTAAGAAATTTATTAGATGGATTAAAGGCTGTATTAATAATGTCTATTTTCTATTTGTTTAAATGGCTCGCTGGAAGGGTTTTTTAATTCCACATCGGGGCTTAGACAAGGATGTCCCCTCTCTCCTCTTCTTTTTAACATTGTGATGGATGCTCTCTCTTGTAGGTTACAAAATAAACAAAACCATCATTTTAAAGGCATTGTTTCTAATGGGCATGAATTTACGCACTTACTCTATGCTGATAATGTTCTTATATTTGGTGAGAATTCTACTAATAATGTCAACAATCTCAAGATTATTCTTGATGATTTTGCAAAAGCTTTTGCTCTTTGTATTAATCCGCAAAAAAGTTCCATTATCTTTGCTGATAACTATAGACATCAAGATGATATTTGCAACATATTGGGGATTGTTAACTCTGTTCAATACATTACCTATCTTGGTTTACCTATTTCTCTGAAGAAGTTAAATACTGCTCATTTTCAGCCTCTTCTTAACAAAATTGCTGGTTTATTGGATGGCTGGAAAGTTAAATTTTTATATTTGGCCTGTAGAATTCAATTTCTTAAATTTTCGATTGCTAATACTCTAGCTTATTGGATTAGGCCAGGGGAGCTATTATACCAAAAAGTTCTTGCAAAATGATTGACCGGATGTGCTCTAGGTTTCTTTTTCATGGCAATACTAATGAAAAGAAATTACAGACTATTTCCTGGTCTACTGTTTGCACCCCCAAAGCTACAGGTGGACTAGGTTTACCTTCGATTAAGGCTCTTTGTCATAGTTTTTATTGTTCTCTCATTTGGAGATTCTTATCCTGTAACAATGGCTTGGCTTTATGGTATAGAGGGAAATTTTCTTCCCCTTGGAAGCCTCCTCCTATAGGAGCTTCTAAAATGTGAAAAATTATTTGTGATGTTGCTGTTAAGATTAAGCACAAGATTATCTTTCATATCAATACTAACAGTAACCTTTCTTTTTATTGGGATCCTTGGTGCAACGGTAAATCTATTTTTGAGTTTATTAATCCTCCTCCTGGACCCTTCGCTCCGGTTAAGAGTTATATTTCTCATAATTTTTGGGAGAAAATTTATGATTTACCTAGAATTGTGCTTGATGAAATTTTAAAAATCCCTATTGGTAAGCAATCTACGGTGCTCTGGGATGGCTTACCAAACCCTACTCATCGTTTATTCTTGGCTAATTACTATGAGAACTTACCTGATACTTCTTGGTATATATTTATTTGGTTCAAAGGCCATGCTATTAGATTTTCGGTTTATTCTTGGATGTCTATTTTGGAAAAGTTGAAAACAACTGATTTGTTATTAAAGAGGAACATTGCCTTCGACTCTTATTGCTTTTATTGCCGTTATGAGATGGACAATCATAAACACTTATTTTTTGAGTGTGATTATTCTTTCTCTGTTATTTCTAATCTCCTTCCTCATATGGATAATTTTCTTTTAAGGCCCAATCTGTTACAGTTATTGGATTATTTTGACATTATTCATGGTTTTACTAGAAAAGAGAAAAAATTTATATACTTTGTTATTTCTTCTCTGGTTTATTTTCTTTGGACTGAAAGAAATAAAAGGAGATATGCTGGCAATTGGACTTCTCCTTCGGCTCTTTACTATTCTATTAAAAATGCTGTTAAAATAAAAGTTCTGAAATGGAAGAATTTTGAGGAACTTCAGAAAGTTTTTTCTAATATCCTTAACTGATTTGGTTTCTCTTCTCCTTATGATTGGTTAATGAGCTTCAATTACAAGGATATGTTTGTGCGGGAATACTTCCTGGAGCTTCCTTATGGTCTTTCTTAGATGATTTGGCTTCTTTTCTCTACTAATTCTCATTATCTGAAAGCTGAAACTTTGCTCTACCAGTCTCTCATGAATATGGATTATAAGTAATATTTTCCTTTCAGGTTTTCCTTTGTTCTCAATGGAAAATTTTTGAGGAATTTCAATTCATTTTATTTTTGTTCTACTGATTTTAGTTTTTCTTCTTTTTTGTGGTTGGACGGTATTGTTGCTGATCTGTTGCTGGAGCATTCTCGGGTGAAGTAACAATCTGGAGCTTTCACGGGTTGCTGATCATTGTTGTTGGTTTTTTTTCTTCTTCATGGTGAAGCACTTGTTCATTACTGGATTGCTTTTAATGGATTGATCCCATTAACTTGGTTGCTGGTTGACATGGATATCTGGCTCTCATTGATGCTTTCGGGCTTTTCTTGGTTCTGAGCTCAGACCGTTACTTTGTTGATCTTCTGTTCACAGCCTTTGGTTTGTTATCCCCCTGTTTAGGATCTGAGAAGAGTTTTTTTTAGAGTCTTATCCTATTTACGTTTTGGTACTTTTAATGCCGTGTTGGCATTGTGTTTTTCACTTGGTTTTTCATTCATTCTTATGAATGAATGATAACTTAGTTTTTCCTTTAGCAATTTTTTGTTTTTCCTTCAGTTCTATTAGTTTGTATTTCTTTTAGTTATTAATAAAAGGGCTGAGCCCAAAATTTCCCCCCAAAAAAAATGACAACTTAGTTTTTGGGCGCTATTTGGCTTTTATTTGCGTCTTCATTCATCCGGACTTCAATTCGAATCTTTCCTAATTTATTTTTCACTCCGTTAACCCTTCCGCATTCTCTATAAATTAAGGGTGCGTTTGGGACGGCTGCAGCTGTCGGTAAAGCCGGTTGTGAAATTGTTGTACATAAAGTTGCTTTTTAAAGTTGTTGTATAGAAATCAGTCAATTTTGTTTGGGTAGTATTATTGTCGAACTACTGTGTTGCTGCTGTTTGACAACAAATTACCTTGTTACCCTTATATTGATGGCGAGTGGAACTAATGAGAAAATCATTAAAAAAATAACAATAATTTCCCCCAAAAAAAATCCCAATAGCTGCACTGAATATTCACTAACAATAATGTATCTTCAATTGAATAAGTCTGAAAAACAAAAAACAAAAACAACAGAAAAAGGAAGCCAGGCGATGAAATGTCGCCGGAGTTGAATGTACAGAGAAAAAAAACCAGATAGCCGGGAATCACTTCACTCCATACTCAAAATTTTACCAGCGGCGGCGAAGAAGATATGAGTTCGCAGAAAGCCCTATCGGACTCCGACTGGTCCATATTGCAGTTCTCACTTCATTTGAAAAAATTCCTAAGCTTGCGGCTTATCGTCTGGTTACTGCTTCATTCAGTGTTTATTTCTGTGTTTGTGCCTCTCTCTCGTTTTCCCCTCTAGAAAAGTCAAAAGCAGAAGATGCATTTTTTAGATATTACTTGTGAACTTCAGCAACAAAAACTGGCATTGAACAGAAAGAGTGAAAGTATCACCACAAAATAAGATACATAGCTTAATTCATTCGTAAACAACAAGTAATAACTAAAAAGGCCAAGAAAAATAAAAACTTACCTTTTCCCTCTCGGCTATCCGAATGCTCGCAAGATTTCTCATCTCTTCTCCCCTTTTTTCGCTCCTTATCCTCCTCTTTTCTAGTTTTCTTCTCTTTCTCGTCGTCTCTCTTCTTAAATTTCCTAGCCCGGTCCTTGTCATCTGAAAGAGAAAAACGAAAATGAATAACAGGAGTAACAGAAGACGGATCGTTTAGCTACCCTGTTCCTACTTACCGTCGATCGAAGGTGAAAGAGAAGATCGCCGCTTTCTGGACTTCCGATCGCTGCCCATTTTCTTACCTGGTAAAAATTTGGAAGGAGATGGAGATTTGTAACTATGGACTTTAGAGTGGAACTTGGCGAGGATGAAGAAGAGAAAAGGGTAGTTTTTAGGTAACTGCAAGGTCATTAAGGTATTTCTCATGCTTTGGAACCGCGGAACGCAGGCGAACGCGGGGGGGTTACCTCGGACCGGAAAAGCAACGGCAGGACGTGAAAATTTTCCCAACGGAGCACGAAGCGGTAACCCCAAACCACATTGTGGTTACGTTCCCAAACGCACAGCAGGGAAAAATCCGTCCCAAACGCACCCTAAGTCGCTTTCTAGTTTATTTCCTTTTCCTTCCTCCTGACTCCCTTCTCTGCTTCTATTAACTAAACTTGCTCAAGAGATCGACTGTAATGCAGAACTCTCCCCGCTCACAAGATCGCTCACAAGATCGGCTCTGGATGAGGAAGAATCTCCCGCTCACGATATCTGCCCTGGCCTCCGAAGACTCTCCCCGTTCAGGCGATCGGCTCTCGATGCTGAAGAAGTAGATATCTCTCTCTCAATCTCATGATTCTCATTTATATTATGCATTTTGTAGTATCCGAAAGGGTTAGAGAGCTTTAGGGGTTGTTTGGATGCTGGATTTATGCCGATTTTGAGTAGGATTTATGCCAAATCCTGCCATACGGGATTTGATCGCCTGCTAAATCTCCTCACGGCGGAATAAATCCTACGTCTCCCCTCTGGACCGTAAATCCGGGATTTAGTGAATCCCGAAATTTTAGCGGATTTACCGGATTTGGCCGAAGAAGCGCGCGAAAGGGGGAAAGATAGTTACCTTCACAGCGAGCGATCACCCGAAGTTGCTTCCTATTAAAATGTCGTGACTTCCGATCCGACAGAAAGGGAACGTGGTCGAAGGAGCTAAGTCGAACAGCAACGAAGGAGCCGAAGAAGCGACTCGCAAAACTCTACCTCTCGCGAAGCAAAGAAGTCGAACAGCAACGACGAATGTAGGTAGTTTCTCTTCCTTCTTTCTCTTATTCCCTTCCATTAGTTTCCTTCTTCTTGGTTTTGTGAACAAATAAGTTAGGGATTTATCTCCCTCATTGTTAAACTCTAATGGCTGTTTTAAAATTTTTACTCAAATTATCTTTCTCTTGCATGTTGATAGAGAGGATAATGAGATTTGTTAAAGGAATGTTGATGAGATTTTCATTCTTACTTTGATAATCAAGATGTGTTTATTGTCTCTTTTCTTTAAAAAAAAAAATCTTAAAACAAACTTGCTTATTTTATTGAGATGTGTATAGTTAGAGGATTTTAAGTGTCAGTTGTGAATCTTCCGATATATTATCATGATTGTTCGTTCTAAAACTTTAAATGAATATCCGTCGTTAATTGTATCTTCAACCAAATGTCACAATTCGTGTTTATCTTCTTCTTTGTATCAACACATATCTGCATGAAATGCAAATGCCCGCCACAAAAAAATTATCATAATGTGGATTAGACTCTTGTCTCACTTATGGAGGAAAATAAGTTATGCACATTTTTTGGAAAGATTTTGATGGCTGTCATGAGGAATCGCTGAGAACTTCATACAAAACAATGTTGGCGCGAGCTGAAACCAAAAGCAAGGGCTAGAATTGTAGGAAGCAGCAACATCCATGAGGAGAAACTCTGATTAGAATATATTGATCTTAGTCTCCATGTACTAATTAGATAAACGAAATTGTAGCATATTAGATAGTGAGATCCTTGAAAGAGTGCAAATTTTTATTTTCAATACTTACACCAACAACTTGATGGTTCAAGTCATCATTCTCAGGTTCTGTATTCATTGCAATTGGCTAAACCGACAATAGCTGAGCTCTTCAAACCTTTGAATTAAGTTTAATTAGGAAAATATTTAGTACAACGAACCTTCCAACCTACAATAAATCAAATACAATAGGATGTTACCAAAGAAAAGCACTTCTAGGTCATTGATGCTTATAATTTAGCGCTTTGATTAGCTGTAGGTTTTCATCTTATATTTTTCTTCCTGTTTTTGCATTTGGATTATTCAATGCTTGTAAATGAATTTAGTTCTCTTTTAAAAAGTTTGATATTCTATTGCTTGGTGTGCAAGAATTGGCTCTATTCAATGCAAGAATTTTACAAAGTTCAACACTTTGATAATTGAGATATTATTTTCTTTCTATATATTTTTGTTATTTCACTGTGCTTTTTTTTTTTTAAATTTATTCATGGGTACCTAATATCCTATGGTGCAGCTAGGGGTGTCAATTTCGGGTCACAGGTCGGGTTCGGGTCGAACCCGAAACTGACCCGGGTTTAAACGGGTCGACCCTAACCCGACTCGGGTAGACAAACGGGTCGGAAAACCGAACCCGGACCCGACCCGGCGGGTTGCTGGGTTGACCCGACCCTACCCTGTTTGGGTTGCCGTCGCCGGAACGACGACAGCAAATGGCGGGAGACGCGAGCGCGGCGGGCGAACGCTAGCAGGGACAGCGAAGGGCGTGGTCGGGGGCGCTGGGCAGGCGGGCGCAGGCGCGGGCTCGCAGCACGCAGGCGCGGGCGCGGGGGCAGCACGGGCGAGCGCACTGCGGGCAACGCGGGCGCGGGGGCAGCGCGGGCGGGCGCGCGGAGGGCAGGCGCGCGACGGGCAGCACGGGCGGGCAGCTGACAGAGGCGGGATTCAGAATTTTTCGAATTAAACGGGTTCGCGGGTTGACCCGGCAACCCGTCGGGTCAACCCGAACTCGACCCGTTTTTTAAACGGGTCAATTTTTGGAACCCGAACCCGACCCGTTTTGAAATCGGGTCGGGTTCAACCCGGATTTTTCGGGTCGGGTTTTCGTGTCGTGTCAAATATTGACACCCCTAGGTGCAGCATCCCCTATCCATTGACTCCAACGCATGATTTGGTTCTGCTCATTGATCCCTACTGTTTTTCGAAATTCTTCTTGCCCTACATATCATTCAAGGTAAATTAATTATTATAAACAATTTGTCGTTTGTTAAATCATATAATTGCTTACCATTGATTTATAAACACCATTTGCACGAATTCTTGTTTAATTTGTATTACTTACATTCTTATTTATAGTGATTGTGTAAAGTTATTAAACTTTAATAACATGAGTTAAATTGATTTACTTATTTTAGCATTCACATTGCATGCTATTAGGCATTTTTAGTTTAAATTGATTTACTATTAATTTATGAACATCATTAATTTTTAATACTTGCTTATTTTATGTTACCTATTTCTTTTATTTTTTTATATTACCTGCCCCCATCTCATATAAGATTTTATGCGATGCATTTTTTTATTTAGTCCAAACCCTTCTATATTAAACTATGACTATCCTCCCTTAGAATTAGTCAAGATCTCTGTTTAAAATTGCGCAATAAGAGGCGCGCCTCTGCGCAATTCTGTCCAAAAGCACCTCGAGGCGCACGCAATTTGGACACTGATTGAGGCGTACGCCTCACCCTGTGTGAGGCGCGCCTCAATTGCGCAATTATGGGTGAGGCGTACGCATTAGAGCGTAACGCCTCGAGGCAGTATGAGGCAGATTGAGCGTACGCATTATAGGTACATGCTCGATACTGAGCGGTACATGCTCGGTACTGAGCGGTACATGCTCGGTATCGAACCAGTACCGCTCGGTACTGAGCGGTACATGCTCGATACTGAGCGGTACATGCTCGGTACTGAGCGGTACATGCTCGGTACTGAGCGATACATTCTCGGTACTGAGCGGTACATGCTCGGTACTGAACGGTACATGCTCGGTACCGAACCAGAATCGCTCGGTACCGAGCGGTACATGCTCGGTACTGAGCGGTACATGCTCGGTACTGCTAGGTACATGCTCGGTACCGAACCAGTACCGCTCGATACTGAGCGGTACATGCTCGATATTGAGCGGTACATGCTCGGTACTGAGCGGTACATGCTCGGTACTGAGCGGTACATGCTCGGTACTGCTAGGTACATGCTCTGTACCGAATCAGTACCGCTCGGTACTGAGCGGTACATGCTCGGTACTGAGTGATACATGCTCGGTACGCTCAGTATTGAGCATATACAACAAACAGAATTTCAAAATCCCCTTGGACCCCTAGCAGACTGGTACATTTTTGTATTCATGTTTTTTTATTATTGGTAGTACAAATAATTGTTAAAAATATGTCATATTGTTAGTATGACTAGTGTTAAAAATATGTCATATGTCATATTATTTTTAAGTGAGTTTATTTTAAATCTTGTATTCCAGTAATGTTATCTTAAAACAAATATATTATTTAGATGTTTTTATTGTAAGATACAATATTGCTATTATTTTTCTGCTAAAACCCTTAATTTTTCATTTACACAATTCTGTGTCCGTGAGGCTTACGCCTCAGACCGCCTCGAGGCTTATTTACGCAATTTTAAACCTTGGTCAAGATTATTCCTCATATAAGCAAGTGTCATGTAAGATGAATTCAATTGTGGGATTAATACAATTATTTGTTGCTTTATTTAAGTGTATGTGAGTTAGCTTTATGGTTTTCTTCTTCCTTTTAGTTATTTGAGTCTTTAATGCCTTGTGAAGTTCTTTCATGAGAGTCTTATTTATGCTTCATTGAGATTCTCTGTTGAGGTTTCAAGAACCATTAGTTATCTTCTCTTTATACTCCTCCATCCCTTTTTCTCTTAGCCATCTCTGTTTGCCAAGTTTTTGATTGACCACTACATCATAACTCAACCTCCATTAACATCCTCAAAACTCCACATAACAACACTATTGTTAAATCTATACAACTATTAAAATGTAGATTGTGAGTCTTTCGATATATCATCCTGAGCGTTCGTTAAAAAACTTTAACTTAATATTCATCGTTATTCATAAAATTAATAAGACCAATGTTTTGCTCGCCGGATACATCCAACATCTCAATGTGCAGTTTACTTTTTTGGCTTGATAAGCATTTATTTTCTTATTGAAAGTTTTTTTAGTTCGATTTATTTTAATTCAATTAAGCATCTACACATACATTATAACTCTCAAATGTGTGATTACTTTATTATAACTCGGCTTCCAATCAATAGATTAAGGGTTCGTTTGGGATATCTTTCTTTGACATAATTTTTTATTAAGGTAATATTTCTTATAGGTAATATAGAAATTTATCAGAGAAGTTAGCTTTTTAATTTGGAGAACAATCTTTATTAATATTAACACCCACATGGCCACAAATATTCAATATCAATTTTTTTTTTAATTAAGATATCATATTATTAGAGGCTTAATTTTTTTATGGGACATTTAGGGCTGTTTTGATTTTTAACAAGAGACAATGGAGACGAAGGATTCGTGTAGCCGACCCCACATAGTGGGAGAAAAGGCTTGATTTTGTTGTTGGACATTTAGGGGCATAACACAATTTCATTATCTAAAAAGGATAACTACAATAGTTAGAACCTATGAAATCGGGAAAAATTTTTTATACAGCATTACATGCTAAGAAATGGAGTGGAGAAAATCTAAACAATTTAAACATATTCCAAAGTAACAAACATAACTTAGAAAGTACAAAAAAAAAAACCATAACCAAGTGTAGTATATGAAATAGTCGATCATCATTGCCCTGCAAAAATTCTACAAATCAATTTTCAAACCATTAAAAATAAATTGAAAATGATATGAGAAAATTCAAGGAAAAAAATGTAAGTATGAAATTTTATACATCTTCATCACGACTGACCCTTGTCATCATGCAGGTATAAAGTTATTTTTTTTGGTTTGCTATACATTAAATTTTCTTTTGTATTTCTTATAACTCTTGTTGAATTGCTACAAAACTGTTCAATATTTACTTATATATTGGTATCTAATTATGTATGTTAATTTCTTCAATCTCGTTTAGATACCAAAAAAAAAAAAATTTTTTTGGTTTAATTGCTTTATTGATTTAAGATATTATTTATTGGCATTTTGTGCATTGCGGAGCCAACCAACTGAAAAAGAGAGTAATAGTGATAACTTTTTTTTTTTAAATGCAACTAATGTTATCCAGCCTAGCATGTCATCTTTTAGCAACAAATCACTTTCAACTTATTAATTCCATATGAGAATATAAATTTAATTAAATGAAGGTAATCTAAGTCCATCTTGGGTTGGGATATGCATGGTGTTGAGGTATTAGTAAGACAAACTTTAATGTTTTAAACCATCATCCCTTATATTCTAGTTTGCAATCTAACTACTATTATACCACCTTTCTTGCTATGATTAACTTTAAGGTTTTTCATAATCCCAACTAGGCATTGTTTAATTTTTTTATTTTCTTTTAAGCATTATTTTCTTCTAAGTCATTTTCAAGTGCTTCTACGTGGTAACTTGATTTGTATACTGCACTGCTTATATCATCATACTTCTTCTCTACTCACTATGAGATGTTTCATGAAACATACTTTTGCTTGCAAATGAATATTAAATAAGATCATCCGAGATATTGATATTTTGTAAATCATCAAGTTTTGAAAGGTTTCTAAAGAATTCAAGCTAAACTGATGGCATCATCAGGTTTTGGTGCCCTTCTTAGAGAGCAGGTTGTGAGAGGTTTCTTCAAGGGTTGGGCACCGACTCTGCTTGGTTATAGTCATAAACGTGCATTTAAGTATTGTTTTTATGAGTTAACATTGTTGGACCTGAGTTGTTGTGAAGTATAACACTTTGATTTATCTTGATTGATTTTGCTTAACTTATTGCTGATATTGCTATTTGTTCGGTGGAGGCTGTGAAGGTTTGCATTCAAACTCAACAAGGCTTTGCAAGAGGGTTATGTGATGGGTTATCTAAGATTATCAAATCCAAAGGGAATCTCAGGTACATCTTCATAGATATGAAATTCAAGCTAAAATGTGATCCAGTGCATTGATAAAACTTAAATACTTTTTTAATTTATATTGCTTTAACTAGACCTTATTCAGAAGGTCTTTCAAATGCTACTGTATTACTTACTATATAATGATTATTTTGTTGCACTATCCTTAGAAGTTAATTTTTCTTAAATAATTGATCCAGTGCATGATTATTTTGAAGCATTATAATAAGCTTATTTCAACTCGCATGTTGTGATGTATAAATCATTGAATCTATTGAGAATATCTTATATGAATTAAGTTTTATTCGTAAAATCTCATGCACAATTATTCAGTATTTAATCCTTGTATGGGACTTCTGCCCAGGTTCTAATTCAAGTTATTCCCAGCACTCATTTCGAAAAGATAAGGCTCTTTCTTTCTTGTTGTAATTTTGATCCAAAATCTTTCAGATTTATTTCTAGGTAAATTCTTATAACTTTTAATTGTGTAATCTTCATATTCATTTATAGGAATGCTATTCAAAATACTTTTAAAGTTGTAACTGTCCGTGTGCCAATTGGTCTTTAAGCATTGAATTTCCAAATCAGTAAAAACAGAAGCTTTTTCTTTAATGTTCTTGTTACTATAAGAGTTATAGAGTAGGATTAAAATTTTCCTTTCTATTTCATTGCAATAAATTGTTTGGACCTTGCTTTTAATTATCTGATTAATTTATACTTCACACTGTATTTTGCTATTTGAAGATAACTTTATTTTCTACAAATATCTCCTTATAATGTACTTCGTTGTATGTTTTATGTGTAATAACATTTTAATGCACTTCTAAATTTTCACAAACTGTTTGTGCTTACAATTTAGAGATGGCACCCTTTTTAAATTTGATTATTATGATTTTGTTGCAAATTCATTGTTGGGTTCACAATAAATAATAGATTCTAGAATGTCGACAGTTTAGAAATTGAGTATGGGATAGAAAAAGAATAAATTTAACTGAAGAGAGGCTTGCAACATTTCATTTCATCATATTTAATTCCTTCAAAAATATACTGTTTATAGAAATAAGACTTAAGGACTCATATACTATCTATTAACTCCTAACACATGATTTGGCTATAAATTACAATTACTTCCGGAGATTTGTTAATATAATCCCAATTTCATTTAAGTTATTGAACCTAATTGATTTATTTTGCAAAAATTATGCAACAATCGAATTTCTTTAAACTGATTGGTTGACGAGTTAATGAAACATAGTAGTTAATGGAACATAGCATCGATTAAAAAGGCGTTCGAGGCGGACGCCTCGAGGCGCGCCTCGAATCGAGGCAGAGGTTGGGCGAACTGAGGCTTAAGCATCGAACGTCCGGGCGAGGCTTAAGCCTCGAACGTCCGGGCGAGGCTTAAGCCTCGAACGTCCGGGCGAGGCTTACGCCTTTTTCCACGGAGGCGTATGCCTCAATACGTGAGGCGCCGAGGCGCATCGAGGCAGCGCCTCAAAAGGGAGAAAGTTACCTTTAAAGCCAGCGAGCCAACGAGCTCCCGTTGTTTCTTCTTATCAAAATGTCGTAACTTATGATCCGACAGGAAGGGAAAGTCGTCGAAGGAGCGCAGTCGAACAACCACAAAGGAGCCAAAGAAGCGACGCGTGTAATCTATACACCTATGAAGCAACGAAGCCGAACAACAAGGACGAAAAGAGAAGATGAAAGGCAAACCCTAGACGCAGCTAAGTTATTATTGATTAACTTAATTAATATAATTTAAATATTAATAATTAAGCAAATTAATTAAATACTTAATAGTATAATTAGTGCATAAATTAATTGACTAATTTGTAATATAATTATTAATTAAATATTAATATAATTATCCTTGTTAATATAAATTAAAATATATATTATTAAATATATTATTAATAGTATTAATAATAATTATTGAGTAGCTTGTACCGCTCAGTACATGCTCGGTACCGAGCCAGTACCCGCTCGGTACTGAGCGGTACATGCTCGGTACCAATAGGTACACGCTCGGTACCAAGCCAGTACCACTATCTACATGCTCGATACCGAGCTAGTACCGCTCAGTTCCGAGCCAATACCACTCGGTATCGAGCGGTACATGCTCGGTACCGAGCGGTACATGCTCGACACTGTTAATTAATTTATTTTTTATCATTTTTTAGGCTTACGCCTCGATCCGCCTCGAGGCTTACGCCTCGCATCGATTCTCGATTTCGCCTTTTAAAGCGTTGGAACATAGTAGTTAATAGAACATAGTCGTGCTCTTTGAGATTTGGGTTGTCGTATAAATGAAGGTTATTAAGAGATAGTTTTATAAATGTGAACGAGATCCAACTTTTCTAACTGAGCTTTGTTGATTTTGCTTCATGTCATTGGAGCAGTGGTTTTAGTTTTAACTTCCATAAGAGAACTTTCTAGCTTTATGGAATACATTTCTAAATATTAAAATTGCCTTGTTAGATTGGTTTGGACCTTGTGAAATTCGAATTTGATATGCTGAAATTTATTTAATCATTTCTTTTATTTTGATTGTAAAAGAAAGCTGGTTAGTTAATAGGTTAAACTAAGATGCTTACGTCACCTACAAAAATCTGAGATTTCTAAGTGTTCTTGTGTTTAGCTGATTGTAAAATTAATGTCAATATAAAAATTTCCTTTCATTAGTATACTTTAAATATATACTTTACGTGGATATAATGTGTAGAAGTATTTTATAAATAAATCTATGGCAAGATCGGGAATACTTATGTGGTTTTTTTTTCTTATTTTATTTTTAGTTTACTTATGTAATAATTAGAGTTGTTTTGTTTTTATTTTTTTCTCATATATAACACAAATAGCATTATGTTTCTTGTCATAAATTTATATTTGCACTAGGCATGTAAAAAAATTGACCTGATCCGTCAATCTGATGTGAAAAATATGAATTCGGATTAATTTTGGATTTCATGATCATTGAGGATTGTGCTTTTATTCATCATAGAAGGTTCTATCATAACTTGGAAAATATTTCGATCAATAACTGAGCACAATGAATTTGATCAATAGCTTCATGTGGTTTTTCATGTTGCTTACTTCTCTAGTAATGATATGAATTAGAATAAGGTAGCTAGGATAGATTAAAACTTTCTTTGACTGAGATTACTTAGTTACGTTCGTGTTTTTGTACTATATAGGTTATTCATGTGCAGAGATGAGGGTTTTATGCTGCTAGTTTTTACATATCATATTATCTCGTGTTATTTATAATGTTGTCAATAATTTTTTATTTCATGTAGAAAATGAATGGAGGAAAGAATATTGATGGTTTTTTAGAGCTCTTTCTTTCTGTATAAATGACTTGTTTTTGGAGAACATAATTAAATTTTGTGATTAAATATGCCATCCTAATTGAAATTTTGAGGCTATTGTTTCTTGGTTTTTCTGGAGACATTTTAAACAGTTTACATAGTTCTTAGCGAGCATCCCTGCGTCTTTGATCACAAAAGTTTTTTTCTTTTCCCGAATTAATTGACTGAAAATGCTGGCTGTTGATGTTTTATCATGAAATAAAGCTTGTGAATCATGCACGGTAAATTATTTGACTATTTTTTTTCTTCCAGTTTATTTTTATTTTTATTTTTTATAGATATCCAATGAAGATCCAAATCATTAATATCTGATCCAGTTGAATTCTGATCTGAGTTGTTAATTCTCAAAATTGCTGAATATTTTCATAAAAAATCGGCGAGATATCTGCTCTTGGGAATCATTTTGCATGCGATTAAGATTTTTTGTCTCTTTTGTCTCTTGCTTAACTCTTATTGATTAGAACTTTTGTAAATGCAATCCGAATATTGAGACGTAAATCATTTCACACATATTTTAGAGCCAATAATGTTTTAATGCTTGTACTTACAAATACTTTAAAAAGAGATAAATTTTGTGAAGACAGGGGAATATTAACGTGCCAGGCTTTGCTAGGCCTTTTAACTTTAGCTATGATGGCTGTTCCATTGTCCTCTCGGTTGGAATTTCAAGATTTTTTAAGAAGCTGCTTCTTTCTGAGTCTAACTTTGGCATTCAAGATTTTTTCTTAATCAATTTTTTATAAAATATAAAGCACGATCGAATTAACAATTATGATCAAATTTTAGTTAAACTGATTAAATAATAGAATTTTGTGCTTGTTAGAAACTTTTTTTCTGAACATTAAGGAATGCACACTAACTGTTGCTACTTCATTTTCTAATTTTTATAAAATGAACAAATATATATAAATAGAGTTAGGGGTGTAAGCGAGCAAAAGCAGCTCATGAACCACCCAGGACTTGCAATTAAAACTTAGCACTAATGTACTATTGCTCTCAATCATAAGCTTATTGTAAATATAATGCTTGGATTTAACATTGTTTAAATTGTTTAGAAGTGAGAATTTATTCAACAATTCAATACGATAACCTCTGTAATTTGAAAACATAGATAAGTATAAGGATTAATCAATAAAATAATATTGAAAATTTTTTATCTCCAACAGTTAATAATTTTCTCTAGTAGTCAAAACATTTGATCACTAAAATTAACGATGATATTAATTAAATTATAAAACTACAAAGGGGGTTTGTTTTTGTTTCTCTATTATAAATGCTGACTTTCTATGATTATAATTGATTTATGATGAAAACAATGTGACAAAAATTGACGGAAATATTCCAATGCTTGAACCAGCTGACACATTCATTGAAAATTTGACGACATTACCAGTAGATCGATCCTCCGATAATGATTTAATTTACACACATAATTCACATTTATCACGCATTTTTCGTACAAATAATATCTTTCTTTAATTTATCTTAATTCAAGTATAATAAAAGTATAAATAATCTATATTTATACAAAATTTATATTTTATATTGATATAAAATTTTATATCATGATTTATATCGTATCATAAAATTTTTCGGATTTTATATATATTTTTTATTTTTAAATTTTTATTCATGTGCACGTGCATTTATACTTGTTTATTTAAGTAGCACTTTCACTTCTTTATCCTCTTCCTCCAACTACTATATTTTGATTTGTCTCGGAGCTAAGGTTACTAGTGTAAAGCTTGTGACGCAAGTATCTCTCTTCAATCCACTTTATTGATTTCAGTGATCCTTGTCTGTAATGCATCTTTTTTTTAATTTTTATGCTTCATTTAGCTAACGTTTCTTTGCTTTCTAATTAGAAATGGGCAGTCGATCTTAATGAAGCTGCATGCCAAAGTCTAATGTCAAATCATCCAGAAGTTCTGGTAAGCTTCATGCCCATGTACTACAGAAGTTAAGCTTTCATTCGATAATATGATAAGGACTTAAGTATTATGCTTGCTTGAATAGATTAGGAATGAGAAGGTTGATGACTTTCCAAAGTTATTGAAGGAATGGAGTATCATAGAAATATTTTAAAATTTTTCATTTAATTTATGTTCTCTTTAAGATTCCTTTCTTTCTTGTATTGAACTTATCTCCCTCTCAAGATGCTATTTCCTCCTTGTAGAGAATTCACAGCCTAGCTGTAGCTGTATATGCGCTTGTTTGAGATAAGTTTACTTTATAGAGTTCGAGATAAATAACCCTTCTACTTTATCAAATTCCCCGATGGCTATATTTAAGTAACACTTATGCTTCTTTATCCTCTTCTCCAGCTGCTATATTTGATTTAAATGTGTCATAGACATATTTAATAATTTGTCATTTAATTTATACTTTCTCTATGATTCCTATCTTTTTTGTATTAAACTAATTTTTTTCTTTTATAATTTGATTTAATGCACTGAATAAATCTTTTTGTAATTTGAAAATTCCTCATTTAATTTCTACTATGAAGGAAAAAATTATTAAAGTACTAAATAAATGTTGAAAAGAGAGATTGGACATAATTATATATACTATATTTTATTAGCTATAAATATTCATTAAATATATTCAATAATAAGGTTTACTGAATTTGATGTTATGCAGGCAACTAAGAAGTTCAAATATTGTGACATTGTTCTTGAAGTAGGGATAAATTGAACAGACTATTCTTTGTTATGGACATCAAGTCAAGACAATCTTCCAATGAATTATGAAGAATATGGATAAACCTTTAAACATAGGAAAGCTAATAGATTAGCTTCAATTTTAATAGTCGGTAAATATTAACTTGCAAATTTAACAGTCTAAAAATCCTCACAGCTTCAATCACATTGAATTCTCACCATCACGACAAGCTCTATTTGATGAATTTATGTTGATATTGTCTTAGAAGATTTACTAATTTGAACTTCTACTCATTCAGTTGCTTTGAATTTTTCCTTAGACTCAATATTTGGAAGAAAATTTTCCCAAGGATTCTCATAAATTTTATCTTTCAATATTCTTACACGGCTCACTGTTTTGCAGTGCGCAAATGTCATGTCCTTCTATCATGAGCAAGAATATATTATTATATTAATCTGATGTACATCTAATAGAAGCTGTGTATTGTTTTTTTATTTTTAGTATCTTGATTACATATGTTTTCATGTTTTGTAATTGTATCATTTATATTGAACTTTGAATTAGTATTAGTATCATTAGAGATTTAAGAACATGCAATAGATCTAAGGGCTCATTTGGTTGGCAATATAGATTTTAATTATGTTAAGCTAAATGATGGGTTTTAACATGGTTTAAGCAGGATTTAAGCCAAATCCTGCCAAATGAGATTTGAGTGCTTGCTAAATCTCACGGCAGAATAAATTCTTCGTCTCCCCCTTTGGATCATAAAGGGCTGTTTTGTATCGCATTTATAACTGGATTTAAGCCGGATTTATGCTAAATCCTGCCAAATGATTTTTATGCGCACGTTAAATCCTGACGATCGGTAAATTCCGTATTTAAGGATTTATGACATAATATGGGATTTACTAAATCCCTCGGTTCAGCGGATTTAACGTTATTTACAGTTCGCAGAAGTGTTACCCATGACGCCTGTGTCATGAAGCTTTGCATTCGCACTTATTTGCCGAAACGAATGGAGGCATCAATCCAGGCCGCTGCCTCATCCTTTCTAAGTCGTCTTCCTCTCCGGTGTGCTGGTACTTCTTTGTTCGCACTCGCAAGTTAGTTGCTCTCGACGCACAAGTAACTTTTTTTTTCCTGCTTTGGATAGTCTGCATACGCTTCATATGCCTATTTTCGTCCTTTTTTTCCTGTGATGAATCCCGTATGATGTAGATAAAAGATTGATTTTTGTGCGAATTTTTTCACCTTTTCGTTATCTTAATTTTGTTTTTTTAATTATACATTGCTCGATTTATACATTTCATTCTTAAATAATGTGACTATCATAATACTGTTCGGTTAATGTGTTTAGAGAAATTGACCAGTAGAGCTGTTCTGTTAAGCAAATAATCATGTTTATGTCTTCGTAGGTCTTATATTGGTAAGTTAATTATTTTCATAATAATTCATGTCTTATTGTCCAATTTAATTTGTAAATATTATCATGTTACTCATGTTGAACTACAAAATTGTTATCGTAATTGTAAATAATGACTGTGGGGTCCTTTGATCGATAGTTTGTATATGTAACCTATGGATGGGAGGGAGCTGGGGACATGCGTGTGCTTAGATAGGCGTGGGACAACGACAGTTTGAAGTATCCCGCAGTATATATTTCTTGGGTGATTCAGGTTATGTCAATACTGATAAATTGATTAAACCATTTTGAGGATATCGATGTCACTTAGGCGATTATCGTGGATGTACATCTAGGCGATACATTATTGAGCAAGAGTTATTCAATCATTGACACACAACTATGCAATGTGATAGAGTGAACTTTTCAAATTTGGAAAGAATTTTTTTAGGTTATGAAGCATATACGATAGTTTCTATTGGGTGTTCAAGTAGATATAGTCATTGTATGTGCCGTTTTGCACAACTTCATTGGTTGATACCACAAATATGATCTTTTTTTCATTATGTCATAGGTGAAATGCCTAATGATGTTCGAGATGGTGAAGTTGATATTTTTTATGAGGATCCTAATTTGTATGCGATAATCGGAGAAAGAATTCAGGGTGAAGCTATAAGGCATAATATCACCATTGATTTATGGAATGCTCGGGTAAGAGTTTGGTTTGCGTTGTATACTTCTAACTACATTATATTTTATAATAATTTCTTTATTTATTTTATTTTAGATTGCAATTTAAAGAAATTGATCGCAATGACAAAATTTATCTCCACATGTAAAAACATATATGAAGTCAACTGGAATATTTAAGTTTGCTCTTATTTAATAATTCAGACGCCTTTTGGTCAATATTAGTTTGTCATTTGCTCTTTATACAATTTTCGATAATATTATTTGAACTCAAGTTGATTTTATTATGTTTCATGCAATAACCTTGAATTTATAATAATCTCCTTCAAATTTAAATCCCTAGCAGTCATAAATCTTGAAATATATTACCAAATAGTTTATCAGGATTTAACAGGATTTATCATTTGGTATACCAAACAATATTCAATATTTAGCACCCTCGAGATTTACTAAATACGAATTAAAGAATTTATTAAGTTATACTAAAGTTAAATCCCACTTGTTGCCAAACAACCCCTAAATCCCATATTAGTAAATTTTGAAATTTAGCAGATTTATGGGATTTGGTTGAAGAAGTGCATGAAAGAGAGAAAGATGGTTAACTTTACAAAGAGCGAGCTCCCATCGTTGCTTCTGATCAAAATGTCCGGAAGGGAACTATGTTGAAGGAGTGAAGTCGAACAACAACGAAAAAGTTGAAGAAGCGGCTCGTGCAAAACTCTACCTCATGCGAAGCAACAAAATTAAACATTAATGACGAAATGCAGAAGATGAAAAGCAAACCCTAGACACCTAACAATTTTCATGATTTAACATGTAAGAATTTACTAAATTTGAATTTACATGATTTAGTAAATCATTCTAAAATTAAATCATACTTGTTGCTAAACATGCCCCAAGTCTATTTGATAAATATCTATGGCATATTGTCAGAAATACTTTGACCAACAAATATAGCAGTAGATTGCTAGAACTATTTTCGAATGACTTGCATCGATTATGGAATTGTATGAGAGTGGTTTAAAATCCACGTGGTAACAATCATCTTAACTAAGTCCTTTGAAATTTTTATAAAATCTTGATTAAATACTATTTATCTTTTATGAATTTCTTTACTTTGTAGCACAACTTTTTATTCTTTTAATTTTATAAAATTAAAAAGCAAAATGCAGAATTTCTCACTATTGTAAGAGTATGTGTGCATGTGTATACTTTGCATAAGTGTATGAACTTTATTTGAATCTAGGATAAAAATGATTTTAGTGAGTAATATAAAATTAACTTCTTCTTGTATGTGTGACTGTGCTTGTGTGCATATGTATATAAATCATTTGCGTTTTCTTGGGTGTGAATTATATTATATAATATTTTATTTATCGTAAAAACTATACTCAAAGGTACCTTAGAAAAATAATTGAAGTTATTTTCTTAGCTTCATAAATATAAACCCATCAAAATTAATTATATTTGGTGTTTAAATAATTAATTTTCTTAGGTTATTTGCATTTGTATGCTTTGCACGAGTTTGTGAACTTTGTGCATTTAGAAAAAGTGACGGTACATATTATAAAATCCATGTGATAAAAGATTACCTTGACATAACCCTTTGTCCTATTCATAAAACTAGAATAAATTGTATTAATATTTTATGAAATATATTACTTCGTAAGATAAATTTTTATTTTTAATTTGTCTATAATTTAAGAACAAAATATTAAATTTCTTTATTTTGCAGGAGTGTTTGTGCGTGTTTGTATTTATATATTTTGCATGAATGTATGAACTTTATGTGTACTTAGGATAATAATAATTAAATGAGAGTAGTATAAATTAATTTTAGTTTGAATAAAAATTGTTGTTCATATATATGTGAATTGTATGTACTGTTTTGTTTGTTAATTGCATTTTATAATTTTTTATTAATCCCTTAAGATACACTCATTAAATATCTGAATACTGATACCGACACTATTAAAAACACTATACTGATATTGTAACTATCACTAATACTGTTAACTATCATTAACACACTAATTAAGCTTGATTAAATGATAAATAAATTTTGATAGGTGTTTTTGATATATATTGTGCATGTATGTTTGAAGTGTTCATGCTTGTTTAAATGTGTAAACTCTTTATTTGTGTGATTGTTTGTGAATTTTGTGAACTCTCTATGTTCGTGTGTTGTATTAATGTGTGGTTTTTGTAATTCATGTCCTTTTGCATGTGTCGTTTGCTTGCATGTGTTGAAACTCTTTGTATGTGTAAACTATGTGAAATCTTCTGCATGGCTAGTGGGCACGAGTTTGTTTGCATGAGTGCTTTGGTGGTACGTGCATGTATAGATGTGTGTGCGAGTTTGGCCTTCGTGCATTCTTATTTGTGTTACAACTATGTTTATAAATGTGAATGGATAGAGCATTCATTTGTGAATCGTGTGGTATGTGCTGACCCGAAAAGCATTTAGATGTGTTATTGTGTGAGTGTTTTTCTTATATTTGTTATGTGTATTGACTTAAAATACATTACTGTAATGAATAATTATAAAATTCTCATTGATTTAGTCAAATAAGTATAATTAATAAACTAATTGTGCATGATTAATGATAATTCCTTTTAATTGGGTGTCATTAACATATGAGTGTGTTTATGTGCATATGTGCACTTTCAATTTGTATCGATATATGTTTGAATTGAGAGTGTCTAAATTCTATGAATCCTTCTTGTGTGTGAGTTATCTAAACTTTCTATGCGTATGATATACTTATGTGCATGTTTGTGTGATTTATGCCATTGTGCATATTTTGTATGAACTTGGGTGTTTAAATAGTTATATGTGTGAACTATGTGAATATATGTGTGAACTATGTGAACTCTATTTATGCATGTGGGTTAATGTTCAGTTGGTAAGCATAAGGGTAATCACATAGGTGCTTGCATTTGGTGGGTGTGTGAATGTCATACATGTTTGTTTGTGCTTGAATTGCATGCTTGTACATATGCTATGTGTTTAGATATATATGTGAGTCCATTGCCACGCCAACCCCTCTTCACTGCCAAAGCATGCTATACTAGTGCAAAAATGGGAGAATTTATAACGTACAAAGTTAATATTATGCATGATTAGAGATATTTTAATGTTTGCAATGTGTATGTATGTGCGTGTGACCTATAAATGCATGTGAATGTGTGAATTATACATGTTTATTTAAGTGTGTTGTATGTATGTTTGTTTGAACACTTGTATGTGTGATCTATATGAACTGTATCTTGGCGTGCAGGTTTTTGTATGGCTGCTAGCAAGTGTGAGTGCATGCTTATGGGTTTTTGTGAGTGATGTGTGCATGTGTGAACTGTTTGCATGAGGGTAACTCTCTTGAATGCTTATTTTTTATGTTTATACATATCATAAGTAAATGTTTTATTTGTATTAATTGTGAATTTTTGTGTGAATGATGTGTGCTCATAAGTGATGTGTATCTTAATCTAAAAATAATAAGTATAAATTGACTTTATTATTTAAGTATGATTTACTAAATGATTGAGCTTGATTAGTGGATGAATTCAATTTGTTAGGTGTAATTGACTTATGAATGTATGGTATGTCTATGTGAAATGTGCATGTGTTTTTAAATTATGTGTGCTTATTAAAGATGTGGGAATTGCTTGAACTATTTATGTATGTGTGGCATATGTACGTGTGTGTTTTGAGTGATCAAGGTCAGCGTGTGTATTGGTTTGCATATGTTTTTAAATACTTATAAATTCTTATTATGTGTGCTTGGTTAGTGTGACACCCCAAAATCTAAAGTGAAAGAAATTTTTTTTTCTCAAATTCATTAGCAATCAATGTTCATTTATTTGTAATCTTTTTAATAGCATGTGTGAGTTGTCTAAACTTTCTGTGTGTATGGTGTACTTATGTGCATGTTTGTGTGATTTATGCCATTGTGCATATTTTGTATGAATTTAGGTGTTTAAATAGTTATATGTATGAACTATGTGAACTTTATTTATGCATGTGGGTTAATGTTCGATTGATAATCATAAGGGTAATCACATTGGTGCTTGTGTTTGGTGGGTGTGTGAATGTCATACATATTTGTTTGTATTTGAATTGCATGCTTGTGCATATGATGTGTTTAGATATATATTTGAGTCTATCGCCACGTCAACCCCTCTTCACTACCAAAGTGGGCTACCCTAGGGTAAAAATGGGAGAATTTATAACATACAATATTAGTATTATACATGATTAGAGATATTTTAGTGTTTACAATGTGCATGTATGTACGTGTGATCTTTAAATGCATGTGAATATATGTGAAATATGCATGGTTATTTAAGTGTGTATGTATGTTTGTTTGAACACTTGTATGTGTGATTTATATGAATTCTATCTTGGCGTGCAAGTTTTTGTATGGCGGCTAGCAAGTATGAGTGCATGCCTATGGGTGTTTGTGAGTGGTGTGCGCATGTATGAACTATTTGCATGAGGGTAACTCTCTTGAATGCTTATTTTGTATGTTTATGCATATCGTAAGTAAATGTTTTATATGTATTAATTGTGTATTTGTGTGTGAATGATGTGTGCTCATGCTTGTGATATCTTATTCCAAAAATAATAAGTATAAAGTAACATTGTTATTTAAGTATGATTTACTAAATGATTGAGCTTGATTAATGGATGAATTCAATTTGTTAGGTGTAATTGTCGTATGAATGTATGGTGTGTTTATGTGGAATGTGCATGTGTTTTTGAATTGTGTGTGCTTATTAAAGGTGTGGGAATTGCTTGAACTATTTATGTATGTGCGGTATATGTATGCGTGTATTTTGAGTAATCAAGGTCAGCATGTGTATTGGTTCTATATGTTTTTAAATACCTATATATTCTTATTATGTGAACTCTCGCTTTATGTATGTGTGTTTGTGCTTGGTTAGTGTGACACTCCAAAATCTAAAGTAAAAGAATTTCATTTTTTTTTTCTATTCATTAGCAACCAATATGCATTCATTTACAATCTTTGTAATAACATGTGTGAGTTGTCTGAACTTTCTGTGTGTATGGTGTACTCATGTGCATGTTTGTGTGATTTATACCCTTGTGCATATTTTGTATGAATTTAGGTGTTTAATTAGTTATATGTGTGAACTATGTGAACTTTATTTATGCATGTGGGCTAATGTTCGATTGGTTAGCATAAGGATAATCACATTGGTGCTTGCGTTTGGTGGGTGTGTGAATGTCGCATATGTTTAGATATATATGTGGTCCATCGCCACGCCAACTTCTCTTCTCTGCCAAAGCGTGCTAACCTAGGGTAAAAGTGAGAGAATTTATAACGTACAATATTAGTATTATGCATGATTTGAGATATTTTAGTGTTTACATTGTGCATGTATGTACGTGTGATCTTTAAATGCATTTGAATATGTGTGAACTATGCATGTTTATTTAAGTGTGTTGTATGTATGTCTGTTTGAACATTTGTATGTGCGATCTATATGAACTCTATCTTGGCGTGTAGGTTTTGGTATGACTGCTAGCAAGTGTGTGTGCATGCCTATGGGTGTATGTGTGAACTGTTTGCATGAGGGTAACTCTCATGAATGCTTATTTTATATGTTTATGCATATCATAAGTAAATGTTTTATATGTATTAATTGTTTATTTGTATGTGAATGATGTATGCTCATGCTTGTGATGTCTTAATCCAAAAATAATAAGCATAAATTGACATTGTTATTTAAATATGATTTACTAAATGATTTAGCTTGATTAATGGATGAATTCAATTTGTTAGGTGTAATTGACATATGAATGTATGATGTGTCTATATGGAATGTTCATGTGTTTTTGAATTATGTGTCCTTATTAAAGATGTGGGAATTGCTTGAACTATTTATGTATGTGCGGTATTTGTACGTGTGTATTTTGAGTGATCAAGGTCAGCGTGTGTATTGGTTGCATATGTTTTTAAATACTTATATATTCTTATTATGTGAACTCTGCTTTATGCATGTAAGTTTGTGCTTGGTTAGTGTGACACCCAAACATCTAAAGTGAAAGAATTTCATTTTTTTTTTCAATTCATTAGCAATCAATATTCATTCATTTACAATCTTTGTAATAGCATGTGTGAGTTATATGAACTTTCTGTGTGTATGGTGTACTCATGTGCATGTTTGTGTGATTTATGCCATTGTGCATATTTTGTATGAATTTGGGTGTTTAAATAGTTATATGTGTGAACTATGTGAACTCTATTTATGCATGTGGGTTAATGTTCAGCTGGTACTCATAAGGGTAATCACATAGTTGCTTGCGTTTGGTGGATGTGTGAATGTCATACACGTTTGTTTGTGTTTGAATTGCATGCTTGTGCATATGCTGTGTTTAGATATATATATATATATATGTGAGTCCATCGCCACGCCAACCCCTCTTCACTGCGAAAGCATGCTATCCTAGGGCAAAAATGGGAGAATTTATACAGTACAAAGTTAGTATTATGCATGATTAGAGATATTTTAGTATTTGCAATGTATGTATGTGCGTGTGACCTATAAATGCATGTGAATATGTGTGAATTATGCATGGTTATTTAAGTGTGTTGTATGTATGTATGTTTGAACACTTGTATGTGCGATATATATGAACTTTATCTTGGCGTGCAGGTTTTTGTATGGTTGCTAGCAAGTGTGAGTGCATGCTTATGGGTGTTTATGAGTGGTGTGCGCATGTGTGAACTGTTAGCATGAGGGTATCTCTCTTGAATGCTTATTTTGTATGTTTATGCATATCATAAGTAAATGTTTTATATGTATTAATTGTGTATTTTTGTGTGAATGATGTGTGCTCATGCTTGTGATGTCTTAATACAAAAATAATAAGTATAAATTGACATTGTTATTTAAGTATGATTTACTAAATGATTGAGCTTGATTAGTGGATGAATTTGACGTATGAATGTATGGTGTGTCTATGTGGAATTTGCATGTGTTTTTGAATTGTATGTACTTATTAAAGGTGTGGGAATTGCTTGAACTATTTATGTATGTGCGGCATATTGACGTGTGTGTTTTGAGTGACCAAGGTCAGCATGTGTATTGGTTCCATATGTTTTTAAATACTTATATATTCTTATTATGTGAACTCTGACTTTATGCTTGCGGGTTTGTGCTTGGTTAACACCCCAAAATTTAAAGTGAAAGATTTTTTTTTTTTTTTCAGATTCATTAGCAACCAATGTTCATTTATTTACAATCTTTGTAATAGCATGTGTGAGTTGTTAAACTTTCTGTGTAGGGTGTACTCATGTGCATGTTTGTGTGATTTATGCCATTGTGCATATTTTGTATGAATTTGTGCCATTGGGTTTATTTACAAAGAAAAGGCTAGGTATTTTTCGGATAAAAACGGGTCAATCTCAGGTTGTCGGGTCAAAAAATGGGTTTTCGGGTAAATATTTGTCAATTTCGAATCAATTTTGGGTCAAAGGGTCAACTCGAACCCGACCTGTTTCGGAATCGGTTTTACTCAAACTCAAAATTTTCGGATCGGGTCGAGTCAAGTTTTTGGGTCGTGTCAAATATTGAACCTTTGGAGGAGGATGCTTGGAAGGTGATTGCAAATATGATCTTTCTCAATTAGTTTCTATTTCAGATCGACTATATTTTCATTGAGATTTACTAGTTGACAAAGATTTATATGACAGTCTTTTTACTCAATCTCCTCGTATGCCTCTTTTTGATTTAGATTCTTCAGTTAAATATGACCCTGCATATTAGATTGTCAACCTTAGACTGCATCGTAGTGATGGTGCTTTTTTAGAGCAAATTGCTGAGGGCCTGAGCTATGGCGATTAGGGCATTTAACACCCGATATGAAATTTTATAGACAATACATGTGTTATTTGGCTGCTTAGTTATTGCTTACTGCATCACGAGATTGAGGAGCAATAGTGTGATTCTACATTTGACAATCCCCTTCAGGCCTTAAGTGGCTATATTTTTTGGGCTTGTTATATACTCAGTAAATTAGCAGGCATTGAAGCAGGTAAGAGTATATGAGACTATTTATTTTTCTTTATTTGATTATAGCCATTTGACTTCTTTGTTCAAGGCTATTATTGAGCATTGGGATAACATTACGAACACTTGTTGGATCTGACCCAATGGGATGACTATCACACTTTGGGATTTACAGATCATTTCCGGCTTGCTAATCCTCAGCATTCCTTACGAGGAGTGTATTTCTTTATATTATGATTTGTTTAGTTGTCGACCCACTGGTCAACATCGAAGGTGGAGTTTGTGTATTTAGCAAGTCTTCATCAGAGTTTGACATATTATTATCATCTTTATCAATAGAAGAGGAGAGGCCGTAGTCGTCAGGGGCTTTTTTTCTTAGACACTTGGATTAAGAGTTTGTTAAGCCAGATAGTACATGTTGTTGAGTTTGCTTAGATTCATGACTCTTTTGGCAATGAATCTCAATATACAGAGCAACATTCAGAGGGGCTGTTTGAGCCTTGATAGCATAGAGTATAATCTATTTATGCTAGGGAGTTTTTCGAGGATATGCTTTTGGTATCATTTATGGCTACTTGGTTGCGCTATTTTATTTTTTCTAGTTAGGGCTGGAGTTTTCGTCCTAATACTCTTTTGATGGTAAGCTTGATTACGAGATGGAGTGGTTTGATAGCTCCAACAGTTCATGCACATATACATCATAGTTTGAGGTAGATTTATACTTTATATGGTCGTGATCAGCATAATGTAGAGATCCCTTAGCATTACATTCGTGGTTTGGTTCACATTCATGTCATCAGCACTTTTCGCCATCTTGAGCTACTTGGTTACTTTGTGGATCATCATTTTCTTTCTATGTTTTAGTTGGCTAAAGCAACCTCATCTACAGATCAAGCTCATATTAGACTATTTATGTTTGCTCTTCTTTATCGAGATTAGGTAAGCGACTATTCTCTTTCTTCCTTTTTGCAGGCTATTTTTTCCAATATTATTGCCAATTGTTTGATTTGTTCAATTACATATTTTTTCTTTGATTTTGATGCTTATGCCAGACGTGGACCAGCCCTTTACTTTAGGCGCGTAGCATTTGGGTTTTCAAATCAAAGAAAAAAAGTCTGAGTCTCGACCATTGTCTTGAACACCTTTTCCGCCTGCAAAAGGCTGTTCAAGCCGATCGCAGCTATCAGGAAATCTGTGCCTCTTTCCCATCCCAAGATGTACGGGAAAGGGATCCCGTGGTGTGATGGTAGTATAGGAGCCATCCACCAGACTCTCTTTGTACGCACGAGGCACGTACCAAAGAGAAGGCTCTAATTTCACTGGCGTAAGTGAAAGTGCTAGCAGAGTTGCTTTAAAAAATGCAAAGGTTTAAATGCTCATGAAGGCCATGCCACAGACAATTGTACATCCTCCTAATGCAGATGCTGATCGGGCCAAAACCAAGCCGACCCGGACGCAGACGTGCATAGTTACACCCGATTAAAAAAGAAACTCCTAAGTTGCCCTAGGACGGGAGTGGGGGACAGCCCTACGCGCAGACAACAACAGTACCGACTCTACAAAGTCCGAATCGAATTTTTCTGTTTCTAGTGAATAATAATTATTCGGCGAAGCGAGCCTTCTAGCTGTTTTGCTTGCTTTTGGAGTCTTGTGGCAGTTATAATTCTTCTCTCTACACCTGCTTCCGATCATCCTTTGACTAAGTGTTCCACGAAAGCGTGATATGCCTTCTGAGGGTGGGGAAGGAAGAGCTGGTGTGATGCGTCAAAGGCCTTCACGCAATGCCGCTAAAAGGAAGGGTGGCTAGTGGGAGAAGAATTCCTCCCCAAGCACGTGGATATCGTCTTGGATATGGTCTATAGCCAAAAGAAGAAGTCGAATCAAAAGTAATAGGTCAAGCAAATGTTGCTGCACAAAGGGCCATAACGTAGTTTGAGCCAGAGCTTTTGAGTTTTCCAACTACAAACTGGAGAGATGGCAAACTCTCATCCTAATTTTGTGGATGCTTGAAATTATAGCCCTGAAGAAGACGCATCATCATCATCGTCTAGAATATTTGAGGCAACAAGAAAGTTGTCTAAACATGTTGAAAAAATAACTTGGCTGCTTCCTCACTTGTGACTGTTTTCAATTTCAACCAGGCACACCATCTTGCTGAAACAGTCAACCACCACAAACAGGTAGTCATGTCTTTGCTTTGACTGCTGTAATCTCCTAGGAAGTCCATCCAAGGTCTCTGGTTGCTCGACACTGTTAGCGGTGTTTAGAAACCCAGTTTAGCTTCCGGGTTGAGGGCGCTAAGCTTCAAGTTGGTTCAATATTTCTTATTTTGTAAAGAAATAGGTATAAGGTCTTCATAGAGTCATGTCAATGCTTTGACTACTGTAATCCCCTAGGAAGTCCATCCAAGGTCTCTAGCTGCTGGGCACTGGTAGCGGTGTTTAGAAACCCAGTTTAGCTTCTGGGTTGAGGGCGCTAAGCTTCACGTTGGTTCAGTTTTTCTTATTTTGTAAAGAAATAGGTATAAGGTCTTCGTAGAGATTAAATAAGCGGCTATTCTCTTTATCCCTTTTTGCAGGCTCTAGAAAAGAATGTTTTCAATATTATTGACAATTGTTTGCTTCATTCATTTACATATTTTTTCTTTGATTCTAATGCTTACGCCAGTCGTGGACCAGCCTCAGCGCTTTAGTTTAGGCACGGAGTGTTTGGGTTTTCAAAGAAAAGAAAAAAGGTTCGAATCTCGACCGTTGTCTTTCTTTGCATCTTCTAGCGCCTTTCCCTTATTTTGATATTTCACTTCTTCTTATTGTTAGTTTTTATTGGATTCGACAAATGTATTCTTTTGTTGACTCTCTCTTGAGGGATCAAGGCATCATTCCAGGATTTGTTGTATAACTAAACTCGCCACCTCATGTGCCAAAGTTTAACGATTGTTCTTCCTTTCCTGCTCCCTCTTTTTTCTTTTTCTACATATGCGGTTAGGCAATAGTTCTATATGACCGGCTTGTTGAAGTCTTTTCACAATATTTTTAGTGATATTAGTATATGCTATGCTATGCCCTTCCCATGTGACACCTGTAAAGATCCTTGATGTGAGCGACTTTTGTAAGTGGATCTCCACCTTGCATAGGACCGCTTTTTTAGCTTAACTTTATGCCCATCCAATTGTATCGGACTACCCCACTTGACTTGCCAAAGAATAAAGAATATCCTGTTGCCTTTATTCGACCAGGTATCCAGGAAGTGGAGTTGTCGTAGAAGCGATAGCTTCCCCCAACCTACTCTACTACTAGAAAATATTTGCGACCATGAAAAAAGGCCTTTTTAAGGGTCTTCTAGTTTCAGGGCTACTCACCTCCTACTCTTCAAAAGAAAAGGGCGATTCAAAATAAAGGCACTATGTTTCGAAGAAAAAGAAAGGCGAATAGGATTGGTTTGGCAACAAGTAGACGACTACCTAATTGAATTAGGGAATCAATAGAAGGAAAAATTCAACAAAGCCGCTCGAGAATGCGCATTGTACTCATACAGTGAAAGCACAAGGAATGACCCAATTGAAAGCTGGTAGAGAGGCTACAAGAAAGAAAGGAAAAAACATTACACCTTACAGGTTTTGTTTTATATTAGAAAACAAAACCTAAAGGATGAAACATAACTGTAACTAAACGACTAGCTTGCCGACCAGTAAATATGATCTCACAACCCTACTTCGATCTTGGCTCTTTTCGAACATTTTTCAAAATACCTTACGAAACGAACCTTCTCATGATCTTTTAGACCTTTACTCATAGCGGCCTATTGTACGGATCTACCCATGAAGGGATGACTAGATGTATGTACTCGGAGGATTCGATCTAATATTGCACTACTCAAATCTTCGATGGTTTCTTTTCAAATTCTCATACCAATGTTTGAGTTCTCTCCTTTTGAGGCCTTTCTACAATTGGCATCATTAGGGCCAGGTTGCTTCACATCGACTCGAGCCTTCTCACTAGGAGTCCGACTATTTGCTAATATTGTTGTTGGATATACACTATTGAAAATTCTTGGTTCCAGACTATTATTGAGCATTGGGAAAACACTATGAACACTTGTTGGATCAGACTCAACGGGATGACTATCACACTTTAGGATTTACAGATTATTTCTGGCTTGCTAATCCTCGGCATTCCTTATGAGGAGTGTATTTATTCATATTATGATTTGTTTAGTTGTTGACCCACTGGTCAACATCGAAGAGGGAGTTTGTGTATTTAGCGAGTCTTCATCAGTGTTTGACATATTATTATCATCTTTATCAACATAAGAGGAGAGGCCGTAGTCGATGGGGACTTTTTTCTTAGACACTTGGATTAAGAGTTTATTAAGCTAGACAATACATGTTGTTGAGTTTGCTTAGATTCATGACTCTTTTGGCAATGAATCTGATTATACCAGGCAACATTCAGAGCGGCTGTTTGAGCCTTGATAGCAGAGGAGTACAATTTATTTATGCTAGGGGGGATTTCGAGGATATGCTTTTGGTATCATTTATACTTGGTTGCACTATTTTATTTTTTCTAGTCATGCCTGGATTTTCCATCCTAATATTCTTCTGATGGTAAGCTTGATTATGAGATGGAGGGTTTTGATAGCTCCAACAGTTCATGCACATATATATCATAGTTTATACTTTATATGGCCGTGATCAAAATAATATAGATATCTCTTGGCATTACATTCACGGTTTGGTTTACATTCATGTCGTCGACGCTTTTTGCCGTCTTGAGCTACTTGCTTACTTTGTGGATCATCATTTTCCTTCTGTGTTGCAGTTGGCTAGAGCGACCTCATTTACAGATCAAGCTCATATTAGACTATTCATGTTTGATCCTCTTTGTCGAGATTAGGTAAGTGGCTATTCTTTTTTTTTTTTTTTTTTGCAGGCTCATGAAAAGAAAGTTTTCAATATTATTGGCAATTGTTTTATTCGTTCAATTACATATTTTTCTTTGATTTTGATGCTTATGTCAGGTAAGGACCAGCCCTTTACTTTAAGCGCGTAGCTATTGGGTTTTCAAAGCAAAGAAAAAAAGTTTGAGTCTCAACTGTTGTCTTGAACACCTTTTTCTCTTGCGATAGTAGACATCTCTATTGTAGCCCTTTACTTTAAGCACGTAGCTATTGGGTTTTCAAAGCAAAGAAAAAAAGTCTGTGTCTCAACTGTTGTCTTGAACACCTTTTTCGCCTGCGATAGTAAACATCTCTATTGTGTTTGGCTTATGTTGCATTCAGATTGGATAACTCTAGGAAATTACTTCGATACTTCCATATATTTCGGTTAACTTAGGAGACATCTCTATTGCTTTTCCCCTTGGTGTTTTCAAGGTTGAGTTCAGTTACTCATCAATGTTAAGCTGGGTCACAAACAAGTCAGATTGCCTTTGTTTTGATCCAAGTAATTGAGACTTTGCTAAAAAATTACCTCAAGAAATCAAATGCTTCGCACTCGGTTTAAGGGGCAGTACTCAAAGTAGTGTATTACGCTATTTGGTGTTGGAGAGGAGAAATCCCCTCTGAAACATACGCAGACCTGTGTAATCTCTTTGAAATGAAAAATATACTACGTTCAACCCACACATATTATCGAAAGATAGTATGTATTAGGGTTGACCTATATCTATCTCACCACCATTGGGACTACGTTCTAAAGCCTAGAGAAATTGAACCCCGTTGACTGCACGTTGTAAAAGGAAGTCCAATCCCTCCCTTTCCATTTGCACAAGAAAACAGCCTTTTCCTTTTGTTTTGATAAAGAATAAAGTCAAAACAATAACTCTCTATTGTTCCATCTCATATCGAATCACATAGAGTTGCCCATCATCAGAGAATCATTCTCTATGTGCTTAGTGCCCAAATATTAGATAATGACCTGCAATCTTCTGGTAATGAGCAATCTGAGGCCCAAGATCCATCTCTAACAAAATCAGAAAGTTAGCACTTGAATCAAGCCATCATTACGGCCTCCTTCTAGGCTTTTTCATGTCTCTTGACAAGTAAATGAATTCGATTAGCCTGAATGAAGATGCTCTTGTCTCGACATAGTTTGTTAAGTTAGGAACCTATTTGAATTTGTTTAGGGTTGCTAAATAAAGATACTAATGGTATGTAAAGGTATTAACATATGATGGAGCTCGAGTAAAAAATGATTTATTCATTTATTGGGGGAAGAATCTATGATTAGTGCTCATTTTGTCCGAGCTTTCAGTTTCATGTTTCTATTCAGTAGCTATGGTGTTGAGGACATCAGCAGGAGATTCTGGCGCGTCTATCAGAGGAGATATCATAGATCGACGGCTACGATTAGGAGTTTTTATTTGTGATGCATTTATGTATTTTATTTTTATTTATGTTCTTATTTACCATTATACCCCTGAGAGGGATTAGTTCATGTTGTAGCCCAGAGAGCAATTTCGTCTTTGTGTTTTTTTTCCTTGAGGCATATATATATGAAGGCCCTAGCTTTTGTATTAGGGATGACGACTGTTTAATGAAAATTTTTAGCACTTGTTATTTCTATTTGTTGAGAGTTCTTGGAAGTGGAGAAAACCCTAATAGAGGGCCAAGCAATTCCCGTCAGCCGTTGGTAGTGTCCGGGCTCACGGTTTGTGTCTACTCTTATTCCCCTCTCGCTTTCCTTCACCCCCATACCGCCGACCATCCACATCCTCCCCCAACTTCCGGCCTCACCTCTCCCCTTTCCCCCACAACCGTCGGCCAAGCCTTCCCTAAGCACCAAACCATCGGTCTCCTCCCCACCTTCCTCCAAAACTGCCAGTCTCCCTCCTCCTCGAACCGCCGGCCTCCCTCCCTTCTCCACCTCAAGCCGTCAGCCTACCTAGCGCAAGCCCAAGCCGCTGGCCCCTTCTCGTCCACAAGCCCTTGTTTCCAAATTCAAATTGCCTCTTAAACACCTTCCTAATTTAACCTGTTATTAATTTGGAAAGTCTCCTAATTTGAATTCAAATAGATTTGAAATTCAAACTCTTTCCTAATTAATAAATCTATTTTAAGAGGCTCCCCAAATTGTTCCCAATCGAAAATTAATTTGAATTTAATTCTAAATCACACATTCATTGCATGTAGACACATTCGTTGAATGTGGACACCCTTCTTCTCCCTCCTTTAGCCGTTCCCCCCTCTATTCTCTCTCTTAATTAATTCTCAGCTCTTAATTAATTTTCCCATTAAGGCTCTCAATCAACCCCTCCCTTAAAGGTGTGCCGCCCCACTTATTCTCCTATTAGAGGAGATTCAAATTTCAAAATTATTCCCAATTGTAAAAACTGAAATTAATTTATTTCCCCTCCACCCATCTAAACCAAAATCTGAAATTAAAGTGGCCTCTCCCCCTAGCCTTGGCTCACCACTCCAACCTCTCCCTCCTTTCTCTTCTCCCGTACTTCATACACCATCTAAGGAAGGAGCTACACAATCCCGGCCTACTCCCCTTGAATGGTCGATCCTGAAAGAGACCATGGATTCGTATATGATCGTCAAAGATGAGTAGATGTGTTGAGATCACTCTTCTTCGACCTCAACCTGGTGATCAACCACACCGTTGACGACTACGTCAATCGGATCCTCTTCACTTTGACGCCATTGCGAGCGTCAAACCTCCGGGTAGTGGCAAGTTCTTCAATATCCACCGACTTCTTCCCCTCCAACTAAGTTTTCGTTGGGCAATACTGCAGGCGTCTTCTATCTTTTAGTGACATCATTAAGTTTGCTGAAGTTGCTCTTCCACTAAAACAACCCTTAAGAGTGAGAGTGAGGGGAACTTAAGGTGAACTTTCTATTTGTTAACCTGTGGGTTTTTGTTACTTGTGCATCTAGCTTTACTATAATTTTGTTGTTATTTTAAATTGCCCTTCTAACATAGTTTGTAACCGCATGCCAATGCAAAACAACTAAGAAATCCTCGAATCTAATCTTGTGAAATATTAAATTTAAAATTAGCAGCTTTAAAATTTTTATTAAATTCATGCAATTCCTTTTATGTTTCACATTACATGGTTATTGGGAAGAACTCATTGAATCCATCGTTTGGGCTCATAACAAATGAAAAGTTGCTCCTGTTAGTGTTACCTAGTATAAAAGTTGATTTAATACACTGAATAAATCTTTTTATAATTTGAAAATTCCTCATTTAATTTCTACTTCGAAGGAAAAAATTATTAAAGTACTAAATAAATGTTGAAAAGAGAGATTGTACATAAATTATATATACTATATTTTATTAGATATAAATTTTCATTACATATATATATTCACTAATAAGGTATATTGAATTTGATGTTATGTTGGCATTGGCAACTAAGAAGTTCAAATATTGTGACATTGTTCTTGAAATAGGGATAAATTGAACATACTATTCTTTTGTTATGGACATCAAGTCAAGACAAGCTTCCAATGAATTATGAAGAATATGGATAAATCTTTAAGCATAGGAATGCTAATAGATTAGCTTCAATTTTAACATTCGGAAAATATTAACTCACAAATTTAACAGCCTAAAAATCCTCACAACTTCAATCACATTGAATTCTCACCATCATGACAAGCTTTATTTGATGAATTTATATTGATATTGTCTTAGAAGATTTACTAATTTGAACTTCTACTCTTTCAGTTGCTTTGAATTTTTCCTTGGCTTCAATATTTGGAAGAAATATTTCCTCAAGGATTCTCATAAATTTTATCTTTCAATATTCTTTCACAGCTCATTATTTTGCAGTGCCCAAATGTCATGTCCTTCTATCATGAGCAAGAATATATTATTATATTAATCAGAAGTACATCAAATGGATCAGAAGTACATCTAATGGAAGTTGTGAATTGTTTCTTGATTTTTAGTATCTTGATTACATATGTTTTCGTGTTTTGTAATTGTATCATTTATATTGAACTTTGAATTTGTATTAGTATCATTAGAGATTTAAGAAGAACATACACTAGATCTAAGGGCTCATTTGGTTGGCAATTTAGATTTTAATTACATTAAGCAAAATGATGGTTTTTACAAATTTCATGTTTTTTTTTCAAAACAAAATTGTATTTGAATTATAGTACATTTGAAATGTTGTAATTCTAAAATCAATTCAACATATCTAGTTGACGTTAATTTTATTATAAATTTCAAATTTATTACTTGTTTTAAGGTAATTTGACAAATTTAGTTATGATTTATGTTTTGCTCATTTTTCATGTGATTATAAAATCTTATCTTTCAAAACTTTTTAAATTTGTTTATAAACTCTTTGATTACATTTACCTATAGGGGCTATTTGATATGCAAAATTAGGAGGGTAAAGTAATATAATTACCCACATTTGTAAAATTAGGTTGTTTGGTTGATTTTGAGCGGAACATAAGAAAATCCTCTGAAGCATTAATCGTGTATTACGGGAGCCTGTTCGTGCGACATCGAAACCCGCTCAAATTGAGCGGGTTAGAAATTCTCTCGCATTTCATCGTCGTTGTTGTTCGGCTTCCTTTGCTTCGTAGGAGATGTAAGGTTGCACGAGTGGCTTCTTCGACTCCTTAATTCTTGTTTGACTTCGCTCCTTCGACGACGTTCCCTTTACCCGTCGGATCGGAAGTTGCGACATTTTTATCGGAAGTAAGGACGGGTTCTACCTTTCGCGCGCTTCTTCGGCCAGATCCCGTCAATCTGCCGAGAATTTGGTAAAAAAGGCAGATTTATTCCGCGGCGAGATTTAAGTCAACCGTTTATGCTAAATCCTGCTCAATTCCTACGTAAATCTTGTTGCCAAACTGCCCCTAAATCTACAGATTTACAACATTTATTGCAAAGAGTTGAGGTTGAAGAATCAATGCCGGCTGTCGGAAGATGCGTTTACGCCCAAAATGGTTTCCTCGAGCTGCCTTCAGGAATAGATTCTCCTTGGGATTTGTTCTGGTAAATATCTATCACTTAATTTTACACGCATTGGATAATAATACGTTGTAATACAAGTTCCATGGCAAGAAGGATTTTGTTAAAAGTTATATGAAAACTGTCATATTAGACTAATTCCTAAGTTGCAATACAAGCTCAAAAGTGGAAATCGTTACCTAATATTGTGATATTGGGCTAAACATATTTGTGTTCTGCTCAATGTTTTCTTAAGAATGATTATTTTTTCTCTTTGTATAGTTTGGCCATTTTATTTGAAGGATAGTTTGGGCTTTACAAGACTTAAGCTGCAGGCATTGGAAACTGCAGAGTTTGAACCAATGAAAGTGTTATTTCTGCATCTTAGGCAGTTTAATTGTTGAGATAAATGTTGTTATTGAATGTCGTTGCAGAATTGCAACATTCTGTCAGTTTGAAAGGGGTTTTGAGTAGTTGGCATCTTTTCAAAGGTTCCAAGACAATCGACCAATTCATATTAAAGATTGCATCACAATCAAGTGGAATGGTGAGGGACCATTATGTGTTGGCGCAAAGGATGTGTTGTGGCAGTAAAATGAGAGAGAAGCAGTGGCCAAGGGCTTGGAAAAGCACGAGAAGATAAAATTAGTTAGGTTGGGAAACAAGCACACTATATAAGCGTTTGCTGTTCAGAACAGTGAAATTAGGCGAGTGAGCAGGCAAGGGTTGATTTAAACCAGAAGAAGGGGAGGAGATGAAAGCTAGGATAAAATTATTATCTGTGAATATCATGTTAAAAAGAGGAAAAATTGCTATGTATAGATTAATCTAGAGAAGTGCCTATATATTGGCAAACAAAGTAAATATATAAGGTATCACATAAAGAGGGAAATATTCTCTATTATGAAAATCATCTCTCCAGCTAATAAGCTAATTTAAGTTTTTTCCTAGATAACTATTTTCTATCCTATACTTTTCAATTGAAGGCATCTTTTATCTTCAGTAAACTTCATTCTACTTTCAAATTTGGCATGTTACATCAGCAAAAGTAATTCTTAATCCTTGAAGGTTGATTTTCTTAGTTTTCTTTGAATTGGAAGAATTAATGTGCAAGCATAATTAAAACAATGCCTTGCCTGGCTTCGTATTTTTTAAAATCATTTGCTTTGTAATCCATAAAAATAGTCTTTACTGTTTCAATTATATGTGATTATATTGTTATATCTTAACCAGCTTCGTGTTCTTGGGAGGAAAACAAGAGGTGTAAACTCCATGAGATTAAACGAAGGGGATAAGGTTGCATCCATGATACCTTTTGGGATGCGGAAAGATTTTCCAAGAGCTTCTGATATTCCTGGTAGCAGGTGAATTTTTATGTTAGTTTGCAGATTCACCAACTTATTAAGATTTTTTTTCTTAGGAATTTTTTTGCTCAAAGATAATACCTTTCAAGAATGCATCTACATCTGGTGTTACACATTGCACAAGATGCAAGGTTTATTATGACAATTGATAGTTTGGTTTTGCTTGTCGTACTGCAATTGTTCTGTGATAGGCATGCTTTAATCACTGTGCATTCCCAACAGCATATCTGACACTTATCTTGTTTGCTATCGGGTTTCATTGTATTTTTAGCAGAGGCAGATATATAAGTATTCCATGGCTGCTCTTTTATCTGAAAGTGGTTATGGGAAGCAGGTACCTCTAAGTGAATTTCGCTTGTCAAGATTTGGATCAGTGGGGTTGATTGGCTATAAGGTACAAGTTACTCTTAAGCATATATTATTCATATCATAGTAAGCCCCACTTATTGAAACTTTATGTTATTGATAAATTTGTTATGTAAGAGGAAGTGATGAAAATATGCTTCTCTTCAAGCATTTTTTGTCGCTTATGGCTTGCAATATTATATGCATAATTTCTTACTTTTCCTTGTACTTCAGAGCTGAGAGACATAATTTAGGGTGCAACAGTGTTATGTATTACAATAAATGCGAAAAAAAAGATTATAATTCCTCCTTAAAATGGCAAATGAACGTTAGATACTATTAATTATTTTTGAAAGCAAAGAATTTACTGACTATATAATCTTTGAAAATCACATGGCATTTAAATTTGGATTCTGGATGATAGAATCTTTTCTATAGGATCCCATTTGAAGATCATGTCGTTGGGCATTCGTTTGATAGAGATACATTGCTAAAAAAGTGTTTTTGAAGGCATGATTTCTTTCAAATTATTAAAAAAAAATCGGTTTTACTTTACTCTGGTTCTACTTAATCAAACAAGGGAAACAGTTCTCCTGCGTTTATTTTGCAGACAACCAAACAATCTCAAAGTAATCGGAATACAGTGCATTTACCTTACATTGCATTTACTTTACACTGCATTTCTTTTTCAGACAACCAAACAGCCCCATAGTTAATTTCATTTTTTCCTTAAATATGTTATTTATTTGCATGAATTCAAATAACACGGTCTTAACATCGTAAGGCTACACAAATAAGAAGCATATATCCAATACATGCAAAATTCAAATAAATTATTAGATATGAGTCCTCCCTCACGCATGTAAACACCCTTGCAAGTTCAATCCTCGACAGGAGCGGTGTTTGGATGACGAGACGGTCATCCCAATTTGTTGTTAATTTTTTGCTTTTATGACGGTTTTCCCTTTGGGTTAATTCACATATGTGTAATACAATTGTATTTTTTAGAGCTAATAATTTATAATAATTTTAAGCATTATAGGTTTTTTATTGTTTTGCTTCCTTTATTGCTCGAAGTATTGTGAAGAACCGTCAACTTCATTAGTTTTCACTTTTCTATCGTGCTTAGAGTCTTCAATTATTACAAAACAAACCATATCTTCTTTTTTTTTTTTCATTTTAATATTGTCGGTTAATTTCGAATGAATGTTGATGTTAGCTCTCTCAATGCTGCATTTTTTGCTCCCTCGATGCACAAAGTATTTGCAGTAATATGATTTGGAGGTGTTAGGAGAATTCCCTGGCCTTGCTGACCATTTAAGATGCTTTGATAATTTTTCCATTTAAAGAGTTTCTCTCTCACAATATGTAGACACATTCTAACTTCGATTTTTTTGTCATCTTGACACACTTTTATCAAAATATTATGCCAATTTTTTTCCATCATATAGGTATTTCACTTTATTGCGCATCATTGAAACTTTTGATAAGATTAAATATAACATTTGTTTACTTCTTCTATGACATGATTGCATTATCTCCATTCATTATATTGGCATTAGATGGATTTTATCGAATAAAGGTGGGTTTTGATGCCATACAATGTCCAGCTTAGTTTTGTCTTACAGCAGATAATTTTGCAGTGTTACGAGAGGAAGTGATGAAAATATGCTTCTCTTCAAGCATTTTTTGTCGCTTATGGCTTGCAATATTATATGCATAATTTCTTACTTTTCCTTGTACTTCAGAGCTGAGAGACATAATTTAGGGTGCAACAGTGTTATGTATTACAATAAATGCGAAAAAAAAAGATTATAATTCCTCCTTAAAATGGCAAATGAACGTTAGATACTATTAATTATTTTTGAAAGCAAAGAATTTGCTGACTATATAATCTTTGAAAATCACATGGCATTTAAATTTGGATTCTGGATGATAGAATCTCTTCTATCTATAGGATCCCATTTGAAGATCATGTGGTTGGGCATTCGTTTGATAGAGATACATTGCTAAAAAAGTGTTTTTGAAGGCATGATTTCTTTCAAATTATTAAAAAAAAAATCAGTTTTACTTTACTCTGGTTCTACTTAATCAAACAAGGGAAACAGTTCTCCTGCGTTTATTTTGCAGACAACCAAACAATCTGAAAGTAATCGGAATACAGTGCATTTACCTTACATTGCATTTACTTTACACTGCATTTCTCTTCAATACAATGTCCATGTTCTGGTCTGTTTGTGGAAGTTACTGTGATAGTTTCCCTGCTAAATAAGTTTTTATGTCTGTATATTTATAGAGACATATATGTTTGCATACACAAATCAGTTTGCAAGGTTGGATTTCAAATTATTTAAATGTTTTTTCTCTTTAACTGTTCTTAGAAGATTAATACAATGGTATCTCTTAAAGAAAGAGTTTTTATTAGAGTAGATTTTAAAAACATTTATGGTGATGATTTTGGAGCAACTAGTTAAGTTGGCTAGGACTATATTAGATTTTATTCTTGCTTATGATTTTGTAATTGCTTACATCTTATTTAAGAAAAGAGAGGAGCTTCTCATCACTTATAAGAATGGATACAATTAAATTCAGATTAATTATTTTCTTATAAGAAAAATAGATCATTTAGATTGTAAAGATTATAAAGTTATTTTGAGTGAAAGTTTATGTACTCAACATTGTTGCAATTGAAATCCCTGACTGTTGTGGATGTCTGAGAAGCACCAGGCTTTACAAGTGAGACCACCAAGATGTTGTCGAGATGGTTTTTATGGAATATGTCTATGTTTCCTATGGTGATGACATAGCATGCCTGTGATACAGGCATAGAAATTCTCTATTGAATACTTCACATAAATCTTCCTTGTAATGACTATTGTGGTGCTTGATATGGTTCAAGATTCACATCTTCTTCTTCTCTAATAATTTTCTACATTATTCCCACAACTTTATATGTCATCTAAGTAAAGCCTTAAAGCCTCTACTCAATTTATTATTTCTGTTAAAATCTTACAGAAGATCAGAATTGAAGCTTGCTCTCTACTTTCTCTATGGTGTATTAGTTATCGTTATTCTTTAGAGAAGTTCTATGCTCTTCTTCTTTGGCTTCATAGAGGCGGTGATGATAATGATTGTGAAAGTGAACATACCCATGGAGTCATTGCAATGGCTGTGATTTTTCTCTGTATTTTTGTGGGAGGGTGCAGATCCTTTCCAATTGCTGTTGTTATTTCATGATGAAAATCCTCATCCCTGCCTTATAAATACACTTCATATGAAATTCTGTGTTGTTAATTTGATTTTAATTTGCATTTAAATGTGAGCTGAAGATATTAACAATATAATTCTTATGAAGGATTCTTTATATGGTTCATTTGGTTGTTTGAAATTTGAGATGTTTTGAATTATGACAAATTTTGCTAGATTTCTCCATTTGACCAGATGCAGTTAGAAATAAAATTGAATTGAGTGAGAAATGTTATTGGTTTACACATGGATGATGCTCTGATCCATCCTTCCATTTTGCAAGGAAATTATCAGTCGAATTTCTGTCTACATGACGGGGCTTTGATTGGCATTTAGAGGATAGATGATATTGGTAGGAAAAAGTCAGCTTTTTCTTTTTAACCTGTTAATTGGCCACAATCTGCTGGTGGCGTTCATGGCAATATTGGAAATTTTTAGGATTTAAAAGGATATGATACTGAACGATATTAAAAGGGATATGGCCGATATTTTTGCGCAGGCAAATATTTTTTCTGCATCCTTGGCATTATGTCTAAATAACTCCTAACTTCAAAATAAGTTGGACATCAATTATTTGACAGTTACCACATCTTAATAGATATGATGTGTGAAGTTTTTTCTCACTTTCTTAAAAGCAACAAAAAGAAATTGTGGTTAAACAAAAGTATAAAAAGGGTGAATTGTTAAAAAAACTGTAATAAACACCCTTTTATTGATCTATTTACTATGTTGTTTCAAGATGAAACTTTGATACGGCAGGCCAATGTAAATGCCAAGCCTGAAGAGATTAGATCGTAAATGCTGGTAATTTATTCATATTCTCAGTTTTGTTCCAGCAACAATATGGCAACTCTCACGAAAATGTGAGAAATTCATGAAAATTAAAGGCATTGTGTACTGTCTCTACTTAAGTCACCCGTTATGTTTTTTTTTTTCTTTTCATTCCTGTTGGTTTTTAGGCGTATTGTTCTTGAGAGTCGTTGCATTGTTGGCAACCTGTCAAAATTCATTTGATCAATTAAATATGTAGTTTTAATTCAGTTCTTTTATTTAATAATTTTAGGTGATTTTGATCCAAGCCAATTTCTGGCGTTTATATTATTCTCTTGTTTTGTACAAACTATGGTCTCAATTTTCACTTTTTTGGCTACATTTGGCAATTCTCTCTCTCTTTTTTTTTTAAATAATTGATCAATACAACAACAACAACATCAAGCCTTTGTCCACTAAATGGGGTCGGCTACATGAATTTTTAGGTCTACCTCTACATTTCTAATAATGTTGTTGTTGGTGTTGTTAATTCATTAATGCATGAGATTGACAACACAGAAGAAATCCTCACAATATGACTGATTGTTTAACTATCTTATACAATACATTTTACAAATAGTTCCTTTAAGTTAGATTATAGAGAATTTACCTATAAGCAGAAATAGATCATATCATGTAAAATCTTATCTTGCTTTAGTTATAGCCCTTTTTTTTCTGGTTGATGCGGAAAATTTCCACAGCATCCTGTCAATTTTATTAACATGATAGCTTGGAGAATTGAATTGAGGTAAATCATTCTAAGGACCATGCTTCCACTCAGGGAAGTAAGTTATTGCTGATCTTCTCTGAAATTAAATACTCCAACCAAATAAAAACTAGTGGTGGGTTTTCTGTCATGAAGGATAGGCTAGTGTCACAACACAATTCTCTTTTAATGCACAATTTTCTTTCAAAGAATTTTTTTGCTTTTTTGTTCTGGGTTGCTTTGCAATATAAAGGTTCTGTGTGGATGAATTTTCTCTTTTTCATTATAGTTGAAATCGGGCTTATATGAACATGATGAGGTGATCCATAAACCCTCTTATATGGAATTTTCTATAATTTTTTTGTCCATATGTTCTAGTATTATTGTTCTTTGAGTAAAGATGATGCTTGACGAGGTGTAATATCATAATATATCATTATGAAGAAGGAGAAAATGATATTTCCTTATAAGGCAAATTATTTATTTTTTATAAATGGAAATCCTATTACTCAGCTTTATCTCTATTTTCTATGAAAATGATGTTGCATGTTTGGATGGTCTGAGCTTCTCAGGCAACCATACATACCATTACCATGGGATTCATTTACAATCATTACATGAAAGCTGCTACACGTCTTATTTCATGAATTACCATGGGAATGTTGCCTTTTTTTCTTATAAGTTTGAGGATAATTATCTAATTTTTTATAATTGATAGCCATCACTATATAAGCTTGAGGGTATCGGAATTTATTCTAATATTTATGCATGAAGGTAAAGCTTGCAACCTTTCTCTAAGACAAAGAGTAAAGGGAAACTGCATGAAGGGGCAAAATCTTTATGAGTGAGCAAATTTATATGATTTTCCCATCTTCACTTTGAAATGCAGTTGGGAGTGGTTATTTATGTGACAATTAGTGAGACTTGTGCCATACAAATAACATACAATATTATGTTGCTGCTTTTTTGTTTATGAATGAAAAATCTTTGCTGGCGATGATGTGATTAAGTTGCGAGCCATTGACTGTGCCTGTCAACTATGGAATATCAATTATTATGCACTCTCTTGTTTTCAATGGTGATGTTGTGGCATTTCATGGTGGCCTGGAACTTTTAGGTTGCCCATTCCTGCCTTATCACTAGGGGGAATTCATGCGTAATGTTATAAAAAAGCTTCTTTACTTTTTGTTATTTCATTGATCCTTTTGTTATCTTCGCTCACTAAATCCTGATCTCCTCATCTCTTTCTTCGTCATCATCTTCCTTCTTGGAATATAGTCTTCTTGGGTTTTGGATGCAATACAATGTCCAGCTTAGGTTTGTCTTGCAGCAGATGATTTTACAGTTTTATGGGAGGAGCTCCATGTTCTGGTCTGTTTGTGGTAGGTACTGTGATAGTTTCCATGCTAAATAAGTTTTTTTGTCTGTATATTTATATAGACATACATGTTTGCATACACAAATCAATTTGCAAGGTTGGATTTCAAATTATTTAATTGTTTTTTCTTTTTAACTGTTCTTAGAAGATTAATATAATGGTATCTCTTGAAGAAAGAGTTTTTATTAGAGTAGATTTTAAAAACATTTATGGTGATGATTTTGGAGCAATAGGATTGTATTAGATTTTATTCTTGCTTATGATTTTGTAATTGCTAACATCTTATTTAGGAAAAGAGAGGAGCTTCTCATCACTTATAAGAATGGATACAGTCAAATTCAGATTAATTATTTTCTTATAAGAAAAAAATAGATCATTTATATTGTAAAGTTTATAAAATTATTTTGAGTGAAAATTTATGTACTTAACATCGCTGCAATTGAAATCCCTGATTGCTGTGGATGTCTGAGAAGCTCCAGGCTTTACAAGTGAGACCTCCAAGATGTTGCCGAGATGGCTTTTATGGAAAATGTCTATGTTTCCTATGGTGATGACATAGCATGCCTGAGATACAGTCATAGAAATTCTCTATTGAATACTTCACATAAATCTTCCTTGTAATGACTGTTGCGGTGCTTGATATGGTTCAGGATTCGCATCTTCTTCTTCTCTAATAATTTTCTCTATTATTCCCACAACTTTATATGTGATCTAAGTAAAGCCTTAAAGCCTTTACTCAATATATTATTTTGTTAAAATCCTACAGAAGATCAGAATTGAAGCTTGCTCTCTATCTCTATGGTTTATTAGTTATAATTTTTCTTTAGAGAAGATCTAAGCTCTTCTTCTTTGGCTTCATAGAGCGGTGATGATAATGATTGTGAAAGTGAACATACCCATGTAGTCTTTGCAATGGCTGTGATTTTCCTTTCTGTATTTTTGTGGGATGGTGCAGATCCTTTCCAACTATGATGCAAAGACACGGACACGGTGACACAGATACGACACAGACACATGACACGTCAATTATTGAAAATCTAGGACATGTACACGGGTTGGACACGGTATTATACTTTTTATATTAAAAAAATAAAGTATAAAAATTAAACATTTATAATTTTAAAAATAATTTAAAAATAATAAGTCATTTAACTAGAATTTGTGCTTAAAATGATTAGTATTAGGATGTCGAGAGTCAGTCGTCGATGTCATTTATCAGTCATCGAGAGAGGAGATTAAAATACCTTCACTGCGAAAAAGAAATGAAAATGAGAATATTTGATGATTGGGTCTTTAGTGCGGATGTTAATATGGTATTGTGGATAGGAAATATGAAATTTAGTTTAAATTCCGTAAAATATAAGAAATTATATTCTGCTGGTAGCGTTCATGGCAATATTGGAAATGTTTAGGAAATGTTTAGATGATGGATGATATTAGTAGAGAAAAGTCAGCTTTTTCTCTTTAACTTGTTAGTTGGCCACAATCTGCTGGTAGCGTTCATGGCAATATTGGAAATGTTTAGGATGTAAAAGGATATGATACTGAACGATATTAAATGGGATATGGCCGATATTCTTTTGCAGACAGGTATTTTCCCAATACATCTGTCTGCCAAAGAAAATGTATATAAGATATATTTTCCACATACTTGGCCTAGAGGCATTATGTCTAAATAACTCATAACTCACACTATCCATCTCCTCCTTCCATGTGCGTGTGTTTCGTTCAAAGGCATTATTGTTGAATCTGTATTTTTCTCTATCAAAGTGGTATTGACCTAGATAAGAATTTATCCATCTTTCTTTGTAAAAAGGGGAGAAAAGATATTGCGTTTGTTATCCTCATCATTATTGTATCCTTATTAATTTTTTCACATATGTATTTTAACATTCTCAATCTTAAATATAATATAAATCCCAATTTAAATTATAAGATCTTTATTGTCTTAAGCAGAAAAGAAATATTATTTACCTAATTATTACATCTTGATTGTTTGACTTACGTTTAAATTGTAATAAATAAGAAATTGGTTTGACCAAAAAATTCCTAATTATTACATCTTGATTGTTTGACTTATGTTTAAATTGTAATCAATAAGAAATTGGTTTGACCAAAAAATTTTAAAAGTGGTTATGTTTGTCTTTATGTTTTCCTGATTAAATTGAAGTGTGTATAATATTAAATTGCTTTCATTTTTAAATTTTTTGGTTGTTCCATCAGATTCTCTCATAGACAGTTGTGGTAAAAAATTATCTTCTCTTTAATAGTTTTAGTATTTAAATTTTCCATTATATTCCATATATTCTCTTTCTTTTTCTCCAAGCTACATAAAACTATTGGGTTTTTTAATTTTTGGTTAAATACAATGTCCAATGGATCTTGCTAATCACTATTGCATGACTTCTATTTCTTCTTTTATTAAGAGATTTTCAATTATGAGGAGAGTTGAGGTGAGCAAGGATGAGGTCATTTGAGATCATGAAGAACTGGTATATTATTAAACTAATGAAGAATAAATTTCTATTTATAAAGTTTTATTAACTCTAGTTAGATTTATTGAGCAGCATTTATTAAAATTAATGTCATAATTAATTATTAACTAGAAAATTAGTGAATTAATAAAAAATACTTTTTTTAAAAAATATATTCTATATAATTTCATTAATTTAAAGTGAAAATTAATATTTAAGTTTAATAACTTTAGTAAACATAACCATATTTAATTATTTGTTAATATTTATAATTAATGACTATTATATTTTTGCTACATTATATTTGAATTATTTAAAAATAGTAATGCTAACTTATATTAATCAAAATATATTTATAATATATTATCATTATAGTTAAATAGTAAACATTTAATAATAAATAAATTAAATATAAAAAAGAGATTAATTTATAATTTTTATATAAGGATTTCAAAATTAGTTGTTAATTAGACGATAAATTTAAATTGTTTTAATATTTGTTCGGTCAATTATTTTATTATTACGGTTAAGAAAAAAAAGGTGAGCAAAATTAAGAAAAAATGGTATTGGCTATGTAATGATCCTTAGGCCTGATGATGATCAGAGTGAAAATGGGTATTGGATGTATAATTCGTCTTCGTATAGGTTGCTTATTTTTTTAGAGCCTTTGGCCTGGCTAGGGTTTGCTTTTCATGGTCACCATTTCTTCGTTGATATGTGGTTTCGTGTCCTTCGCCTTCTGTGACGATGTCAGATGGGAAGTGTTGACAGGATGCAACGATCTTTGTCTTTTGATGAGCTTCTGCTCGTAAATCCCATTAGGAAAAACGAAGAAGGAACGTGATTTAAGATTTGTAGGATTTAAAGTTGTTATTTTGTCTATTTGGTAGAATTTAGGCTAAATCTTGCACAAATTCTTAAAGCCTCTAAACCTAGTGTTAGAGACCCGAAAATTCTAGAAACATAGACGACGGAGAAGCATATGTCAGACCCCTTCAATTATCATGATATTTACACAATGTAATTATTTCATGATTGATTAATTCTGCAAACTTTATAATATTTTGTGCATATGTCAGATGAAGTATCATTTACTTTTGAATTCTTAACAAAGAATACTCTTGAGGGCTCATTTGGTTGATTGATGCTAGAATACATGCTTTCTCTGAAGTTCCAGTAATGAAATGGTTATATTTTTACGCATTAAATATGTTAAAATAAAATTATCTTATTTTTTATGTTCATTAACATGATTTTGTGACGCAGTGTGAGCTGAGAAAATAAAATCATCATTTATATGATGATAATTGTAATAATTTATAAGAAGCAATTTATGATTTATATGAAGCGGTGTGAGAAGCATTTTTTATTACTAATGATTACAGTTTTGTTTAAAAATCATGGTCCGTTGATCAATAATTTCCTACTTAAAAGCAAGTTTTTTATAATTTTTTTTGTGCTTGGTGGTGCTTAAGGAGGAATTTCATAGGCGAAGATCCTGCGGTAATGTCATACGTTATTGGGTATCAATTGTTAAAGTGTTGATTGACAATAATATAGCTGAGAGTTGTGTTCAGATAAAAATTTTCCCAATGTATTTTGTTTTTACGTGTGATAGTGATTATGTCTCATAATTTTTTCCAGCTTCACTAATATAGATCAATCAAATTTTTAATGCTTCATGTTTAAAAAAATATTCTAAAAGCACTTGAAATTAATTAATACCTAAAATTTCATTTAGTTCTTTTAATAATTCAGAGTCCTCATTTAATTCATTACATAGGTTAACACATTTCTTTCATTTCATTGCGTAGGCTAACACATTTAGAAATAAGAATAATAATAGAGAATTAAAATACAAAGTTAACTTTATCTTTTGTAAGTGCATGTGCTTGTGTGCATCTGTAAAGTGTATAATTGTAGAGTATAATTTATCATTTGTAAGAGTAACTATCAATTAAAGTTATTTTATAAAGTAATTTATGTAATTTTTTAACTTTATTAAAAGAGTCAATATATATATATATATATATATATATATATGTTTGCTATTAGCTCCCCAACAATGAAGACAACCCGCTCGGAAACAAAATCCACGCAAACAAGCATGTGACTTGTGAGGTATTCACCTTGCATGCATATCAATGTACATTAGGTTTTTGTTGGGTACTATTTTTTGCAAGAATATCATAACAAGAGGTGAAGTACAAATGAAATGATAAAAGAGGCATAATTCAGAAATCAATATATGACATCTAAAATCAAATGCGACAAATTCAATTCAGAAGTCATATTACTACAAAATTTATATTTGAGGCTATAAGAATGCATGAATAAGAACAAAACATCTATATCTATTTATATTTGTACTACTATTATAAAAGGGGCTTGAGTTTCCTACCCTAGCAAATCTTGGACATCCATCTTATTTCCTCTTAAATTATCTTGGCCATCCATTATGATCTAAATAATTAATAATTCAAAAAAATAATACTTATATAATTTAATGCTCTTTATGTAGACCTCATTCCAAATTAATTTTAAAACTTCTTAAAGTTTTAATCCGTTTCCTTAAGGACCTTAAACAATATAATATTGCATCTTCATAATCCGTTTTGATTGAAGGATAGGTGATTGCTGAGATGAAGAAGCTTATTGATGCAGGCTTCATTCGAGAAGAAAAGTATGCCGATTGGATTGTCAATATTGTCCCTGTAAAAAAGAAAAATGGACAGATTCGTGTCTGTATTAACTTCCGGGACTTCAACAAGGCATACCCAAAAGATGATTTTCCACTCCCTGTGTCAGAACTACTAGTGGACAACACTTCCAACTACGACATGTTCTCATTCATGGATGGATCATCAGGCTATAATCAGATCAAGATGGCTCCTGAAGATGAAAAGCATACATCGTTCAGGACGCCCATTGGCATTTTCTGCTACACCGTCATGCCCTTTGGCCTGAAGAATGCTGATGCCACCTACCAGCGGGCGATGACTCATATATTTAATGATTTGATACATCAGAATGTCGAGTGCTATGTAGATGATATTGTTGTTAAAAGTCTTGGATGAAATGATCACTTAAAAGATCTCAGAATTGTATTTGAGAGAATCAGGAAGTTTGATCTGAAGATGAATCCTCTCAAATGTGCTTTTGGGGTCTCCTCCGGCAAATTCTTGGGGTATGTTGTTCGTCATCGAGGCATAGAGATCGACCCCAACAAAATTAAGGCGATCACGGAGATGCCACCACCAAGGAACCTTCTACAACTTCGCTCGCTGCAAGGACTACTGGCTTTCATTCGGAGATTCATATCGAACCTGTCGGGCATGTGCCAACCATTCTCGAAGTTGATGAAAAAGACGTCCGCTTCAAATGGGATGTAGAATGTTAGGAGGCGTTTGATACTATTGAATCCGTCCATTCTCGCAGCGCCAATTATGGGGAAGCCTTTTATACTGTATACGACTACACTATAAGAGTGCCTCGGAGCATTATTGGCCCAAAATAATGAAGAAGGAAAAGAAAACGCACTCTACTAAATCAGTCGGAGGTTGATCGGAGCAGAAAGCCGTTATTCTTCTATTGAAAAGCATTGCCTAGCGCTGATTTTTGCTGTTCAAAAACTTCGCTACTATATGTTATCCCACAAAATCACGCTGATGTCAAAGATCGATCTGCTAAAGTTCTTGATGAAAAGACCAGCGTTGACAGGTCGTCTGGCCAGGTGGGCAGTATTGTTATTACAGTTTGATATCATATACATGCCACAAAAGGCGGTGAAAGGTCAAGCCTTGGCAGTTTTCCTTGCTGCACATCCAATCCCAGCAGACTCTCCACTCAACGATGATTTGCCTGACAAGCAGATTATGCAGATCGAGGAAGAGAATAAAATACAGTTTTGGGAGATGTACTTCGACGGAGCATCGTCGATTAAACATGTTCGACCTCCAAATCTTGCAAGGGCCCGGGCTGTCATTGGTCTCATTTTTATAGCACTCGAGGGAGGCATAATGAGATTTTCATTCAGTTTGATTGAACCTCGGACCAATGACGAAGCCGAGTACGAAGCTCTTTTAGCTGGGCTGGAGATTGCGATTGATGTCAGAATCCAACATCTCCAAATCTTCGGTGATTCTCAGCTCGTGATAAATCAGGTCCTCTGTATTTATAAAGTTGGTAAAATTGAATTGACCCATTACCACCGGCGAGCCCTCGAGCTTCTGAAGCAAGTAGCAAATGCTGAAATAGCTCGAGTTCCCCGAGGACAGAATGCTAAAGCAGATTGTTTGGCCAAATTAGCCAAAGAAATGACGAATATCAATGAAGAGAGCCCTATATTCATTGAAGTTTACACTCGAAGAGTATTGAAACCCGCTCTATTACAATTCCCGAGGGCAGAAGAAGTACTAGAATCAAGCCAACGAGATAAAATTTCAGTTGACCCTCAACCTCTCTATCAGATCTTTATGGAGAATTTTCCAGAAGAATATCACGTGGCCAAGAGACGCAAAACTAATCAAGCTTCAAAATCGTGGTGGTATTGTTTGGATATTGAAGTCAAAAATGATTGGAGGCAACCATTCATTGATTACTTCAAGGAAAACAAACTCCCGATAGAAAAGTCTGTGGCCGCACAAATTCGAAAAAGGGTGTTGCGATATGCATTTGTAAATGACATGTTGTACAGACGAGCCTTTGATCAAATGTGACTTAGGTGCCTAGGGACTAGGGAAGCTGATAAAGTGGTAGCAAAAGTCTACGAATGACTTTGTGGAGCACATCAGTTAGGTCCCAAGATGGCCTCTAAAATCAAGAGAATGGGTTAATATTGGCTGACCATGGTCAGAGATTGTATTGACCACGCTAAGAGGTGCCACGAATGTCAAATTCACGGTGATGTTATACATCAGCCTCCAAATCCACTACACCCAACAATAGCGTCCTAGCCATTTTGAATGTTGGGGCACTGATATTATCGGGCCAATAGATCCGCCGTCTTAAGCAGGACACCGCTTTATTCTAGCAGCAACGAACTATTTTTCCAAGTGGGCGGAAGCGGCTCCATTCAGAGAGGTCACATCAGAGCATGTGATCAATTTCTTTACCCACAATGTTGTCTACAGATTTGGTGTGCCACGCCGCATAATCTCGGACAACGGTACTGCATTCAAGAGCACAAAAATCTATAAGTTCATTGATCGGCACAAAATTGATTGATAATATTCATCCATATACAATCCAAGGGCAAATGGATTGGCAGAGGCCTTCAACAAGACGCTGGTGAAATTGTTGAAGAAGATCGTCACCAAGAACAAAAGAGAGTGGCATACGAAGATGGCTGAAGCGCTATGGGCCTACCGTACAACCTACAAAACTCCAATCAAAGCCACTCCTTACTCTCTTGTGTTCGATGTCAAAGCTGTATTACCATTAAAGATTGAACTACCATCACTCCGGGTAGCAATTTAGAATGATCTCACTCAAGAGCAAAATACCCTCCTCAGAATGGAAGAGCTCGATGCACTTGATGAACTCAGGTTACAAGCTCAACAAAATCTAAAAATCTATCGATGAAAAAAAAAACGAAATCCTTCGATCATATGGTGCGCCCTCGGACATTTCAAGAAGGGGAATTGATCTTGGTGCTGAGAAGACCAATCATCCCACACCGAAAAATTGGTGGTAAGTTTGTATCCAATTGGGAAGGCCCCTTTATCGTCGAGAAGGTGTACCAAGGAGGAGCTTATCAGTTGATCGATCTGAATGGTCAGAGGCCTATGCATCCCATCAACGGCCGACATTTAAAGAAGTATCATGCATAAAAATATTATGTCTAATGTATTTTGTGATGATCAAAAATTTATATGCATATTTATCAATACATGTTTGCTTACATTTTGAAATTCTCTTGTATAACAAGAATGCATTTCAAAATCCCCCATCAAAGTGGGGGCATTTTAAATATTTATTTGGATCGACATCGCGCTGCATGCCGAGATCCCCAAATAAATATTTAAAATCTCAAAGATAGAAAGCCTATCCAAAATGTCCTTGCAAGACAGGGGGCATTTTAAATATTCATTTGGGTCGACATCGTGCTATACATCGAGATCCCCAAATGAATATTTAAAATCTCAAGATTTTTTAATTCATTCTATTCTGAAATGTCCCTACGAGATAAGGGGCATTTTAAATATTTATTCGGGTCGACATCGCGTTGCATGCCGAGATTCTCGAATAAATATTTAAAATCATCAATTCAAATTTTCTTTGCTAAAAAATACAAATATTGATTTTCCAAAGTGTATGCAGGTGATCTTTTAAAAGATAGAGACAACACCTACAAAAAACTAAGACTCAAAATTCAAGAAAGATATTTTTGTGGCTACACACTCCTACAAAATTGAGCCAAAAAAGTTTGAAGTCTTCCAACAGCCTGAAGCTTAAGGTTCGAATGGATGTAAAAGGTCGGATCTAACACGCCCAAATATGGCCGGATCGCTAGCAGCTCTGTCTACTCAACAAGACATAAGAAAGGCCATAGTAGCAGAACCCCCACTTCGTCAACCCGTCAGTAGGGACTACAGGAAGAATGAAGGCAAATTTGACTCGGCAAGCTGATAGGAAATACTTGAGTTCGCAAGTAACCCTAAGGTAATACTTGAGTTCGCAAGCAAACCTAACCCAAATCGGCACACAAATAGTGCAAAAACAGCGGAAATAGGGAAGAACTTGTAGGAAAACACTAGCGACGATTGTATTCCACTAGTAAGCAATCAAAACCAAAGCCCGATACAATGTTCTTCAATTCGAGAGGAAGAACAACTCTCCTACAATCTCCGACAACGCCGAGAGCCCAAGCAAGAAAACCTAGAACCCAAAGTAATTTCCAAATGCAAGATAAAAACCCCTCTCCTCATAACTCCCTATTTAATACACTCTAATTCAAATTAAAAGCAAAAGGACTTCTCTACCCTTCATTTTCCCTCCAAAAACATTTAATTTCCATTTGAAATCAATTGGACCCCACCCCGGTTCCCCCTCTCCCTTCCGCCTTCTTCCGTCGGGCATAAGCCCGGACCGACTGGGCCGGTCCAGGATAAGCCGGTCCAGGCTGGACCGGCATAACATTACCCCCCTCCCAAAGTACCACCTTGTCCTTAAGGTGGAAGGCAGGGAACTGTATTGCAATCCTCTCCAATGGCTCCCATGTGGCCTCATAATCTGGGAGACCGTTCCACCTGATCTTCACTTCCTTTTCCCCCTTTTCATTGATGCGCACTCCTTCTACCACTAGAGGCTCCAGTGTCACTTCCATGTCTTCCCTCAATGTGCTGGGCAGCTCTGGGCTTACTGCATGTTCCCCCACCACTTTCCTCAACTGTGATACATGAAAAACGGGGTGTATTCTGGCTGTTGAAGGAAGCCTCAACCTGTATGCTACCTCCCCGATTTTCTCCTCCACTTCGAATGGGCCGAAATATCTTGCTGCCAGCTTCTCATTTCTCCTATGGGATATAGTCCTCTGCCTGTATGGTCGGATCTTCAAGTAGACCTTGTCTCCCACTTCAAATTGTATATCCCTCCTTTTATTGTCCGCCTGTTTCTTCATAATCTGTTGGGCTCTGAGAAGATGCCTCTTGAGCTCGTCCAACACTTGATCTCTTTCCTTCAGATGCTGATCCACTGCAGATACTGGAGTACTCCTATGGCTATAATGTACCAGGTGTGGGGGGTCTCTTCCATATAACACCTTAAAAGGTGTCATCTTAGTAGCCGAGTGAGAGGAGGTGTTGTACCAATATTCTGCCCAGGCCAGCCATTTGGCCCACTGCTTCGGTGTCTCAGACACAAAGCATCTCAAGTATGTCTCCAGGCTTCTATTCACCACCTCCGTCTGCCCATCAGTCTATGGGTGATATGCTGTGCTCCTCTTGAATACTGTGCCATGCATCCTAAATAACTCCCTCCAAAAATGGCTCAGGAACACCTTGTCCCTATCCGACACAATAGACTCTGGTACCCCATGCAGGCGGACTATCTCCCTCACAAATGCTGCTGCTACAGACACCGCTGTGTACGGGTGTTTTAAGGGAATGAAATGAGCATATTTGCTCAGCCTGTCGACCACTACAAATATAACAGTATATCCCTCTGATTTTGGAAGCCCATCAATGAAATCCATAGTGATCTCCTCCCAAACCTTCTCTGGTAAGGCCAGGGGCTGTAGTAATCCCCCTGGTGCCATCGTCATGTACTTGTTCCTCTGGCAGGTATCACACTTAGCCACCATTTCTTCTATGTCTTTCCTCATCCCCTTCCAGTACAATTCCGCAGCTAACCGGCTATAGGTTTTCTGCACTCCTGAATGCCCTCCTATGACACTCCCATGAAATTCCTGTAGCAGTTGGGGAATATGAATGGAAGACCTAGGGATCACACTCCTTCCCTGATAGTACAGTCTTTCTCCCACCACTGAGTAGCCTGGGTGGCTGTTTTCATCTGATAGCACCTCTTCTTTGATTCTCCTTAGCTCCTCATTCTGGATGCTTTCCTCTTTGATGGCTCCCCAATCAATCAGAACCGGTACTGATACAGCAATTCCCTGGAGCTCCCCCATACAGCGTGATAAGGCATCCGCTGCCTTATTTTCTAATCCTGGCCGATAGTGGATCTCAAAATCATATCCGAGCAGCTTGGACAACCACCTCTGATGCTCTTCTGTGACCATCCTCTGCTCTAGCAAGTATTTCAGGCTCCTTTGATCAGTCCTGACAATAAAGTGTCTGCCCAATAAATAAGGTCTCCACTTTTGGATGGCCAGCACAATCGCCATCAGCTCTCTCTCATAGACCGACTTCAGCCTAGCCCGGGACGACAGTATCTGACTGAACTAAGCTATGGCTCTATGGTTCTGCATCAACACTGCCCCCAATCCATAGCCTGAAGCATCTGTCTCCAACACAAACACCTGATTGAAGTCTGGCAGAGCAAGTACGGGCACCGTCGTCATGGCCTTCTTCAGCTTCTCAAAAGCCTCAGAAGCTGCTTTCCCCCATAAAAAATTATCCTTCTTCAGCAGCTCTGTCAGCGGTCCTGCTATGGTGCTGTATCCTCTCACGAACCTCCTGTAGTAGCCAGTCAGTCCCAAAAACCCTCTGAGCCCCTTCAAGGTCTTGGGTTGAGGCCAGGCTAACATTGCCTCTATTTTGGACTGATCCGCAGCCACTCCCTCCTGAGATATCACATGCCCCAGGTACTCCACTTGTGCCTGAGCGAAGTCACACTTCTTGAAATTGGCCTTCAGCTGATGCTCCCTCAGCACCCCCAACTCCACTCTCAGGTGCTCTAGGTGTTCCTTCTCAGTCCTGCTATAGATGAGAATGTCATCAAAAAACACCAACACAAACCTGCGAAGGTGTGGCTTGAAGATCCGGTTCATCAATGCCTGGAATGTGGCTGGTGCGTTGGTGAGGCCAAAAGGCATCACCAGGAACTCGTAGTGGCCCTCATGAGTCCTGAAGGCTGTCTTTTGCACATCTTCCTTCCTCATCCTGATCTGATGATAGCCTGACTTTAGATCAATCTTGGTGAATAAAACGGCTCCATGTAGCTCATCCATCAACTCGTCAATCACAGGAATGGGAAATTTGTCAGGCACTGTCTCCTTGTTGAGGGCTCTGTAATCCACACAGAACCTCCAACTCCCATCCTTCTTTTTTACCAACAGAACTGGGCTAGAGAAAGGACTCACACTGGGCTGAATGATCCCTCCTTCTAGCATTTCTCCCACCAGCTTCTCAATCTCATCTTTCTGCATCTGAGGGTATCTGTAAGGTCTCACACTGATAGGGGATACCCCCTCTTTCAGGATAATCTGGTGCTCCCGTTCTCTGTCAGGTGGTAGTCCCACCGGAGGTTGGAACACATCCTCAAATTCCTTCAGGAAGGGCTGAAATGACACAGGAATGTGTTTGTCTTCCTCCTCCTAACGGTCTTCCAAGCTCTGCAACTCCATCAGGAACCCTCCTCCTTCCTCATGGATCATCTTCACCATCGACCTGAGTGACACTCCAGCTCTGGATAATCCTGGTTCCCCTTTCAACTTCACCCTCTTTCCATCTACCATCAGTTCCATCACCATGGTCCCCCAGTTTACCTTGGTTTCACCCAAGGTCTGTAGCCACTTCATGCCCAGAATGACGTCTGTGCTACCCAACCTCAGGGGTAGGAAGTCCTCCACCACCCTAATCTCCTGTAGTCTCATCTCCACCCCCTTGCAGATCCCAGTGCTGGACTCAATCTTCCCTGTCCCCATCATCACTCCATAACTGCTTGTCTCAGTAGGCTCCATTCCCAGCTCCTCCGCTACCTGAGCGGATATGAAATTGTGGGTGGCTCCACTGTCGATCAACACTACTACCTCCCTCCCAAGGATTTTCCCTTTCACCTTCATCGTATGGCTAGGAGTGAATCCCATCACAGAATTTAGGGATACCTCGGCTACCTCCAACTGGGGATCAATCTGCTCTTCATCAGAAGCATCACCCTCCTCATGCGCCTCGTCTATATAGACGGTGAGAGCCCGAAGAGCGCGATCCTTGCACCGGTGCCCTGGAACAAACTTCTCCTCACATCTGAAACAAAGGCCCTTGGCCCTCTTCTCCTGCATCTCCTCCTCGGTCAATCTCTTGAAACTCCCAGCTGATCTGGTCACCCCGCTCTTTTCCTTCCCACTTTCTTTAAGGACACTAGGGGTTGGCCCTTTTGGAGCCAAGTAAGTGGTAGTTGTCCTGGTAGGACCCACTGCGTGGTTGTTCCGCCAACTTCGGGCGTTGGTCTTCTGGTTCTCCACCAGTTGAGCCAACTCCATGGCCTCCCTCAGGTCCCTCGACCTCATTACCTTCACCGCATCTCTAATTTCTGGCTTAAGGCCCTTCATAAAGTTTCCCCCCAGAGTGCTGTTTGATAATCCCTCCATGTCACCTACCAGACTTTCAAATCTCTTCCGGTACTCTTCCACTGTTCCCTCTTGAGTGAGGGCGTAGAACTGTTCTGATATCTCCCATGGGCTGCCCCCCTGAATCTCTCCCTGATAGCCTCCTTGAAGTCCCTTCAAGTCCTCACCGGATCCCATTTATCCATGTATTTGAACCATGCAAAAGCCGCCCCTTCCAAGCACATGCTAGCCGCCATCAATCTCTCCTCCTCCATCAGGCCATTCACCGCAAAATACCTCTCCACCTTGTGGATCCATTCATCCACATTTCCCTCTTCGAACACGGGCATTTTCAGCTTTCTGGCTCTCGTGTCCACCCCGTATGCCCTATTCCCCCCATGGCCTCCTCGGTCCCATGCAATGGGGTCTTCCCAAGTTCCCCTCTCTCCATATCGGGGCTCATCATCCCTCCTCGGCCGCCGATAGCCATCTTCCCCTCGCGCTCCGCCATGGTGATTCGGGATCCCCCATGGCCGGTCCACTGGATCGGCCCGTCGGCGACGCCAATCATCCTCTCTTTCTTCCCTGAAGTCTCTCCTTCTTTCATGCTCTTCTCGCCTGATGGACTCCCGAGGTGGCATCCTCCCACTGCTGTTAAACAGTTCCACCTCCTCTTCCTCGTATGGATTCACCTTCTCCTTTCCCCTGCTCCCACTCCCTTCTCCTCTTTCCTCCCCCGGCACCGCCCTTGCTTGCCCTTCTAACAGTTTCTTCATCATCTCCTCCAATACCACGAATTTCCCTTCCACATTCTCGCTCAATGTGGCCATCTTCTCATCCAGATCCGCCTTAAGTTGCCCCATCTCGGTCTCCAAGACTTCTACTCGCTTAGATGCCATGGGAAATGACGAGATGCCTCCGGATCCTCCAAAAATCAGCAAAAATCTGCAGCGAAAATCGGAGAAAAACCACCCTCCACCGCTCGGATCTTGCTCTGATACCAATTTGATAGGAAATACTTGAGTTCGCAAGTAACCCTAAGGTAATACTTGAGTTCGCAAGCAAACCTAACCCAAATCGGCACACAAATAGTGCAAAAACAGCAGAAATAGGGAAAAACTTGTAGGAAAACACTAGCGACGATTGTATTCCACTAGTAAGCAATCAAAACCAAAGCCCGATACAATATTCTTCAATTCGAGAGGAAGAACAACTCTCCTACAATCTTCGGCAACGCCGAGAGCCCAAGCAAGAAAACCTAGAACCCAAAGTAATTTCCAAATGCAAGATAAAAACCCCTCTCCTCATAACTCCCTATTTAATACACTCTAATTCAAATTAAAAGCAAAAGGACTTCTCTACCCTTCATTCTCCCTCCAAAAACATTTAATTTCCATTTGAAATCAATTGGACCCCACCCCGGTTCCCCCTCTCCCTTCCGCCTTCTTCCGTCGGGCATAAGCCCGGACCGGCTGGGCCGGTCCAGGATGAGCCGGTCCAGGCTGGACCGGCATAACACAAGTTCAAGTGATCGTAGTCTACAAAATTCTTCTAAATGACTGAAGAATCAAAGTTCCAGTGGGAAGGAGCAATCTCGAACAACTACTAAATGTTTGTAGGCTCGAAAATCTTCAACCACAGAGGAGAACTCCATATCTACCAACTTCAGCAAAATCAGCATTGGGAAACGCAATTCCCATACCTCAAGTTTGAAGCCTGAATGAATGTAAGAGGTCGGGTCCAATAAGCCCAAATATGGTTGGATCGCTGGCAGCTCCATCTACTCAAAAAATTATAAGAAAGATCGTAGTAGAGGAACCTCCATCTCTGCAACCAGAGGACGAAGAGCTGTCAAATTCCAGCTCTCCTGATCTGATGAACTCAAGTGATTTAGATTAAAGTCTTTACAAGTGGTTAAGGATCAAGATACTACCTACGTTCGGTATTATCAACTGAATCAAGAACCTGCAAATCGTTCAACAAATCCGTAAAACACAAAGAGAGGATCGAAGAAATTTTTCTTTAACAAGTCCACCAAAGCACAAAGCAAAAGACCGAAGAAAATTATTCCTAAGTTCACACAAAGCTCAAGGCTGAACTAAGTGAATTCTGTCATCAACAAGTCCGTTATGCACAAAGCTCTGGACCGATAACTTTTCGCCATCGACCTAATACAAATCTAAGGGTTTATGTCATCGGCATCTTCCCATTCAACAAGCTCACCAAAGCAAAAAGCATAGGGCCGAAAGTACATAAAACCACCTGACAAGTCAATAAAGATAAATCAGGTAATTCTCCATCAATGTCTGCAGCACAAAGCACAGGACAAAAGGAATCAATATCTCAACTATCTATTGATACATCCAAGAGATCTATGAAGAAAGAAAATCTTAGTGTGACATCCAAGCAAAATTTTGGAGATCCACTAAATGAAAATCGTAGTGTGACATCCAAACAAATTCTTGGAGATCCACTAAATGGAAGCCCTAGTGTGACATCTAGAATAAATATCTAAAGATCCACAAGGTCAATCAGCATACAACAAACGTGGTCCGCTCTAGATGCGTACCACATTTGTTGGGGGGCATTTGTTGACCAATATACAAAGAACAAAAAAGGGAGGAATGGAAAAATCCTGCATACACACACACCTTGCACCCGGCGGATCCGCGAATCCTTGCCGAAATCGCGCCGATTCGACGTAGTTTGAGTCGCATCCCGTGATTTGTGCTCAGAGCCGGCTTCGATCGAGCGTTCGAAGAGGTCGTTAAATAGCGAAGGAATGGAGACTTCTCTCGCTGCTTCTCCGACTCCATTTCTCACATCCCGTTCGCTACCCACAACCTCCACGACCGTCACCCTACTTCTCTCGCACACACGAATCCCCTGACCAAAATCCCTTCCTCTTCTCGGTTCCTCCATGCTCGATCTCCCCTGCCCGAACTTTCCAGCACCAACACTCCCCTGTGTCGTGCCCTCTCCTTTCTGATCTTCACAGCCGAGAGAGAGAGAAAGGGAGGGAAGACGAGCCCCCTTGCCATTCGACTTTGCTCCTTCCACGACTCCCTTCCCGGTCGGATTGAAAGTTACGACATTTTAATTGAAAGCAACGACGGGAGCTTGCTGGTAGTGAAGGTAATTCCTCCCCTTTGCACGCTCATTCGGCCAAATCCCGTCATTTTGCTAAACAGAGAAGGGAGAGGAGAAGGATTTATTTATTTATTTATTATTATTATTTTTATTATTATTATTATTTTAATTATAAATTAATAATTATTAATTAATGATAATAATAATCATTTATAATTAGTTATTTAATTATGATTAATTATATTTGATTATAATTAATTAATATTAATATGTAATTAATTAAAATAAATTATTTTAATTATAATTAATTAAATAATGATATTTAGTTATAATTAATTATTTAGTTATAATTAATTATTTAATTATAACTAATTATCTTTCATTTTAATTAATTATTATTAATTATAAAAAATTTAATTAATTAAAATTAATTATTTTAATAATAATTAACTACTAGTTATGATAAATATTTATAATTAATTACTTAATTATAATTAATTATCATTATCTTTTAATTAATTAATTATTATTTTTTATATTTAATTAAAATTAATAAAAATTAAAAGCTCTATTACCTCGATGTTTGTATTGGGCCGGAAAACCGCCCCAAGTACGCCTTTGGTGCGCGTGGTGGGATGGGATCCCGATGCGACACCTACGACGAGGTAGGCGAGTGATCCCTCAATCCGCGTGCCAACACTGACAACCCCACGAAGGTACGAATTCTTCTAAACTCAAAACTCTACTTCAATGTTCGTGGCGAACCGGAAAATCGCTCCAAGCACGCCTTTAGTGCGCGTGGTGGGATGGGACCCCGGTGCGGCACCTACAACGAGGCGGGGTCTCTTATAAGTACCCCCGAGCGGGGGGAAAGAAACTGTCCTTTTTCAATAAAAATACATTTTTTAAAAAAAAACCCATGCACGCCTTTATTGGCGTGGTGGGAGAAAAATCAAATACAACCGCCGCGGTGTCTCACCAACACCAACTGTGCACGTCTTTATTGACGTGGCGGGTAGGCGGCCTCTTGGTTTTTCCCCTAAATTGGGAAGACGCCGGAAGGCTGCTGAAATTTTGTTTGAGATACATATAAGGACTTGGAGCAAATTGGGACTTGTGGAGTTGATTCAATCTACTTAAAATGAACTTGAACCATAACTTGAATAAAGAGGAAAGATTTGAACTTGAACTCTACAAGACATCAGGGGAACATTTGAACTCGAATGAGTCGAGGAATGAGAACTTGATTGAACTCAAATACAAAGAACATTGACTTGAGATCGTAGTTTTGAACAACTGCAAAAGGACTTAAATGTGAACTCGGACTCAGATTTGAACAAAAGATTTTGAACTCAAAGAATTGAACCACGACGAATTCAAATGAACTTGAACTTGCAATGATGTATCTACAATCAATAGCAGAGTTTTAAAGAAATATCAAATGATCATCATTCAAACATCAGTATGTGAATCTACCCCATGAGATATGAGTTCTCTTCAAAGTCAATAAAGGACCCATGATATATGACATGCATTCAAATGAATATCAAATGGAGGAGTGATAAAGAATTTGATTTCTTGAAGAATAATTAATATTTCAATGAAACTATCTCCCAATCAGAATGCAAGCGTTAAATTGAAAGGTCTCTTATGAATGGTGGATAATCAATAGCATGTTCAATAAAGCTCCTATAATGAAGGATACTAAAAAGTGTGTGACGACCATGATGACGGGTCCACCATCATGTGCGATAAATATGACAAAGGTACAAGTAGAGAATAGAAAATGTAATTCGATTGCAAATAAATGTATAAAGTCCCTTAATAATAGTGCAAGCTCCTACGACCCAAATACAGGAGATTAGTTAGTGCATTACAATCTACCTGCGCATATCATGCGATTAGTGCACAAAAGTCTACCTGTGTAAAGCAGCGAATAACTCTATTCAGAAGCTGCTACGCCACACCACCGGATCTGCAGTATCGATGCAAGCGGACAGAAGGCGTCTACGAATAATTCCAAAATACTCTCGCACATGCACTGTAGTTTGTACGCACTTAGGTACACTAAAAGAGGGTATACAATTCTCGACCCGCATGGGCCCCGGTGAGCGTGTTATCGATATACTCATGACGTCTAGGGATACTGCGCGGGTCAACAAGTGAATTCAAGTTCGAACCCGATCCTTCTATATATATTAGTAGGAGTCGACAATGTTTGAACCAACAAATAAATATGTGGCCGTGGAGACCAGAATATTTATTTTAATACATTCATATTAGGCCTTCAAGGCCTATAATAATGAGAATTCACTATCAAGGGCACAAAGCCTACGAAACTGGATCCCTCATCGTCAAGTTGATAGGGTTGATAGGGTTCAATCAACAAATGGAAATGACCCCATAAATACCCCGATAATGGCCGTATTGATTGGTTATCTCAACTGGAGGGGTTCACAAATACTTTCAAATTCCATCCAAATGCTCGAAAATCTAAACTCCACAAAGTCCAAATCCAAAAACCCAAAAATTCCAAAGATTATCCAGAATCCTGAAAATCTCAAAATATTTAAAATTGAAATAAACTATCAAGTATTTAAAGTAAAATACATCCACCCTCCGCAACAGTTTGTCGAGGTGGACAAATTTGAAAATTACTTCAGCTCACAAAGAGTCAAAAGCCTTGTCGAAAATATCACTAGGATCCATTCTCAAAATAGTCTCCTGTTAGTAAGGAAGTTGTACGTGTCCTCTAACCGACAGTTTCGCCGTCAAATGCCACTGCAGGTAAACGGTTATGACCTGGGGCCCTCTGAATCGAGTGATTTTGCTGCCAAATTGCACCACGCAATACCAGTTATGGCCAGCGCCAATACGCTCCTTAGTGGCATCAAATCCTTGAGACATGAATCAATAGGATATGATCGATAGGGTACAAAGCCCTCTGTTAGCTAAGGTGGATTCAAATTTGTCCCCTTAGGCAAACATCCATCCCAGGTCTACAAGGTACCCTTGAACGAAGCAACCCATGGCCGCCGACAAGGATCCTTCTGTTAGGTTGGGTCGACTACCTCCTCTGACTAAATAGACCAGGGACCGCGATGGCCCGGGATGATGGAACCATGGGATCTTAATCGGGCCCATCATTCATTCCCCCACCATCCGCTTTAAGTGCAAGATGGTGCAATTTCTAATTTTAAATATCAAACTCTTCCCAATGCCTAAATTCAAACCCAAATATTTCCAAATCCATACCCTTTGCTGTTACTATATGCCGGACACCACGTATTTATGAATACGTGTATTCATTGACGACTAGCCTTAATCAAAAGTTTTCTCTCGTTATCGGTAGGGGTAATTAACTATAGGGGCTTGCGCCTATAGGAAACCAGAACTCAGATCATAAAGTTCTCACAAAATGAGGGCAAAATCTATGGGTAGTGTCTTATCTACAAACCCATCTGTCTTCCAAAATTTACCCTGGAACTTATTCCGTTAAAACTCCCTCGCCTAAGTAAATGCAATCAGTTGCGCGGTGGGGAGGCCGGGGCCGAATTTTCGGAGCCCACAGTTGGTGCCTGAGGTGGATGATGTTGATAGGAGAAGGTCATGGTAACGATCGAAATTTTAGGGCTGCTAATTGTTAAGATGCTGGTTTACAGTGATATCTCCAAGAGGTGCATGCTTATAAAAAATTCCTCAACTCATTTTTTTAATTAAATATTGTGGCCATTTCTAAGAATTTTCTTTGCGCCTTTTTCCTTGTGCTCATGATGATGATGGCTAAATGCTAATGATCATGATGATCAAAAGAATCTTTTTGAGGAATTCCTTATAGTATTTCTCATAGCAAGTCTATGGACTTTTAATGCACAATGTTCTTTCAACAAAAATTTGTGCTTTTTTGTGTTGTGTTGCTTTGCAATATAATGGTTATGTGTGGATGAAATTTCTCTTTTTCATTATAGTTGAAATTGGGCTTATATGAACATGATGAGGTGATCCAGAAACCCTCTTATATGGAATTTCCTATAAAGTTTTTGTCCATATGTTCTAGTTTTATTGTTCTTTGAGTAAAGATGATGCTTGAAGAGGTGTAATATCATAATATATCATTATGAAAAAGGAGAAAATGATGTTTCCTTATAAGGGAAATTTTTTATTTTTTATAGATGAAAATCCTATTGCTCAGCTTTATCTTAACCATAAAATATAGTCAGGAGGGTATGATTAAGATTAATGCCATACACATAACCATCAAAGTAATAATTTGTGATGGCGATGACCCTTAGAGATAAGATACAAAATGAGCATATATGTGAAAAGGTTGGAGTAGCTCCAGTGGAAGATAAGATTAGAGAGAGTCACCTTAGATGGTTTAGTCACATTAAACGGAGGCCTTCCGATGACCCAGTTAAGAAAGTTGAAGTATTAGATTTAACTTTTGTTAAGAAAGGTAGATGTAGACCTAAAAAGGCTTGGTTAGAAAATATTAGAAATGATCATTCTTTATTAGATTTAAATGAGAATTTGACTTTTAATCGGATACAATGGTGAAAAAGGATTCATGTAGCCGACCCCACTTAGTGGGACAAAGGCTTGATGTTGTTGTTATGATTTTGTAATTGCTAACATCTTATTTAAGAATAGAGAGGAGCTTCTCATCACTTGTAAGAATGGATAGAGTTAAACGCAGATTAATTTTTTTCTTATAAAAAAATAGATCATTTAGATTGTAAAGATTATAAAGTTATTTTGAGTGAAAGTTTATGTACTCAACATCGCTGCAATTGAAATCTTTGGCTACTGTGGATGCCTGAGAAGCTCTAGACTTTACAAGTCAGACCACCTAGATGTTGCCAAGATGGCTTTTATGGAATATGTCTATGTTTCCTATGGTGATGACATAGCATGCCCGTGATACAGGCATAGAAATTCTCTATTGAATACTTCACATAAATCTTCCTTGTAATGACTCTTCTGATGCTTGATATGGTTCAGGATCAAATCTTCTTCTTGTCTAATAATTTTCTACATTATTCCCACAACTTTATATGTGATCTAATTAAAGCCTTAAAGCCTCTACTCATTGTATTATTTCTGTTAAAATCTTACAGTAGATCAGAATTGAAGCTTGCTATCTACTTTTTTATGGTGTATTAGTTATCATTATTTTTTACAGAAGATCTAAGCTCTTCTTTTTTGGCTTCATAGAAGCGGTTATGATAATGATTGTGAAAGCGAACGTACCCATGTAGTCATTGCAATGGCTGTGATTTTCTTCTCTGTATTTTTGTGGGAGGGAGGGTGCAGATCCTTCCGAATTGCTATTGTAATTTCATGATGAAAATCCCCATCCCTGCCTTATAATACACTTTATATGAAATTCTGTGTTGTTAATTTGATTTTAATTTGTATTTAAATGTCAGCTGAAGATATTAGCAATATAATTTTTATAAAGGATTCTTTATATGGTTCATTTGGTTATTTGAAATTTGAGATGTTTTGGATTATGACAAATTTTGCTAGATTTTCTCCCTTTGACTAGATGCAGTTAGAAATAAAAGTGAATTAGTGAGAAATGTTATTGGCTTACAAATGGATGATGCTCTGATCCATCCTTCCATTTTGCAAGGAAGTTATTAGTTGAATTTCTGTCTGCATGATGGGGCTTTGATTGGCATTTAGAGGATGGATGATATTAGTAGGGAAAAGTCAGCTTTTTCTCTTTAACTTGTCAGTTGGCCACAATTTGTTGGTGGCGTTCATGGCAATATTGGAAATTTTTAGGTTGTAAAAGGATATGATATTGAACGATATTATACAGGATATGGCTGAATTTCTTGTGCAGGCAGGTATTTTCCCAGCACGTCTGTCTGCTAAAGAAAATGTATCTAAGATATGTTTTCCGCATCCTTGGTCTAGAGGCATTATGTCTAAATAACTCCTAACTCACACTGTCCATCTCCTCCTTCCGTGTGCGCGTTTCATTCCAAGGCATTAATGCTGAATCTGTTCGTCTAATTGTTGACTTTTCTTTATGAAAGTGGTATTGACCTAGATAAAAATTTGTCCATCTTTCTTTGTAAATAGGGGAGAAAAGATATTGCGTTTGTTATACTTATCATTATTGTATCCTTACGAATTTTTTCACATACAACGTCCATCAATTAAAGGATGTGCATGACATACATAGCCAACCGACCCTTTTTAGGTGTTAATTACTTTTTTATTGCTCAACACATGCATTCTTACAAAATTGCTGACCGAATTTTTATTTTATAAAATTTATCTTTTAAATCTTCATGATATCCTATTATTGCATATAGCATTTTCTACATTAATTACCTAACTTTTAATCTTGAAGGAATATCCTCGTTAGGATTCCTGTCTTATATTTGATCTATAATATTTGAACTTTCACACCTAGATAAATTCATCCTCAGGGCTAGTGCCCTGGTCAGCATGCGTTAGTGTGTTATTATTTTCCTTTTTTATGATTTTGATTCCCTTGTTTGCATATAGCTACCATGGATTATCTATATTGTCCAATGGATCTTGCTAATCACTATTGCATGACTTCTATTTCTTCTATTCGGAGACTTTCAATTATCAGGAGAGTTGAGGATGTATTCAGGGAGGTGAGCAAGGATGAGGTCATTTGAGATCATGAAGAATTGGTATATTATTAAACTAATAAAGAAGAAATTTCTATTTATATAGTTTTATTAACCCTAGTTAGATTTATTGAGTAGCATTTATTAATATTAATGTCATAATTTATTATTAACTAGAAAATTAGTGAATTAATAAAAAATATTTTTAAATAAAATAATATTATATATAATTTCATTAATTTTAAGTAACATTTAATATTTAAATCTAATAACTTAAGTAAACATAACAATATTTAATTATTTGTTAATATTTATAATTAATGATTATTATATTTTTGTTATATTAAATTTGAATTATTTAACAATAGTAATTCTAACTTATATTAATTGATTATATTTATTATATATTATCATTATAGTTAAATATTAAACATTTAATAATAAATAAATTAAATATAAAAAAGTGAATAATATCTAGTTTTTATATAAGGATTTCAAAATTAATTGTTAATTAGATAATAAATATGAATTGTTTTAATATTTGTTCGGCTGATTATTTTTTCACATGATTTTATTATGTTTAAGAAAAAAAAAGGGAAAAAATAAAAAAAAAACGAGTATTGGCTATATAATGATCCTTAGGCCTGGTGATGATCAAAGTGAAAATCGGTTTTGATTGTATAATTTATCTTCGTATAGGTTGCTTATTTTTTCAGAGCCATAGACCTCAATAGTGTTTGCTTTTCATGGTCACCATTTCTTTGTTGTTGCGTGGCTATGCTTTTTTTACCTTCTCTAACGATGTCAGATGGGAAGTGTCGTGGGAGGCAACGATCTTTGTCTTTTGACGCCTGTGAAATATTTCATATTTTTCATGACTGTGAATCTGGGTGAGGGAGCCAGAGTGTAATTCCCTCAAGCTGTTTTGAACACAAGCTATTCTAGATCGACCATTTGATTTGGAACCATTTCTGAAGTCATGCAGTTCCAATAATTCCTTCTTAAGAATACTATTAGCGTACGTACTGTCGAAGGTGTCGCTAAGAATCATACTGCTGAAGTTGTTGATGAGAAGGCTCCTAAGAGTGCCTCTATATTTTTAAGGCTTTCTATAGCACCTGTTGCTGTTATAGTAATGCAAAAGAAAATTTCTGAGCTTAAGCTACAATCTGTTAGTGTGAAATATTGCGAGTGGTTGATATTATGGTTAAGAAAGAAGAAACTGATGTAGTTGCTAAAAAAACTAATGAGAAACAATATTTTAAAAGCAGACTACTATAATTATTAATTTAAATATAATTTGAAGGATAACTAGCAGACATGCGGCCTATAAAGAGAAACAACATTTTAAAAACTAATGAAAAACAATGTTTTAAAAGCAGACTACTGCAGCAGGCTAAGCCTTCCCAGTCTACTACAATAGCAGGCAGACATGCTGCTCATATTGGTTCATTTTGGTCCACTCAGCATGCGCAGGGTTCTAACAGCTCTCAGGGCTCTCAAGTCATACATGATAAAGCCCCTCCAAAAGATTTCGACCATGAAATCATAGTTTCCAAAATAGAGAAGAAGCATACTTCCCAAAGAATTAACCCATTGAATACCAAGGGGCAACCAGCCTCACAGAACAACTATCTTGATGCGTCTGTTGCTATTCTTGATATCAGTGAACAAAGTACTGGTAATAGTAGCAGGATCCTTAGTGAAAGTATGTCAGTGATGGAAGAGCAAAGTTCCGAAGTGAATAGTTTAAAGGACCAGCTTAAGAAAACAAACATAGAGAAAGCAGAAATCGCTTCTAAGTATGAGAAGTTGATAGCTATTTGTCAATCACAAAGAAAGGAAATCCTTGTGGCAGCCACCACATCCCCTCTTAGCAAAGACAACTCAAAGAGCCAGATCTCTCCTGCTAGTTTGCCATCCACGACTTTGGTATGCTTACTATCACTTTTATTTTATTTGTATTATAATTGTGATTGGGGGTGGCGGCCATTGCTATACCCCACTTTCTTGAATAACAACTGGTTTGGGTTAGAAAATCATTTTTTGTGGGAGAGCAAGAGAGCAATCCACCTGCCATTGTGCATTTGGTACAAGAAAGAAATCCCTTGTGATTAAATTTCTTTTCATGTTTGGTTATGGAATCCTAACCTTCTTAACAAAAAAAAAAAAAAAAAAAAAATAAATAAATAAATAATAATAATAATAATAATAAAAAAATCTTCTTATTTTTTTTTTTAATTATTTTTTTTTTTTGATTGACTAGTGTTGTCTTCCCTCACTTTGTCGAACACCCTCCCATGTTGTGGTTGAGAAGCTTCTAATTTATTATCGGCATCTCCAAAGTTCTACAACCATGACATTAGCGTTAGTTGCAACTCTATATGGGTTAGATCTCTATATGGGTTGATCCAATTTGCAACCCCGGCCCAAGAGGGTCGACACCTAGGAGTTAATGAGTTAATGGTTGGTCAATGCTCCCTTCATGTAAGTCAATATGCCCAATAAATTAGTCTCTGACAAACTCAACACCAGCATAGGGATTCAAGATTATGTGTTTATATTGAGTAATTAATTGCTTATGTATAATTGGGATAATCAGATTTTGTATAATTAATGTGATAGTGTGTAAGACTTTTTAGATTTAAGCCCAATCGAGATTCTTTGCAAAGCCATTTATTAAATGGGACCCACTTAGTAGTTGCCACTCGAAAGCAAAGCAAAAAACCACTAGGCTCCCCCTTCTCTTCTATTCTCTGTAAGTAAAAGGACATGGTGAAGATCTTAAAGAAGAAAGGAGAGTTCACAAACAAAATCAGTTAAGTATTGTCAAACCTTGATCGAGGACGACTTCCTAAAGATAGAAATTGTGGATTTTAAGAGAGAACTTCTATGGCTTTCCTGTATATGTTGGAATCCTAATGCTTTCATCCTTTAGTTCATAGGTTTTTTTTCTTTTAGCTCACGAGTCTAGTTTGATGGTGCTATTGATACCCATCGTTCTTGGCATGGGTGGAAGGCTCCTTTTAAACTAAGTGCTTTGTGCAACACCCCTGAAACCCTTTCTTTACATCTATAGGAGATTATGATAGCATTCATAGATACCCGGAATACTTGATATGTATAACCAAACGGAAACCTCATGGGAGTTGAAGGCTTAATGTTTACGTGGGAGGGCAAAGGATTAATTTTACATTCATCTTATATTTGATTAAGTGCATTGGTCACTCAATTGCTTCATTTTTTTTTTCTTTAGTAAGTTAACCTTTTTCTGTAAGCCATCCACAGATGACCTAATCCCGGACTATTATTAGAGAGAGAAGGAATTTATGATAAGTAATTGAAAATCACCACCTAAAGCAGAACCAAAAGTTTAATATTAAGTGCTAGCCGACAGGAACTAGTATCAGCCAATATTTTTTTTTTACGAAGTCTGATGGCTCAATATCTTGAGGAACCATTCGTTGCGGATTGCATGTGAATATTGCTTTATACATCTATAAGTACAAAACTGTGTAGTTATAATGAACTGGAGTACTAAAATGTTTTCTAATTATTTACTCTTTTTTTCTATGTGCATCCGGTATATATAATGTTTTCATTACGGGATACAGCCCATATCAAATAATTTCTTCAAAATCATAACACTTAGGTTTCATTTGGCACACATTTTTACTATATTAAAAAAATGACATTTCAGTACAAAAATATTTTGAATTAGAAATTTTTATAGTAAAAAGGGGGATAAAGGCTTCATGTTTTTGTTGTTGTTGTTGTAAAATTTTTTATACTAAAAAATCGTTTTATAAAGAAGTAAGAATGCTATCTCAAACCAAGTCTTAATGAGTATTAGCTTTAGGCTGTTAGAACACTTTTTCTAAGTTTAAGCATAGAAATAATTTAATATTAGTTATATTTTTTTCATTTCTATTACAATTGTCATTAACTATAATTTGTCATTCTTTTAAATATTTGTGATGAGAATGAGCATTTTACTAGATAGATATCCTAGGATATAGTTGTCATATAAAACGTATTATTTAAAATTTTTAACAGAAAATAGTTATAATAATTTTATTTTATTTTTTTCTTCACAACTGCTTCACAGTGAAGTTTATAAATAATTCTAATAGCCCTAAGAAAAATCTAATTTGATTTTAGATGATAAATGCATAAGCCCTATATATGTTCTTATAATAATCCTCAACGATCATATTTATCTATATAGGCTGGCTGCTTTAGATCCACACATGATTACAATAATTCAGTCAATGCGGATTAAAAAAGTGGAGTGGTTGATTAATTTTACCAAGAGGTATCATGCTTTATTGAAAAATACATGAAAAAACCACAATACTAAAATAAGAGGTTAAAACATATAATGACTGTTTGTGTCGCATTTTGTTTACAGTAATTTAAAATTTTAAGATTGGTTATATATATATATATATATAAGTTAGTAACCTAACCCAACTGCTTTCAGCTAATTAATAACAAACTTAAGAAGCAAGTAGCCAACCAATGTACACAAGGCCATGATGAATATATTATTAGAAAGAATATTGATTTAATAAAGAGAATAATCCTAAAATCTAAATACATGTCTAGGAGAATTGATACACTTTAATCTATTTATGTTGGAGTATCTTGAAAATTTTATTACTGGAGATGTTTAAAAAATCAATATAATCGCAGCACGTATGATCTGATAGAATTTTGCATGCCATATGTTGACGTATCTTGGTTATGAGCATTAAATTTAGATAATAAAGTGAGAATTGATCTTGATCGTTTAATTTCGTTTTTTATCAGATATATTAGCATTTAAATAAAAAAAAACAATTTCATTAATATAAAAATGTGAAAAAATATAAAAACAAAAAGAATGTTACAACATTAATTATTTATAGAAAGTTATTTAAAATGAGCATTGATTAAAAAGAGGGATTTTAGTACATTATTCCATAAAAGCAATTAGAAAAAGTAAGCTAAGTAGATAGCTTGGTCTCATGCATATTGATTTTGAATATTATAGATTTATGTGAAGATATATAAGGGATTTAGCTTGTCTATATCTATCATAGTATAATCTATGATGAAAACAATTTTATTGTTGCTCTTGCAAGAGACAGTTATTGTATAAGTCTTGCTAGATATGTTTTGATTTAATTAAGAATGTGGTGTAGGTTATTTTTTAGTAGTAATGCAATGCAAGAATATTTATTGGCATTAAAGAAGACATGGACTTTTGCATCATATTTCTGAATAATAGTTGTGACTGGTTGCAAAAAAAGTCTAAAAAATTAATAACCCATACCGACTTGCATTTCTTTCCCTTTATATAGTTCTCTTTTTGGAGATCACCTATAATAGTCTCTATGTACCCTTAAACATACATCTTAACTCTCATTTCTCTCAACTCCTTTTCACCCTCCTGAACTCCTAGCCATTGCACTTCCTCTAGCCCTATGTAGATGACCAATCCTCTTGGCCAAGATCGTTGCTTCAAATCTTTTTATCTTCATTACTTGCCTCATCTTGAGATCGCACCCTCACAGCTCAATGAAAGTTTGATAACGAATGTTAAGCCTAAGTGAACTGCCCCTAGGCACACCAAGATGTGATTAATTCATGAGATTTTAAAACTAAATGCTTACTTCAAAATACAATAGTTATATTTTTTTATTCCTTTCAGAAATTAAAAAACAAGTAACAACCATTCTTGATGCAGAAGAGGATAATTTTATCAAAAAGTGAAAATAACAATGTCGATAATCTAATCAACATAATGAAGCATTAATCACTAATTTTCACCAAGCAATCATCAAAAAAATAAAATACAAAAAATGTAAAGTTCGAAAAATAAAAAATCAGAATCAGCACACCAAAATTTTATATATAGTGGTTCGATTAAAAAATGACATACAACCACTCCCCAGAGTCCTTCTCTATGAGTTTTGCACAAAACCTTAGTGTCTCTCATTTTAGCCCCCACAGCTATGTGGAGAAACCCTTACAATGTTTTCACCAACCCGGTGTGATAGAGAACCTTGACCTCTGTTCTAACCCTCCAGGTGATGGCAGAAAACCATGACCTCCTTTCTCACCTTCTTGGAGTTGGAAGAGAACCTTGCTCCTTTCTCACCCTCTAGGTGATGGCAAAGAACCACGACCACCTTTCTTATCCTCCTAGTGATGGTTACCCTCCTGGTGATTGACCAGAACTACGTCCTCCTTTCTCACCTGCCTAGTGATGGTAAAGAACCATTACTTTGAGCTGAAGAACTTCTTCCCATAGCCACCCAAGAAACCTAGACAAGTACATGGAGGAAACCAGGCAAGACACTTGCATGGAGCAATCGTGTGAACCATCACACTACTTCTCCCTTTCACACAAGATCTCCCTTTCTTCTTCCCCACGCTCTCTTACATTCCCTTCTCCAAGCTATCTCTTAAGAATACTAAGCAACCAAAGTCTTGAAATAAGTTTAATTAGAGAGATTAAATACAAGGCCTCACATAAAAGCCCTTGAATTAAATTTTGGGGAATATGATTGTATAACACCTTCCAAGATCATACGATACGATTAGTTCAAATAATCTTGTTAGTACTATACAAAGAATAAGAAATTGTACAATCAGCTCAATAAATTGTGCTGATGGTCCAATCCAATTTGAGAATCATCAAGCACAATTTGTTCAAACAACTTGGATTATCGTCTCGTACGATTGGTGATAATAAAATATCATCCCATATAATGATCAGGTTATACAGTAAGATGGGGTGTAATAGTGCTACAAAATATGATTATATGAGTTAACCAAAATTGTTTTCCTAATTACAAGATTAATTTAGGTATGATTTAATTACATCATATAGTATAATATCGATCGTACATTGAAATTAATAAAAATTTTGAATATTCAAAATATTGCCTAAATTATGATTGGTGGCAGGGATCATGATTTCAACTGATCATCCTATATGTTTTCGATTGTATAATATAATTTATTCAAATTGCTTTAATTATCACAATTAGCCATTTTACTAACTTTCTGATTATCTGATCATATAATACGATATGGTCAAAAAATTAAACATATAATTTTGTCACTGTCTCACTGTCTTGAGTGTGCGTGTGCATGGTTACCAAGTTTAATATCCACCAAATACATAATTTTGACACAAGAAATGTAGAAATAAGAAAAATAAAAAAATATAGTCTCTTTAAAACACTTTAACCCAATTCTATCCAGTCTTGAGATGAATAATTTTGCATAGTATATGGTGGACCTGAAATGTTAGTGCACAAGAAAAATAGATATACAATAATAGCAATTAGTAGGAGATGGCATAGTAGGGAATCAAATAATATTTGTAATAATCAAAATCATAGGACTTGGGTCAAGATTTGTAATAATTTTCCTCTTTTTATGGTGGTAAACTTTGTTGGTAAATAACTTAAAATAATTAATGCTATTTCCTAACCCCCCCTCCCTACTAGTTGAATTTTTAAAAGTAAGGAGAGTTTTTTTTTATTCCAAATATATATTTTTTATTTTAAAAAGAGAGATTAAATGAACACAAGAAATTTGGGAAAGAAATAAAAAGCATAAGAAACATGAGCAGAAAAAATATATAAAATAGTAGGCTAGACATAACTTAAATAAGAAGTACAAATAACTAAAACATGCTACTCTCCTATTTGACATCACAAAAAGGAGGAAACTACTAAACAAAAATAATAAAACATGAACAAAAATAGTAAACAAACAACATAAAGGTACACACACAATACATTCATGTTTTTTAATTTCCAGATCATCCTTATTTAAGTATGAATATCTTTAACACCTAGTCTAGTACTTAGGCTACTAAAAGTTTCAAAGGTAAGGGGTTTTGTAAAGATATGTGCTAGTTGATTTTCAGTAGCTACATGATATAATTCTATATCCCCTTTGGTTACATGGTCTCTATAGAAAGTGTCTTTTATATATGTGTTTGGTCCTATAATGTTGGATTGGTTTTTTTGAAATATAATGACACTCGTCTTATCACACATGATTAGAATAGTACCAAAAGGTAGTCCAAGATCTAAGATTTATTATTTAAACCATAGGACTTATGCCACAAAGCCTTACAATTATATATTCTGCTTCAATGGTAAATAGGGCTACAAAGTTTTGTTTTCTATTGTATCAAGAGACTAAAAGATTGTCCTATGAATTGATAGGTTATAGAAGTATTTATCCTATTAACTCTACATCCTATAAAGTCTAAATCAGAATATTTTATGATTTTGAAAGAAGTATTATGTCATTGATACTAGATTCCTAGAAGATATCTAAAAATTCTTTTAACAACACTCATATGGGATTCTTTGGGAGCAGCCTAAAATCTAGCATTGAGATAAATACTAAACATGATATCAGGTATTCTGTAAGTCATGTAAAGAAGAGATCTAATTATCCCTTTGTACTTCTTCTTATTAATATATTTTCCATTCAGATCCTTATCAAATTAAATGGCTGAGCTCATGGGAGTTTTAATTTCCTTAGCATTATATCATATTTTTAAAGAATATCTTTAATATAATTTGATTGGCTAAGGAAAGTTCCACCATCCATTTGCTTTAAACTAAATCTAAGAAAATAGGTAAGATCTCCCATCATGCTCATTTAAAACTCCTCACTCATAGTTTTTGAGAATTTATCACAACCATTTTTATTTGTGGATCCAAACATAATATAATCAATGTAGATTTTATCAATTAGTAATTCTTCTCCTTCTTTCTTTAGGAATAGGGTGGTGCTACACCATCCTTAAAAAAATCTCTATATAGCAGAAAGGTGCTTAGCCTTTCATACTAAGCTCTAGGTACTCGCTTTAATCCATATAATAATTTAAATATGTGATTGGGAATTTTAGAGTTCTCAAAATTTGGGGTTGCTTAAAATATATCTCTTCCTTATTTACTTAATTTAGGGAGGCTCCTTAAAGATCCATTTGATATAGCTAGAATCCTCTATAGAAACCAAAGGATAAAAATATTATAATGTCTTCCAGTCTTGCTACAGGGGTGAATATCTCTTCAAAGTCAATTCCCTCAACTTGATGGTACCCCTTAGCTAGCCTTATTTATAATTACTATGTTAGAGTCATTCATCTTTATCTTGAAAACCCATTTGGTTCCTACCACACTTTGGTCTTTGGGTCTACTAACCAACTCCCAAATATTATTAATTCCATTCAAGTCTTCTTGTATGGCTAGGATAAAAAATTCATCAGATAAAGCTTAATCTATGTTTGAGGGTTCTACCATAAGAATAAAAGTAGAGCGGATAACCTCCTTTCTAAGTTCATGTCTAGTTTATACTTCTACTGATGCATCTCCTTGGATGAAGGACTTAGGATGATAAGATAAATATCACCAATCTTTAGGCAATGGGTTACGAGGCTCTAATATATTTTCTAATTCAATATATCCTTCTTCTGGGGTCACCTCAATCACTTCTTCTTCTTCCAACCTAAGTTCAACGGATTTGTCAAATTCATTGAATACTACATAGATGGTCTCTTCTACCACTAATGTTCTCCTATTGAAAACTCTATAGGATTTAGCTATAGTTGAATATCCTAGGAAAACGCCTTCATCAAATTTAGAATTAAACTTTCTCAATGGAGATTTTTCATTATTTAGAATGAGCACTTTACATCCAATGACATGAAGGTGAGAGAGATAGTGTGTTCTTCCTTTGAGTAACTCATCGGTTATCTTGTTGAGCTTGGAACTAACATTTACCCTATTGAGAATATAGCAAGCAGTGTTCACTATTTCTGCCCAAAAATATCTAAGAGTTTAATATTCAGCTAGTATGGCTCTAGTAGCTTCTACTAAGGTTATATTAATCCTTTCAACAACGCCATTCTACTAAGGGGTTCTAGAAGCTAAAAAAAATATGTTGTATGTCTAGCTCCTTACAAAATGATTCAAATTTGTCTTTTTTAAATTCTCGACCATGATCACTATGCATAGTTAGGATTTCACAATCAAATATTTTCTAAATCCAAGTGTAGAATGCTCTAAATCCCTAAAAATCTAATCTAAGTAAATCTTGAGTAATCATCAACAATCACATATCTATATACTTCCCCCCCAAAGCTGGTTGATAACTGGTCCAAAGAAATCCATCTTAAGCATTTCTAAGGGTTTACATGTGGTAATCTCCTTAATTGAGTGGAAGGAAGTTTTGAATTTTTTTCCTAGTTGACAGGCATCACAAAGGTAATCCTTAGAGAAATCTAGTTTGGGTATGCATCTAAAAAGGTCCTTTTAGGTTATCTTCCTATGGTTTTTCATGCATGCATGACATAAACTCCTATGCCACAACCAAGATTCATCAGTAATTATTTTCAGGAAAAGAAAATTATTAGATTCAATATAGTTTAAATCAAGCATGTAAATATTATTGATTCTCTTTCCTTCTAAAATAGTATGCCCATTTAAACTAATCACCCAACTAGTAGATAAAAATTTAATGTGAAAGCCCTTATCACACGGTTGACTTATGCTAAGAAAATTATATTTTAAGCCATCTACTAGTAATATATTTTAATTAATGAAACATTTTGAATTACCAATCACACTTGAACCTACCATTTTTCTACTTGTATTATCTCCAAGTGTTAACTTGCCACTTGCCCTGGCCTCTAGCATGATGAGTTTCTTTATCTCTTCAGTCATGTGCCTTGAGCATCCACTGTCCAGGTATTACATGCTCTCACTCGGCATTTTGTGAGAGCACTCCTCCTCTTAATCAGAATGATCAAGACTATTATATCCTATAAGGCACAGATTGGTTACCTCCACTTTTATTTTTGTTTTTGATAAATCTAAAGTGGAGTATGCCCAAAAATGCCTTTTGTGTCTATTTCTTCCCCTTTTAAAACTTTGTTTTCTCTTCACCCTTTTCCTTGATCAGGTGAGCTTTTAGGTTGGGGTAATCCATTCTCAAGAGGCATGGCTTCTTGCATTTAAAATATATAGTATCAGATGATGCCTTAAAATTCTTATTTGATTTACATTTGTTCCATTGCTGATGATGATTTTATTTTCTTCTTAGGAACCTTTTGAATTATCATGTCATCAGTGCAATATCATCCTCTTCCTCAGCTGCAAAGCTGTCACTTTCTGACTTATTTTCATTTAGTGCCATCACCTTTTCCTTTTTCTTTTCTTCTATATCCTATAATCTCTGACTCAAACCATGCTCATAGGCAATGAGTGAGCCTAGCATGCTATCTATAAAATACATGTTAAGATCCTTTGATTCATAAATGAAAGCAACCTTAGCATCATAATTACTAGTAAACATCTAAGGTTTATGTTTATGGTCTCAGAGTTGGAAAGCTATCTTCCTAAAGCATTCAAAGATATCACGATTTGTGTAAACCTAGTCTACATGTCTGAAATGGTTTCATTAGGTTTCATGTGAAAGAGTTTGTAATCATGCAATAATATGTTGAACAAGGATTATCTTAGCTCATAAGTTCCCTCATGTATAATATATAATTTATCCCAAATGTCCTTTCTAGTGGTATAGGTAAAGAACCTTATGTACTCTTGAGACTTAAGATCAAAGATAAATAATTTAAACACCTTTCATTCAATTGAGTTGTCCCTATACTTATTGTTCCATTCATTAAATAGTAACTCAATTTTAATGAAATTAATAAAATGAGATGGTGCAGCATAACTCTCTTGTACTAATAACCACATGAGAAAATTAATAGATTATGAAACAGTACACATGCAAATTTTCCAAAAATCAAATTATATGTTATCAAATAAAGATGGATGAGTAATAAAGTAAAATTTTGTGATGTTCCTATTTCTGAATGGGCTAGGATCATTTTCCTCTGGGTTTTCTAAAACACTATTTTTTAGTATTGATCTGATACCAATTGAATGTTTGAAAAAGGATGTTAAGCCTAAGTGAACTGTTCCAAGGCACATCAAGAGGGGTGAATTATTAAATTTAAAAACTAATTACTTGCATCAAAATATAACAATTAAAGTTTTGAATTTTCTTCAATAAGTAATTATTAAGTAATAGATATTCTTGATGTGGAAGAGAATAATTTATCAAAAAGTCAAAATATGATGATATTTTAATCAATAGAACGAAGCATTAATAAGTAATCTTCACTAAACAATTATCACATAAATAAAATTTTGAAAAATTAAAGTGCAAAAAATAAGAAATCAGAATTAGTGCACAAGAATATTATGGTGGTTCGGTCAAATAATGACCTACCCCCAAACCCCAAAGTCCTCTTCTAATATTGCACTAAGCTTTAGTGTCTCTCCTTTTAGCTGCCATAACTAGCAGATGAAACCATTATAATCTTTTCATCAACCCGATGATGAAGATAACCTTGACCTCCCTTCTCACCCTATAGGTGATAGCAGAGAAGCACAACCTCCTTTCTAACTCTCCTAGTGATGGAAGATAACCTTGACCTCCTTTATCACCCTCTAAGTGACAGTAGAGAATCATGACCTCCTTTCTCACTATCTTAGATATGGCAGAGAACCATCAACTCCTTTCTCACCCTCTTAGTGATGGAAAAGAACCACAATCTCCTTTCTCACCCTCCTGGTGATTGTAAAGAACCATGACTTAAGCTAAATAACTTTTTCCTAGAGCTACTCAAGAACCTAAAAAGAAATTTGGAGGAAATAAGGCAAAACATCTGCTTGGAGCAACTGTGTGAACCCCTCACACTACTTCTCCCTCATATGAAAGCTCTCCCTTTCTTCTTCCAAACCTCTCCTTAATCCCCTTCTCCAAGCTTTCTCTAAAGAACACTTAGTAGCCAAAGACTTGAAATAAGTCTTATTAGAGAGACTAAATACAAGGCTTCACAAAAAAGCCTAGAATTAAAATTTTGTGACTCTAATCATACAGCTCAATCCAAGATCATACAATACAATTAGTTTAAATAATCTTGTTAGTATTGTAAAAAGAATAAGGCATTATAACTTTAGTTCAATAAATTATGTTGATCATTCAGTATGATATGAGAATCATCCAGTATGATTAGTTTAAATAACTTAAATTATCATCTCGTATGATTGGTGACGATAAAATATCATCCCATGCAAAGATCGGCTCATATAATATGATGGGGTCCAATCATCCTATTCGATCTTATTAGATGAATTAACCAAAATCATTTCCCTAATTATATGATTATTTTAGGCAAGATTTAGTAACATCGTACAGTACGATACTTATTGTATAGTATGATTATTTTAAATTTTGAATTTCAAAATATTGCTTAAATTTTGATTGGTGGTTAGGATCTTGATTTCAAGTGATTATCATGTACGATCTAGATCATACAATATGATTAGTTCAAATTGCTTTTATTATCATAATTATCCATTTTAATAATTTTTGATTAGTTGGTCAAACAATACAATATGGATTAAACGTCAAAATTAGGATAGAAAATTAGTAAAAGATCCAATAATATTTGTTATCATTAAAATCACAAGACTTGGGTAAAGATTTGCAACACTCCAAGCCCCCAATCACTACTTCTACTTTGACTCCTATTCAATATATCCACAATATTTTCCCCATAACATCCCCTAATACCCACAATCAACTCTTTCATATCTTATATATTTTAGTTTAGTTTAATATCAATTTTATAAAGTATATATAAGTTAATATTTAATTAGGTATCATTTTTATTTAAAAAAAAATATTAATATTAAAGTTATATTAATTAGATTAAGTTAACAAATATGTTGTTATATGTTAATACTACAAAAACATAATGTCACAAATTATTCCTAAAAGAATAATATTTAAAACTAAAAGTCAATGAAAGTGCATACAATAAATTATATAATAATATTGATTTTAGTTTATTTTGATGAAAAAAAATATAACACATTTCATCATATAGAAGGTTAAAGGACTAAACAAGTTACTTTTAACTTATTACACCACGATAAATTCAAATAGTTATAAATATTAAATTATTTCATAAAAATGTATTAAATATTAATATAATTTAATATTTAATATTGCATTATGTACTTTTTTTTTTGAGAAACTGCAGATTGCATTAAATTTAAAGGAAACTATTACAAAAGAAAAAGAAAAGAAACTACTAGACACTCCCTATAAAATAAGGTAAAAGGGGGTCTTATTAGCAAGCAAATTTAGCATAATGAAAATATTAGAAAAAGAAGAAATGTCATAATGAAAGTAAGAGTCTTTACTTATCATTTTAAACCCATTGGGGTGGAGGGGATACCAAAGATTAAACAACAACCAAAAAGGCTGATTAGTATCCCAGAATTCCCAATTGAGTAAAAAATGATATATAGATAATATCTTAAATTCCATTATTCTAATTCCCTTTTCCAAATACCACCTTATACTTAAAATAAAGAAAGAAATAGTAAGTTTTCTAATCAAAGAAAAAGAAATGAAATACATGAAAATAAATTCGTCAATACATTGCTAATGATCCTGACCACTCTACAATGCATTTCTTTAAGAAGCTCCACCAACATCATCCAATCCACTAACCACTCTTGAACTTCCTTTTCACCAATCATATCACTGATTAAATAATGAAGTGGCTCCAATGCTGCCACTAAGAATATCCATCTTCCTTCTTCTAAGGCATCCTTTAATAGGACCAAACAACTTTGTATCTTTATTAAGTTTTTTCTTAATAAGAAGTGACTTCGAAGGGATTTGAAATTTCCCATCTTCAAAAAAATTTTCACCAGTACTTATTTTATCAAATTTGGATAAAGGAGTACTTACCTTTTCATTAAAATCTTCTTTGAATTCAGATTTAGATTTAGATTTTATTTTATTAGTACCAGTCGATTTTGGTGAGTCCACATTGTCTTCTTGGATCTCCTCTTGTTACATTATCTCTGTATCAACACCTTTATCCACATCACAACCTTCAGCATCTTGAACATTCTCACCATCTCCTAGTTGAATAGGAATTTTATCAGCAACAACAACAACTTTACACAAACCTGACTCAGAATTTCTGTTTCTCCCATAATTATGAGTTTCGATTTGATCATCTATTGAACATTTTGAACTCTAAGCCATTTTTTCCATACCATTTCCTTTTATTATTTGTATCCATCGATTGTACTAACATCTGCTCATCCAAAACCAGAATTTTAGAATTTTCCACTTCTTCTTTATCATCAACTTCAAAGTGTTGAGATAACACTTTAAATTTATTAGTTTTTTCCACATACCAATGATCAAGGTCTCCAACTAGAGAATTATCCATAGGTCTCTGAATTTGAAATTTATTCCTCCTTTTATTCTTAAATTTCTCATGTAACCAAGGTCCATATTCATGATCCTTGGCCAATTTTTTATTTTCCAAACCATCCTTCATAACTTCCTTCTGAATTTTATTTTGATCTTCATTAATCACTTCCATACACATTTCAATCTTATGGCCTATTTTCCCACAATTGAAGCATAAAGATGGGATTTTCTCATACTCCACTTTTTGAAAAAATTTTCCAAAAAGACCCTCAATCCAAATACCATTAGGTAGTTTAGAATCAAGGTTGATACGAACACAAGCTCTTGCAAATTCTCATCTCCCCCATTTAAACATTTTGCCATCCAAGAATAATGGGATTCCTATTTTTGAAACAATCTTTGTAACATTCTCCTCATCCCAACAATGTAGAGGTAAATGAGGCAACTGGATCCAAATTGGCGATGATAAATCTTTTAGTGATGTTGGTGAAAAATGAGGTGCCCATTTATCCACCCCTATTATGTGTCCACCCACAAACTAAGGACCTCCACTTAAAACTTCTTCCATTATTTGAGAAGATTGGAATGAACACAAAATCCAATCTAAGCCCAATGAGGTGAGATGGAAATATTCAAATCTATTCCATTGTATCCTCAATTAAATGCTATAAATAGAAAATAGAAAAAGGAACTTCTTTCCCAAACACTTTTAATACAAGATATTTTTGGAGAAGTTTAACATTATCACTAACCTTTTCCATATTTAACTTGACCACATTGGCATACCCCTCCTCATCATGAACAGTTTTCACTTGATTCACTTTAATATGGTTAGTATTAAACCAATAATTTTTTGAAACAAAATTTTTTTTATCCACATTCAAAATAGCAGATAGAACTTTATCTTCCAATTATTTTGCAAATCCACCTGATTTCATTTGCAATTCTTCATCAACAGATAGAACTTTATCTTGTATTACCTTTTTAGAATTCAAATTTAAATGATCCTGAAATTTTGCCTCATTTTCAGCAATAGATGTAAATTTGTTTACCTTAAGTTTAAATCTAGTAGAAGACGATGCCTCCTTATCATTGGCCATCTCCGTCAAAAGATTGCTGATTGGAGAGGAGTGAGGTTATAAAACCTTTCTATCTTGGGATTGAATAACCTCCTTCCCCTTGCGCAGTACCAAAGCAGAATCATGCATCATGTTTAACCGACCTTCGTTGATGATCAAAGGTCTCTGTTTGTACATTCATTCCCAATTTGATAGACTCATGCTTTTGGATCCACAATGATTTAAATCATTAGAACAACGCGCTGAGTATGGAATGGAGGTTTTTCGGTCATCATTAGCCGATGACCGGTGACCCTCCACCACCATTCTAGCCAACCAGGAAATTAGGAATAGAAAAATTCAAAACAAATGAAGCTATCTCTCTCTAGAACTCCTGGAGTCTATTGCATTATGTTCAGATATGCTTCTTTTGAACTATTTTATTTAGATTTAGCTTTAATTTTTAATTTTCTTTAATTATTTAAGATAAATATTAATTACTAATTGTTTTGGTTAAAACACAATTATGGGCTTATATGTTAAGCTATAAAAAATTATTACAAGTCCTTCAAGGGATCAAAGGCTCTCTAAATGAGCTAAAAAAAAAAAGATAAAAAAATAACCTATGAAGCGAAGATCTCATCTAAGATATAAGAAAAAGAAAAGAACCAAAATTATAAGCTAAAGGGAGGTAAGGGGATGTCACCCAAAAAAGGCTAAGTAGAAGCTAACTTGGAATTCAAAACAAAACCTGCTAGAAACCTATAATAGCTACAAAAAAGGAGAGCAAAAATGTGAAACAAACATAAAATGTAAACAATAGAACAAAGAAAAAAGTCAAACTAATAGATCACCAGATTGACATAGGGATGTAGGATCCAACACCAAAAAATGGCTTAGATATTATAAATTAGGAAGGCCAAAGAAGTCCTGCAACAGCCCAACAAAGCCAAACTGTAGAGGAATAAGGCACAAGGAAAGGAAAACACAAGTAAAATCCTACATAAAAAGAAAATGACATCCTGAAAGCCATGAAATAGAATGACAACAACAAAAAATATATAACAGAAACACCAAATAATAAAGAGCTAAAAGAAATCACTAAAAGCTAGAATACTATCCTTCTAATATATCTCACAACAAATATAATCATAATCAAGAAAACTAATTAACATAGGACAATGGATATTTAGAGAACTAACAAGGCAATACTAGAGAGAAGTTGTGGTTTCTAGAGAGAGAAGCTGTGGTTTCTAGAGAGAGAAAACTCATTATTATTTTTTGAATTTCTGATTCACGGCTATTTCGCGATCGTTAAAGATGGTCATACCTGACCGCCAGCAACTTCTTGCGATAATCAACACTCCGCTTCCATTTTAAGCTCCGCTTCCATTTTAAGCTCGTCTGTCAAATCCAACATTCAAAAGAATGACAAGGTCAGAATTGATTATGCTGATCAAATTTCCATAAGACCTCTCACAAATCTAGTGATTAGAGAAGGATTTAGACCTCCATTGTGGCAAGAATCTATTGAAGAAGGACTAGGAAAAAGTTTAATCAAAGTTCAACAAGAATCGACTCGCTTTGAAAAATCAAAACCTGACTCTCTTCTGAGTTTAGGTAAAGATGCTTCTTCTTCTTCAGGGTTGGTTTTGAAGGATAACAAGTTCCTGGGAATTCAAGAAGATGAAGATCAAAATCAGGTTAACAGGAATTTATTGGCTAAATTTGAAAATGATGCTGATGTTAATGAGATAGTTATTGAAAAAAATGAAGATCCTGCACCTAAAGACAACTTTATTTTTTCTTGGAAGAAGACTAAGCATATTAAAATGAATTATAATATGGAATCTACTCAAATGACTGAGGATGGATTTGCTGTAAAATTAAATTCTAATTTGGGGCTTGCCAATTCTCAAATCTTGAAGAATTCTCTTGTAATTAATGTTCTAGGCAATGATATCCCTTTTTCTGTATGTAGCCTGGAATTATGAAAACAATGGGGTAAGTTTGGAAAATTTCATTTAACAACACTTGAACTTGATTTGATTATATGTTCTTTCAAAAACACTGAATCAATGGAGGAAGTTCTAAGTGGTGGACCTTGGTATATTGGTAATCACATTATTGGCATGGATAAATGGTCCACCTTTTTTCCTCCAGAATCATTAAAAGGTATCACTTCGCCAGTTTGGATTCGCTTTTATTTTTTACCACTAAGTTGTTGGGATGAGGAGAATATTTCTAGAATTGCTTTAATGATTGGAGTTCCAATGTTTCTTGATGGAAACTCTTTTAAATGTGGAAAAAGTGAATATGCACGAGTTTGTGTCCATATTAATCTTGAAAATAAATTACCAAAAGGAGTTTGGATAGAAGGACTTCAAGGAAGATTATATCAAAAAGTTGAATATGAGAAGATGACTTCTCCTTGCTACCATTGTGGAAGAGTTGGGCATAGTAAGTCTCTTTGTCCTGAAATCAAATCTATGCATAGTAAGGAAAAGATTGATGTTATTACAAGTAAAATGAAGATGGATGACACCAATCCAGCTGAAAATGTTCCAAAGCACCAAGAGGATGATGAATATGGCCAGTGTATTCATGCAAAATTTAGGAATAAAAGATTCGCAAACTTTAAGAAGAATGTAGGAATAACAGTGTGGAAGAAGCAGAAATATAAACCAAATCGTACTAGTGTTTAGAATCAAAATTAAAGAATGCAGGATATTCAAATGAAAATTGAAAGTTCAAAAAAGTTGCAGGACATCTCTGGAAAATAGCATGACTGTGAGGAATTCGCACTACAGGAAAATCACTTATTACCGGCGGAAATTTCCGGCGGCTTTCCGGCGGTCAAATTTCCGGCGGCTTTCCGGCGGCGTTCCGGCGGTTTTTGACGGCTTAAAATTTCCGGCGGCGTTCCGGCGGATTTCCGGCGGTTTTCCGGCGGCTAATTTCCCCGCGAAATTTTGCGACGGCTAATTTCCCGCAAAATTATCCCGCGGAATTTTCCGGCGGCTTTCCGGCGGCTTTCCGACGGCTTTCCGACGGCGTACCGGCGGCTTTACATAACTAGTTTATTTTAATAATCAATTAAAATAAAAATTTAAATTAATAATATTTAATTATAATATTCAGAATTTTTTAATATAAATAAAAAAATACTTAATTTTAACAGTTTTGCAGAAACGGCGCATTGGTCAGGGGGCGGGCAGCGGGAGAGGAGGTCCACGGTTCGAAACTCAGCGAAGACAGCGCGGGAGCGGGCTTGTTGGCGCACGCGGGCTCGCCTGGCTCACGCGAGCGCGGTCCGACGCGGTCTGGTCCGGCGCGACTCAAAGCCTGGCGCGACCGCCCGCCGGAGCTGGTTGCTGGCGTGCCGCCGGGGCCGCCGGGGAGCGGTTTCAGCGGGAGCGGCCGGTTCTGTTTTTTTTTTTTTTTTTTTAATTTCCACCGGCGGTTTTTGACCGCCGGCAAACCGCCGGATTTTTTTGCAGCCGGAAAACACCGTCGGAAAGTATTTTCCTACGCCGTTTTTTCCGGCGGCTCGAAAGCCGCCGGAAAACCGCCGGAAAATTAAAAAACCGCCGGAAATTGCTCAAATTCCGCCGGAAAAAGCCGCCGGAAGTGGGTAATTTTCCTGTAGTGTCGGTAATACAGAGATTTTCCAAGAACACAAAACTTTTATTGATATTTGTGTTAATAATAAATATTAGATTTTGGATGATGATCATGAGGAAGGAGAAGTAATTGAAGTTACTGAAGTAGAAGATATAAATAGAATTGAAGACTCTAATGAAGATATAATTATTTTAGAGAAAATTCAATTAAGTAATTCTGGAAAGTTACTTGTTAAGGGAGATCAAGCAGATTTTGAGCCTTCCATGGCAAATTCATGTAAAAACAAATTGGCAAAAGAATTTAAATTATTGGGTCCAGTTGAAGTTGCTGATAGGAAGAGGAGAGGGGAAAGTAAATATAGCAAGATAGTTGGGGACTCTTCCCCTATTTGTATTTAATGTCTTCCTTTATTTTCTAGAATTGTAGCGGGGCCAAAAAAAGGGAGGCCTCTCTATATCTTAGAGTGATTGTGAAAGATAATGATGGGTTTTTTATTGGTCTTACTCATACTAAAATGTCTAGCATTGATAGAAGAGATGTTAATTTTCTTATTGGTAGTGATTGAGAGTTTTTTCACCATCTTGCTGAGGGAACCTCAGGTGGGATTCTGGTTCTTTGGAATAAGAATGTTGTCTCTTTTGAAGTAATTGAACATTCTTCTCAGGTAGTTATGGGTGTTCTTAACATCACTTTATTGGGTACTTGGAATGTGTCAATTGTTTATGGAGGCAAAGATTTTCTTGTAAGAAGAAGTATGTGGGAAATGCTTAAAAAATGTTTGACATGTAATACACCTTCTATTATTGGAGAAGATTTTAATTGTATATTATCTAAAGATAATAAGAGGGGGGGGGGGGGGGGGGGGGGGAGGTTTCATTTTTCTAAGGGACCTAAGGAGATGAAGCTTTTTATGAAAAACAGCAATTTCCATGATATAGGTTTTATTGGACCATGATTCACTTGGTTCAACAACAAAGAAGGTGTTACTAGAATATGGGAGAGGTTAGACAGATGCTTTTTGAACTCTATAGCATTTCAAAAGACTCCTATGGCAAAGGTTTGACATTTACCAGGGGTGCCATTAGACCACATTCCTATTTCCTTCAATGTGGTTGAGCCTCAAAATAAAAATATAAAATTATTAGATTTGAAGATACTTAGAAGTCATATCCTGTAGCTTGGAATATCATCTTGAAGTCATGAAAAAAAATAGATTTTGGTAATCATGCGAAAGTATTATAGAGGAAGCTAAGAAGAACGTTGAAGTCTTTATACTTTTGGAATAAGAACAAATGTAAAAGAGCTGAATTTACTGAAGGAAAATTTAAAGAAGGAAATATTGGATCTTAAAGTGGGGGAATCTACTGAAGATGGGCTTATGATGGAGAAGTTGAAATTGCTTAGAAGTAAAGTGCATGAGCTCAATGTCACATTGGAGAGATTATCTACTTGGTGGAACCAAAGAGCTAAAGCTAGATGGCATGAAAAAGGTGACATTAATTCCAAATTTTTCCATAAATTTGCTTTTGCAAAAAAAAAAATGGTAATCTTATAAGACAAATCAAATATGAAATAATAATCCCATGGAGGACTTTGTGAAGCAATTTTCCATGAGTTTTTTGTGAAAAAATGGAAGGCTAGAGAGTGCAAGCTGACGGGTTGGCCATCTTTTCTTGAAATCCAGAGAATTTCTCAATCAGATGATGATCTTATGAGTGCAGAATTTACTAAAGAGGAGTTAATCAATGCTGTTTTTCAACAAGGTAACAATAAATTTCCTGGCCTTGATGGTATTGCTACATCTTTTTTAAAATTTTATTGGAAGATTGTGGAAGGTGAAACATGGAAAGCAATGGACAGCTTTTTCAAAACTAGTTTTATGCATGCTAAATGGAGAGATACATTGATTGTATTAGTTCCCAAGATGAGAAATCCTATTTTTACAGCTAATTATAGGCCTATAAGATTGTGTCAAACTACTTATAAGTTAGTGGAAACTATGATCATGAATAGATTGAAACATTGCATCACTAGAATTATTTTTGAAGAACAGGTAGCATTCATTCCTGGAAGATCGATGTCAAACCACTATTTGTTAGCTCATGAGGTCTTTAACAAATTCATAATTTCAAAAAATAAGAAAGGCATGATGGTAGTTAAACTAGACATGGAACAACCTTACGATAGCATGAGTTGGGAGACTTTTAATCAAGCCTTAAAATGGTTTGGATTCCCTTTGAAGATCTCATTGCTTATTATGGAGTGTGTTAGGAATGTCAGGTTCTCTTTTCTATTCAATGGAAAAGTTTCTAATTGGATTAAGGCGGAAAATGGGTTTCGTTAAGGATGCCCAATATCTCCTTATCTATTCATCAAGTGTTCTCAGTTATTTTCAAATGCAATTGAATAAAGAGGACAAGAATTGGGAATTCAAATCTCACCAAGAGCCCAAAAGGTTTCATTTTTCTAAGGGACCTAAGGAGATGAAGCTTTTTATGAAAAACAGCAATTTCCATGATATAGGTTTTATTGGACCATGATTCACTTGGTTCAACAACAAAGAAGGTGTTACTAGAATATGGGAGAGGTTAGACAGATGCTTTTTGAACTCTATAGCATTTCAAAAGACTCCTATGGCAAAGGTTTGACATTTACCAGGGGTGCCATTAGACCACATTCCTATTTCCTTCAATGTGGTTGAGCCTCAAAATAAAAATATAAAATTATTAGATTTGAAGATACTTAGAAGTCATATCCTGTAGCTTGGAATATCATCTTGAAGTCATGAAAAAAAATAGATTTTGGTAATCATGCGAAAGTATTATAGAGGAAGCTAAGAAGAACGTTGAAGTCTTTATACTTTTGGAATAAGAACAAATGTAAAAGAGCTGAATTTACTGAAGGAAAATTTAAAGAAGGAAATATTGGATCTTAAAGTGGGGGAATCTACTGAAGATGGGCTTATGATGGAGAAGTTGAAATTGCTTAGAAGTAAAGTGCATGAGCTCAATGTCACATTGGAGAGATTATCTACTTGGTGGAACCAAAGAGCTAAAGCTAGATGGCATGAAAAAGGTGACATTAATTCCAAATTTTTCCATAAATTTGCTTTTGCAAAAAAAAAAATGGTAATCTTATAAGACAAATCAAATATGAAATAATAATCCCATGGAGGACTTTGTGAAGCAATTTTCCATGAGTTTTTTGTGAAAAAATGGAAGGCTAGAGAGTGCAAGCTGACGGGTTGGCCATCTTTTCTTGAAATCCAGAGAATTTCTCAATCAGATGATGATCTTATGAGTGCAGAATTTACTAAAGAGGAGTTAATCAATGCTGTTTTTCAACAAGGTAACAATAAATTTCCTGGCCTTGATGGTATTGCTACATCTTTTTAAAATTTTATTGGAAGATTGTGGAAGGTGAAACATGGAAAGCAATGGACAGCTTTTTCAAAACTAGTTTTATGCATGCTAAATGGAGAGATACATTGATTGTATTAGTTCCCAAGATGAGAAATCCTATTTTTACAGCTAATTATAGGCCTATAAGATTGTGTCAAACTACTTATAAGTTAGTGGAAACTATGATCATGAATAGATTGAAACATTGCATCACTAGAATTATTTTTGAAGAACAGGTAGCATTCATTCCTGGAAGATCGATGTCAAACCACTATTTGTTAGCTCATGAGGTCTTTAACAAATTCATAATTTCAAAAAATAAGAAAGGCATGATGGTAGTTAAACTAGACATGGAACAACCTTACGATAGCATGAGTTGGGAGACTTTTAATCAAGCCTTAAAATGGTTTGGATTCCCTTTGAAGATCTCATTGCTTATTATGGAGTGTGTTAGGAATGTCAGGTTCTCTTTTCTATTCAATGGAAAAGTTTCTAATTGGATTAAGGCGGAAAATGGGTTTCGTTAAGGATGCCCAATATCTCCTTATCTATTCATCAAGTGTTCTCAGTTATTTTCAAATGCAATTGAATAAAGAGGACAAGAATTGGGAATTCAAATCTCACCAAGAGCCCAAAAGGTTACCCATCTTTTATATGCCAATGATGTTTTAATTTTTGCTCAATCTTCTAAAAAAGCTAGCAAAAGTTTTGAAGAATATTGTTGCTGAATTTTGTTCTTAGACGGGGTAGAAGGTGAATAAATCAAAATCCCAAATCTTATTTAGCAATGCTACTAACCGTTCCAACAAGAATCAAGTCATGCAAATTTTGGGTTTCAAAGTAATCAAGGAAATACATTATTTGGGTGTTCAAATGTTCTTGAGAAGATTGGTAAAATTAGATGTTCATTGTTTGCTGGATAATGTTCTGCAAAAGCTAAATGCTTGGGGAAGCAAATCTCTTTCTATTGCTGGTAAGATAACTCTTGCTAAGTCATCTCTTTTATCACTTCCAAATTTTATATCAACACATTCTTTGGTTCCAAAGAAAGTTCTTTATGAAGTAGCCAAATGTTGAAAAGAATTCATTTAGCATAAAAGTAATGGTAAAAGAGGAATGCATTATATATCATGGGAAGAGTTGTGTAAATTGAGATCTGCTGGAGGGCTAAATTTTCATTCAGCTATTCTTAGAGCTGGCCCTCTTAGATTGAGATTGTCTTGGCAGTTTATTCAAAAACCAGATTCTTTACTTCATAGAAACATTAATGCTAAATATGGTGATAATGTTTTTAATGTTGATAGTAGAAATGGACAAGGCATAGAAAATTTTAATAAATGGTGGAAAATTTTTAAAACCATTGTTAAGATGGAAAGTGGTGAATTGAAGGAAAATTAATGTTCTAAAAGACATATGGATGTTAGATAAATGTTTGGGATCTTGACAACATTTGCTGATTGTGTGGGACTGGAATATTTAATGCTCAATCAATTCATTTCTATGAATGGTAGATGCAATGTGGAGGAACTTCAACTGTTCTTTCATAAGGATCTTATTTCTCTTATCTTGCAAATTTCTATCAATTATAGTGTTGAAGTTGATTATATGGAAGAGATATACCATCATATTGGCAAAACTATTACTGCTATGTCTTATGAAGAATCTTTAAACCATGGCATTGAGGAGGGAGATTTTGGATTCTCAAAATGGTTAAGAAAATTGAAATTGAATCCTCGGGTGGAGCTATTTTGGTGGAGAATGAGCAAGTTTGCAATCCCTGCAAATGAGTTTCTTAAATATAGAAAACTTATCAATTATGATTTATGTGCAAGAGGTTGTTAAGAAGTTGAGAATTTTGAGCATATTGTAGTTCCTTGTAAATATTTGATGGAGATCTTTCTAAAGTTGCAAGAGTGGGGATTTAACATTCCTACTTTTCAATCGTTGGAAGAATGTTTGAGAGAACTAAATAGAATTTTTGTTTTGTCTTCAAATACGGTCAAGGTGTACTGTACTACAGTATACTTATGTTAGAAAAATAGAAATGAGAAGGTTCACGGTAAGCATACTCTTCCGAGCTTAGTTATTGCAGCAAATGTGTTATGTACATCAATGATTCATGCTAATCCATTACTACATTGCTGGGGTGTTAATCTCCTTCGGGAGTTGGAAAATATTTGGCACCCTCCACCGCTATATTGGATCAAAATAAACATTGATGCATCTCTTTTAAATTCAAACCTTGTTGGAATTGGAGGTATTTTTAGAGATCACGAAGGAAGGTTATTACTTGCTTTTGGGGAAAAAAGAATTCTTTGGGATGTGGCATAACTTGAGATGGTGCCTGTTTTGTCCATAAGGAAGTTCATTCAAAGGTGGATGATAGAGACCAAAGGAGTAATAATTTAAGGTAATAACTACAACATCATCAAGTTCATTCAAAATTCTTTGAATCAGGCAAAGTGGCAAAACAACACTTGGATAGATAAAGATTTATTGTTCTTGGATGACTTTAATTAGGTAATATTCCACCATGTTCATAGAGAATGTAATAAGGTAGTCGATCTCTGTGCTACTTTAGCTTTAGAGAATAATTTTTGTTTTGATTATTTTTCTTTTGCTAACATCCCTTCTTTTTTATCTAGTTTGTTGAAGAAGGAATGTGAGCCTTTTCTTTAGCTTGTAATTAGTTCCTTTTTTTTCTAATGCATTTTGCAATTATCAAAAAAAAAAAAAAAAAAAACAAAACAAGGAATTCACAGCCAAACTCAAATAGAATAATAAAAAATAATAGTAAGAGATAGTATACAGAACAACCAATCCAACATCCCAATAAGAGAGGACAAAAAACTCAAGAAAAATAGACTAGGAAATTAATTTCCTAACATAAGGCTTGCCCAACTTATCAAGCCTTACCATGCCCCTAAGGGCATGAAGACCCTTTAATTTGAAGTATGATTTAGTGGTTATTCGATGGTCTTTTTTTTTTTTGGAGGGGGTGGGGGATTAGGTATAAATTTTTTTGAATTTTCCATTTTTGTAGTTGAATGCATCATTGCAAATACAATATTATCTTGGGAGATAAAAATGTTATTCATTAATGTATACAGATATGAAAAATATAACTTTTAACATAGTTATTGTAATCAAATCATTACACAGAACTACATATAATCTTAGAGGATTATAATGATGTTCAATTGCATGTTTAATAATATTAAAAAAATAGATATGTTTTACTAATATCATAATCAAAATTATAATAAGAAATGACATATCATCCCAAAGGATGATAATATGACTTAATACTAAGGGTTTTGAATAAGATGATAATGATATTTTGAAAAAAATTTATACTATAGTCTTTGATTTTACCAACATAATAATTTACCTTATTTTACTTATGAGCTAAATAAGATGTGATTTTTTTATCTAGGGTCTTGAGTCTCCTATAAAGGAAAGCCTTTATAGCTAATCACAAAATAGGAAAGGTGAATTCTCTATGAGCACTCTCAATTAAAATGATGGTGAGTATTTAGTTAGATTTTCAAGGATTGGAGTAAGGAAAAAATATAGGAATTTTCAAATGGGATTATTCCAAACCGAGTGGTTCTTTCTAGAGGCCAATGAATAAAGATTAGGAGGCCTTTTATGTTTTTGAAATAATTTAAAAATGCCCCAAACTTTCCTATATTGGGCTTTAAGGTTTTGGAGAAGAGAAATGTTAATGTTGGACTCGACATTTTATTAGAGATTTGGGATTAAATTTTCGATAGTGAAGACTTAAGATTTTACTTCTACCTCAAAATTTAAATCTTATTTGGGCATTTTAGAGTAATAACCCGAACCAATTCTAATGCACTTTGAACTAACATTAGCCTTCCTTGGATAACTAGCTAAATCAACAAAGCTATTTAAAACTATGATTCCAGTCTTATTAGAGATGGCTAGGCTGTTATTTAAATTTTTTTATAATTTAGGGATGATATCTAGAGTATTTCTAATTGGTCCATTTACTTATTAGTTTTATGATTATGAGAAATGTATTTAGATTTTAATTAAATTTTATTTATTTCTAATGTAATGCATTCAACTCGACTCTTCATACATAAATGTTATGTTTGAACTTAAAATAAGCATAAAAATTTTACCTGTATACCAGAACATCCTCCCTAAGAAAATACTACAGCTTCGTGTGCTAGGTGGTTTACTACTACTTGTTGGTGGGGAGGTGCCTAAAAAATAGAGAAGAAAGTTATGAATGTAGAAGAACTTTAGAAATTCTCTGGCTTACTTGTTAGGAACATTTATCTTTCTATATGGGCCTAATTTCTTTTAGTTAATTATAAGTGAAGATTTTTTTTGGTTCTTAAAAGCCTAACAGATTCTAGGCTTAAACAGTGCATGCAAGAAGCAGACCTATGAAGCATGCAATTTCTAATGCATGAGAAATGTAATGAAATATTTTAAAACTAAATTATAACATATAGAATAAAGGCCTTATAAAAAGTGCCACTTTTTTACAAACAAGGGTCATTAGGAAATTAAAGGTGGCCAGGATCCACTGACAACAACCAAGATTTTATGAAATTTGCAAGTTACTTTTAAAATAAAACATTCTTTTATCTTCAGAATGCCTTGGATTCTTTCTTTCGGTTCCTTAAGTTTATCAGGTTTAGATATTCAAATGGAAAGAACTTTCTATTAAAGGATGTTTCTTTCCTCTTTGGGCTCCAATTATCTAATGAAGTGCTTTACTTTATGAACTTTTACAACAAATAAATAATACTCGATAAGTGTAAATTATATAATATTTTAGTTATTTAAAATGTAATAAAAATATATTATTTTAGTTGTATTTGTTTAAGACCTGTCATGGAAAAAGTAAAAATTTATAAGAGTTGGACAACACCATAATGCCATGAACTTTAACACTGTAATGACATCTCGATCAATGCTTAAGTGCCAATATCAATATGACAATGCCAACCTTATCTATTGATAATTACTGTAACATAATGAATTCTAGCACTATTATACATGAAAGTGTTGTAGCACTTAAAATAGGCACCATATCATTGGGTGTCTAAGGAAAATCTATGTAGGTAAGACAACAATACAATGTTGAAGTACCAAAATTTCATTTTAGGCTCCACAACACCCATTTTTATGGAACCATGGTGAAGTAGTTATAACTTCTAAGTTCCATGCTAATTTAACAAAAAATTGTACTAATTCTTATATTAACCAAGCTATATCATCTAGCACCGTAACGGTGCCAACATTTCAGCATCGAGGCGCTATTTCATTTTCGCCATCATAGTGCCACCTTGTCCAACACCACACCTTGTCTTATTTTATACTTACTAAACATAGTTTTTAATTCTATTGTTATAGAGTTCAGTTACTTAAGTGAAATTTTTTTATTATTTAGTGTGTTTCTATAGTGTCCTTGTAATAAAGTCTATGGAAGGCTAGGGACATGAAAGATACATTCTCTAGGAGATCTTAGCCTATTTCTATATAATTAACTCTCTATTTGATGGAAGCACGAGTGTAGAGAATATTTTTTTATCCTTTCTTATGATAAACATCTAACTACTTCTCTTATACTTTATTCTTCTATAGATAAAATAAATATGAGTTTGCTTATCATTTCTTCCATGTCTTACTACTTTTCTTATTTTGAGATGATGATGATGTGAAGAGCATTCAAGTACTAACATAGACTCTTATAATTTAATGAAAGTATTAATATTTTCAATATCTTCCTTTCTTTATTTAATGTATACAATGGACATATGTGTATTTAAAACCTTGTTTGTTGTATCCTCGATTGAGAAATGTAGTGATAATTAGGAATATTAAAATAGAATAGTAGTTTAACAGTGCATAGAATATTTGAATAATCTAGGTTCTATGAAGATAGAAAATTATAGGAAGACTAGCAATATTTCTTTTCACCCATACAAGTTCAATAGAGATATATGGATTCACATTCTCTGGTCCACATCTATAATTAAGAGTTTCATTAGGAAAGCTATGTAATTTACATGCATCAATCTAAAACACCTTATCATAATAGTTTCAACTCTTTTTAAGTTATATTATCATCCTGTGGTAGGAACTTAAAAACATCAACTTTTATTTTAATAGGATTAATTCATGCAATTTGATTAAGTCATAGTAGTTTTGTTGCAATTTAGCTGAGGATGTTTTGTGGGTTCAATACTCTGCTCTATTACTTTATTACTTGATTCAACAAATTACTTGTGTAAACTTATTGTCAGTTTTTAATTTTATATCAAAGAAAACCTAAGTATATTTCAAATTCATCTAGTCTCACATTAGTTGTTGCCAAGGAAAATGAGTGAATTAAAATTTAAACTTTTTGTTGAAACAAGTACATATTTAAACCTACTTATACCCTTTATAATTATTTTGCATGAAAAAATTATAAAAATAAAAAAAATATTTTATTTGATTATTTAGTTTATAATTTTTAGTTGTCATAACTTTATTGTATGCTTAGTAGATCTAGTGAGGAGCAATTATTATTAGATCCAAAAATAGAAAGGAGCATTACAAAAATTTAAAAAAATTAAAATGATTTCAAAAATATTTAAACCAATACAAGATCAGACAAATGCTAGACAACTTATGGAGTATGCTAACCCTATAGTAGATAAAATAACTAAGACTATCAATAAACATACTATCCAAGCTAAAAGTTTAGAATTAAAATGGCCCATAATTTACGTGCTTCATAATCCTTAGTTTGGGAGAATCTTACTAAAGATCCTAACTTATATTTAGCCTATTTCTTAGAAATTTCTGTAACATCTAATATTATAGTGTCAGTGATAATGCCATTAAACTTAGATTGATCCTATTTTCTCTAAGGGATAAGGCTAGGATGTGGTTGAATTCTTTACACCTAGGCTCTATAACAACTTGGAATGAGTTGACACATAAATTCCTTGCTAAGTATTTCTCACCATAAAAAATGCTAAATCTGTAAAGGATATCACTTCATTTAACTAGTTTGAAGGAGAACAAAATTTATAAAAGTGAGGGGAGTGAAAGTTCAATAGGGATGTTATGCCCTAATGAACTAGTCCCAAGGCTAACCAAGAGGGGCTGATTTAGTATTTAAAAATTCTTTAAACAAAAGTACAATCAAAACCAAACCAAGATTCCCCATAGCAAAATAACTGCAAAAATTAAAAGTGGAAAAATAATAAGAAAGAACATGCCAGATTTATAGTTGTTAGGTCCAACTAGACATGCATCCACTCCTTAGAGGCACCCTCAGAGTATTGCACTAAACCTTTAGTACCTCTCATTTAGCCCCCACAGCTAGGCGGAGAAGCCCTTACAAAATTACTTCCACCTTCCCCGGTGCGACGGAGTAGCTGGGCCCTTTGACACCAAAGAGATATTCTTCTTTCCAAAACTTCCCTTAAGACGAACTTTGAATTCGATGGTACTAAGGTGTAAGCTCGCTGGAGCAACTGTGTGGAACCCCCTCCACACTTTCTTGAAACCCTCTCCAAGGATCTTCTCCCTCTCTCAAACTCCACCCTTTCCTCTCTCCCTTTTATGTTCTCTCTTCAAGTTTCCTCTAGAAAAATGAAGCTTCAATGACTGCCAAAGACACTTACCAACTACCTTGATAAAGCCTAAATAGAAGAGCTCAAAATTTGCTCTTAATTGTAACAAACTGACATTATCATCCAGGATGATCTGAATATAGTCCTGTACGATTAGTATAAATTTAGCTCAATTAGCCAAGATGATTTGGGGTGATCATAAGGTTTTTGTTCATATCATCTAGGATGATAGTATATCATCTTGTACAATTAGTACAAGTCATTGAATATCATCCAAAGCATCACCCTTAATAGAATCTAGCCGATGTTTGATCATTCAGGAGAAACTAAGTTTTGTGAACTGATCATCCTATACAATCCTATGATCATCCAGGTTGATATGATCGAGCAATCAAACCTTAATTACTTTCCTTAATTACTAGATTAGTTTAGGCATAATTTCACTACATCGTCTAAGATGATGACTTAGATGATGTCCAAAAATAAATGATACCTAAATAGATCTAGCAGCTAATTCTTTATGATTTGAGCTTATCATCCTAGGCGATAAAATATCATCTAGGACTATGAGCTTAATAATGACTGCCTTAACTAGGATGCCCTAATTAGGGTTTATATTCTTAACTGATCATCCAGGCTGATTTTTAGATCTTCACGGACGATGTGACCAAAAATAGAAAACTCTAAAAAGCAGACATAATTGTGAGAGCAAGGTTACAAGCAATCATACACCCTTACAGGACATGACTAAAAAATATCAATGAATATTACAAATAAAACTTATTCTACCAAACTTGAGCCTTAAATGGTGCACTATAATTTTGAAATGTTAGTATACACACAAATAAAAGTATATTGTAAATACATGTAAATAATAGAAAGTGAGTCATAATATTTATTATCATAAAAAAACATAAACTCATGAGCTCGAGTTGCAACAATCTCTCATTTTTTATGATGACAAATATTACATGTTGAATTTGCAAAATTGAAAATATTTTCTCCTAATCTCCCCCTCACTAGAATAAAATTTTAAAATTATGGGAAAACAAATTTTTATTCTTTTTATATATTTTTTTTTAAAAATAAAATGTTACAAAAAAATAAATACAAATGCAACAGTACGTTCTCCCCCTTTGACATTATCAAAAAGAGAAGGGGCACAAACAAACAAAAAAAATGATTAAAAAATGATCCCTGACTAGTGAAAAACATTCCTAAATTTTTAAGGAATGCCATTAGATGGAGATTGGTTAATGGTATGAAAGTTAGTATCTTGGAGGATACATGGATCTTTGATAAACCTCTTAACAAATGGCCAATGTTTGTCAATTGTAATGATCTTAAAAATGAAAATGTGAGCAAACTAATTTCTGAAGAAGGCTGTAGGAGGGAGATGCAATTGCATAATTTTTTCAATGAAGATCTGATTTCTATTATCAAATCCATAATGTTCACACCACAATTGAAGGAAGATGGTGTAGAGCTTATCAATATACTATCAGGGAAATCAGTTACAATGCTTTCCTTTGAAGCTTGGCTAGAAGAGTACGAATAGACAATAGTTCTGGTAATGAAATGGCTGATGCGTTCAACATCATCAGGAAATTTAAATTGATTCCTAAAGTTGAAATGTTCTGGTGGAGACTATGTAAGAATGCTCTTCCCACTAATTCCTTTTTGAAATATAGGAAATTATTGCATTCGAATGTATGTCCTTGTGATTGTAATGAAGTGGAATATCAACAACATGTTGCTATTTTTTGCAAACAATTAAAACAAATTATACAGAAGTTACGTGAATGGGGATTTCAGATTCCAACCTTTAACTCCTATTCTAATTGCTTAAAGGAATTAAGGAGATTGTCCATGAAAAATTTGAATATTGTTGAAATCTACTGTACAACAGTTTATTTTTCATGGAAAAGGAGAAAGCAAATAAAACTCAGATTCGACAAGTATTCTATTCAGTTCTTAGTAATAAACACATTAAGCTCTTCTATACAAACACAAGCTAATCCAATTCTCTATAACTGGGATACTAATCTCCATAAGGAGTTTGTAAATCATTGGGGTCCCCCACCCCAAGATTGGATTAAAATCAATGTGGATGCTACCTTAAAGGATTCTTACAATGGAGGCATTGGTGTGGTTATAAGAAATTCTAAAGGATGGTTCCTTGCTGCATTTGATAAAATGTTGAAGCATTGGGATATTTCCTCTCTTGAACTTCAAGCGATTTTTCTTATTGGAGAACATTTGCAAAGATGGATGCTTCAATATAAGGGAGTCATAATTGAAGAAGATAATAGCAATGTGATCAAATGGCTTCAATATTCTTTGAAGATGAATAAATGGCAACATTCTCAACATTGGAATGAAGAAATTATTTTTCTCAAAGACTTCAATAAGGTAATTTTTCATTTGATTACTATAAGTTGTAATAAAGTAGCTGATTATTGAGCTACTTTAGCTTTGAATTATAGTTTTTATTTTGATAGCTTCACTAATAATGACATTCCTTCTTCTCTTTTTAATTTATTGAAGGAGTGTGATTATTACATTTAGACTTTATATCGTTCTTTCAATTTAATGCAATCTGCAATTTAAAAAAAAAAAAAAAGAAGATCTAGTGAAAAACAAATATTCTTAAAATGAGCAAGTTACCTCTTGATTTTAGTTAAAAACTTAGTAAGGAATGTATTAACAACGTATAACCCAGAAATGTTAGAACTTCAAAAATTGTAAAACCAAACTCAAGTTCTTTTAAAAGGCTAAAAAACTTTTTAATCCAATATCTAAATCAAGGAACAAATTAGAAAAAGAAACACTAATTTTTTCATAAACTCCTTCCATAAAATAATCTAATAAAATATTAATGCAAAAATTGGTGAATCAGGAATCATGATTTTTAAGCTCAAGTACCAAAAATATCAAGGTTTTTCTTAAGATTTAAGAAGTACAAGAAAGGTAAGCTTACTTTTTATGGGCTCATTTTATGCCTCTTGTTAGTTTTTTGGTGCACCTTATGCATCTTTTAATATTTGATACACTTTGTATATCTTTCTCAATTTGGCGTCATTACGCATTTTTTGATTTAACGTCATTGGCCATTTTTTCCTTTTTCTAACAAAAGTGCTACCTTCTAAAATTTTAAAACTAAAGCAAACCTATTCTATTGACAAAACAAACTACTTGGTTAAAAAAATTATGAGGTGGATTCAATAACTTACAAAATGTCCCTATGCAATAGACAAAAACTAGGGAGATGAAAAAAAAAAATTCAATTTTTGAATTCAATTTGAAATATGATGAAGTTTTTGAATCAAAAGTACAATAACCTCTTTAAGAGAGATAAAAACATTATTTTCCTTCCATTGACTTATTTTTAGAGAAGTCAATCATAACTTACATAAGAATTTAAGAAAAATAAAAGGTAGGTTTTTCATTTTTAGAATAAATGATTTTCTTTAAAAAGATTTAGTTTTCTAAAGAGTATACGAAACAAAAAAATAGTGATATGTGTGTGTTGATTAGAGAAAACTTCACAAAAGGAAAAGTAAAGATAAGTTTAAAATTTTAACATAACAAAAAAGGAACGAAAAAAGGAATAAACTAAAAGGAACCACAAAAAATAAACAAAAATACAACGAACAAAAACATGTATACACAAAAAAATAAACATACAAAAAAGGGATTTAATTATCATCTTGCTCCTGGTATGATGATTTAGAAGAAAGGACTGTCCAAGAGATTTTTTATTTTTCATTATTTGCCATTTTACAATTTTCTTAGCTTTACCATTTTCTTTTACACGAAGAGTTCTCAAATTAGGGCACTGATTTTTCATATGTCCATATTTCATACATCCAAAGCAAATAATGTCAAAAGAAATCTTAACATTCTTATCATTTTTTCCTTTATTCAACTTTTATTGAGGCTTATGCTTTAGTAAGCTTTCCAATTTGCTTGAGAAGTCATCACTTTCAGCACCAACTAAGCCACTTTTATTTGTGTTTTCAGCATTTAACACTATCATTTCACCTGCATCCAAAAGTCTTTAGCCCAAACTTAACTCATAGGCAATGACTGAGTCAATCAAATTATCAATAGAATATTTATTTAAATTTTGTGATTCACAAATAGTAATAACTTTGGCATTAAACTTATCAAGTAGACAACATAGAATTTTATTGACTTTTTCAAAGTTTGAAATTTTTTTTTCCTAAAGCATGTAATGATGTCACAATTTGAATAAACCTAGTATACATGTCTAAGATCATCTCATAAGGTTTTATGCAAAATAGTTCATAATCATGATTAACGTATTCAATCTGGATTGCTTGATTTCACTAGTGCCTTCATATATAGTGTGTAATTTATCCCAAATTTTCTTGCTAGTAGTGCACGTGGATACAAACAAATAATCTTCAGAATTTAAAGCATAAAAAAGTAGTTTAATAATTTAGTATTTAATTGAGCATTGATTTATGTTGAGAGAGTTGCTACTTAGCTTTGCATGTTTTACAATCTTGCAATTTGTATGTTTTGATGATTTCAAATATTATTGTTTTGAATATTATTTTCTCCTAACATATTTTGGAAGAATTATTTTCTGGTATTGTGTGTACTAACATTTTAAGAAAATCATACTCCAGATTGTGAAGACTTCAAATCAAGTTCAGCCTAGAATATTTTGTAATTTAATGTCTATATTTTTCATTTTGTTAAGTCTGAGAGAGTGTGATTGTAATTGAGTAACTTAGCACACACACACACACACACTGGGGGAGTGTTAAAATTCTTATATTTTTAAAACTTATCGTATAGTATGAACAATGTTTGTACGAGATGATCTGGTCAGTTAATCTCCTGAATGAGCAAAAGAATAGACAAAGAGGGCAAATTTTTTTTTTTAAGTATAGTTCATCCAGATGATATTTATCGTTCGTCCCAGGACTATGTTCTCTGATCTAGAAACTTGAAACTTGTCTTGCATTTTCATACCAATGAACTTTGGGATTAACTGTTCGTACCGGATGAATTTAGTTTGTATGAGATAATTATTCGGTATGAAGGTAGTTCGTACTGATTCATATATTATTCGTACGCAACAATTTTTACACTGTTCATATGTACAAAATTTGATCGTACAGGATGATTAGAGTCGGACAGAAATTATAAAATGTAGTTTTTGGATAGTTTTTCGTGTCTTTCTTATATAAGGTCCACTTAAGACTGTCATAAAATATTTTTATCATTTTTTATCTTCATGTATACTAAAGGGAATTTAAACGATAGAGTGAGGGAGAGTGTTTGAAGGAGAGTTCTTACTACTACAGTGTGAAGAGTTCACTTGGTTACTCAAAGGTAAGAATCTCTGTTTGTAATTTGTGATTACTTCGCTCTTTTCTCTTGTCCTTCTAAATTTCTCGTGAGAAGATCCTTTAAGGAGATCCAGTTCTTTACTGACACTCAAGGAGTGTGAATAGCTGAAGGTTCTCTGCCTACACTTGGAGAGTGTGAACATACGACGGTTCTCTTTTGACACTTTGAAGGTCTAAAAGGAAGACAGTTCTCTGCCGACACTTGGAGGGTGTAAAAGGTTGACGGTTTCCTACTGCACTAGGTAGTGGTGGAAGAGAGTTTTTATAAAGGCTTCTCCATCTTTCTCTGGGGGCAAAAGGATAGACACTAGTGGTAATAGTATAATACTTGAAGTGGAAGACTTCAAGTAGTAGATGTAGGTCGTGTTTGACCGAACCACTATAAATATTGTGTCTTTTATTTTTTGCTACTTTTTACTTAACTATTTGTTGTTATCTGTGGTTAAAAATTATTTCTAAAAATTTACTAAATTTAAATCAGGTTAAAAAGTAATTTTTTAAATTACCAATTCACCCCCTCTTGGTTAGCTATTGGGACATAAGCTTAGGTCTAAGAACCTAATTTATAACTAACAAGTTTCAACAAATGATATCAGAGCTTAGTTTCACAAATTAGAGTTTAAACCACTTTTTGATTAACGACCATGGCTACATTTGGAAATCGAAATACACTAGAAGGATATTCGATCAGTAGACCCCCTTTATTTTATAATATCCCTTTTGATTTTTAAAAACATGTATGTCTACATTTTTACTGTCACTTGAATATCGCATGTGGATTTTAGTACAAGAAGAGTATACAAACCAACTAGACTAGTTGATGGTATTAGAGTAGAGACACCCTTTATAGAAGACTACATGCGAGTTACCACTTACAAGAGTGGAAAGGACATATGGGATAGAATTTATATAAATATGAAGGATGCAAAAGAGACGCCAGCAATAGAATTGAGGTAACTTCATTAGGAATGTTAAGGTTTCAAATGATGTTATTTGCTATGAGTGCAAGAAACTTGGACACATTAAGTCAGACTATCCAAAACTCAAAGCTACTCCTAGCAAGGAGAAGGTAGAGGAGAAACCAATTGAGAAAAAGGGCAAGAAGAAATTCCAAAGAGCTTTCTGGGCAGACTCATTTTCAGACTCATTAGAGATTAAAAAGGAAGAGGAAGTCACCAATCTGTGCTTGATGGCCAACAATCTTGATCAATTAGATCAAGAAGAAGTATGTAAATTGACTTACAATAAATTATTAGAAGTCTCTGAATTCATACATGAAGCATATAGGTAGTTAAAGAAAATATATGCTAACATGAACTTAGATTTTCTAGAACTTCAAAGAGAACATGAAATCCTTAAGAAAGATCATGCATTAAATGACAACAACCATATAAAATTACTTGATGAGTTTGATGATTTGAATAAGTACCCTGAAAATTTAAGATCATCCTATGCAAAGCAAGAAAAAGAATTTAAAGATTTTAAGGATGATTCGAAGAGTAGAGAGCACTACTTAAATTTTGATGAACTTATTTTGGAAGATGCAAACACCTATTTGAAGTTGAAAGTGAAAGCTCTCGAGGATAATAGGATACCCCCAAGACTAGAAGATTTCATGAATTCTATTTTGTATCCTAAATTTATATAATCCATGAATAGACATAAGAATTATAGATGATCAAGAAACCCATTTCCTGGAATCATGTATTTTAATTATTGATTGTTTGGACATATAACACACATAACTGTACATTAAATATAAAAACTTATTTGGTGTGAAAGCCTAAGATGCATAAATCTAGTCATAACATACATGCATCTATTTATAATTTGTAAAAAGGTGAACCCAAACTTATTTGGATTCCCAGGTCTAACATTTGATGGTTTTGCAGGATCGATCTCACATATGGCCTCATGAGAGCACATGGTACCTAGACAGTGGTTGCCCAAAGCATATGACTGGAGATACTTCACAATTCATATCGCTGTAAGCTAGGAGTGGAGGTAGGGTTACATGTAGAGATAACACCACAAGGAAGGTGGTAGGGTCAGGTATAATTGGAAACTTGAAAAACTTTTTCATAAAAAATATTTAATTAGTAGAAGGCTTAAAGTATAATCTTCTGAGTATTAATTAGCTATGTGATAAAGGATACTGTGTTACATTTTTCCATACTAGTTGCATATTAAGCCTAAATGATAAAGATGTTTTGCATGGTATATAGGTAAATACTGTGTATATGCTAGACTTAAATTATATCAAAACTCTTACTGCTTTTTGTTTAAAAACTATTTTTGATGAGTCATGGCTTTGGCATAGGAGACTTTGTCACTCTAGCATGAAAACCTTAGGAGGATTATCCAAAAGAACTTAATGAGAGGTATACCAAAACTAGACTTTATTAAGGATCACTTTTGTGATGCATGTAAATTAGGAAAATAAGTGAAGTCCTCTTTTCAGTTCAATAAGGATCTTAGAACTAGTAAACTATTAGAGATTTTATATATGAATCTTTTTGGACTAGTTGAAAATGTTAGTCTAGGAGGGAAGGTATACAAATTTGTAATTATGGATGATTTCTCGATATTCATATGGGTTAAATTTCTATTTCATAAGAGTGAATCATTTGATGAATTTATAAATTTTTTGACTTGGATTCAAAGGAAACTGGATGCGAGATTTCAACAATTCAAAGTGACTATGGAGGAGAATTTCAAAAAGATAAATTTGAAAAAATTTATAAGAAAAAAGGGATTGATCACAATTTTTCTGCACCTAGAACCACTCAGTAGAATGTGGTAGTTGAAAGGAAAAATAGAACATTAATAGAAGCAGCTCGAGCCATATTTGCGGAATATTCTCTTCCTAAATATTTTTGGGCTGAGGCGGTTAGCACAATATGTTATGTTCTGAATAAGGTGAATGTTAAAATAAATTTAAATAAAACACTCTATGAGTTACTAAAAGTGAGAACACCGAATTTATCATATTTGCATGTTTTTGGATATAAGGTGTATATTCATACTAATGGAAAATCTACCTTAGAAAAATTTGATCCAAAATCAGATGAAGGAATTTTTATAGGATACTCAAATATTGGAAAATATTATAGAGTATTTAATAAAAGAACTTTGGTAATTGAGGAGACTACACATATTGTATTGATGAATCTAGAATTTTAGAAGAGCTGATTGTTGAAGAGGATGAGATAGAATTTGATTCCCAAAAGATTTAGAAAATAAATTTGGATGAAAATTTGGACATAGAAAACTAGATGCCTAAAGATTTAAGATTTTTAAAAAAAAACCCAAAGAAATTGATTATAGGTGAACCTAATGAGGGTATTAGGACTAGCCGTAGACTGAATAAAGAAGTCAATCATTCAACCTTTATTTCAATGATAAAACCCACAAATATTGATCAAGCACTTTCGGATGAATTTTGGATATTGGCTATGCAAGAAAAATTAAATCAATTTATAATAAATGAAGTTTGGGAATTAACTATAAGGCCAAATGATCAAAGTGTAGTTGGAACAAAGTGGGTATTCAAGAACAAAATAAATGACTAGGAAGTGGTCATTAGAAATAAGGCTAGATTAGTGGCTAAGGGGTATAATCAGATTGAATGAATTGATTTTAAGGAGACTTTTACTCTTGTAGCTAAACTTGAAGCAATTAGAGTTTTATTAGTCTATGCCTATTTTAGAGAATTTAAATTATTTCAAATGGATGTTAAAAGTGCCTTTTTAAATGGGATGATTCAAGAGGATGTTTATGTGAAACAACCTGCAGGCTTTGAAAATTCTAAACATCTAAATCATATTTTTAAATTAAAAAAGGCATTATACGGATTAAAGCATACACCTAGGACTTGGTATGAGAGGTTGAGCACCTTCCTACTTGAGAGATCTCTTGAAAAAGGAAGTGTGGACACAATTCTCTTTTTAAAGAAATTGGAAAAGAATGTACTTATTATGCAAATTTATATTGATGATATCATCTTTGGATCTATAAATGAAAATTTTTGTGATAGTTTTTGTAAAATAATAAGTAGTGAATTTGAAATGAGTCTAATTGAAGATTTGAGTTACTTTCTAGGCTTTAGAATTAAGCAACTTGAGCAGGGTATATTTCTTAGTCAGTCAAAGTATATTAAGGATATCCTCAAAAAGTATGAAATTGACAATGCTAAACCTGTTAGTACACCTATGAGTTCCTCAGTTCAGTTGGATAAGGACCCTAAGAAAAAATCTATTGATCAAAAGAAATTCAGGGGAATAATTGGATCTTTGCTTTACTTGACAGCTTGCCGACCTGATATCATGTTTAGTGTTTATTTATGTGCTAGATTTTAATCAGTTTTAAAAGAATCACATTTGACAGCAGTATAAAGAATTTTGAGATATCTATTGGGAACTCAAAATTTAGGGATTTGGTATCCTAAGTTTAGCTCTTCATTTGAAATAATTAAATTTTCATATTCTAACTTTGCAGGTTATAGGGTTGATAGAAAGAGTACTTATGAAATATGTCAATTCATTAGAAATTCTTTAGTCTTTTGGTCCAGTAAAAATAGAATTTAGTAGCCCTATCTACTGCTGAAGCTAAATACATTGCATTAGGAAGCTGTGTGGCACAAGTACTTTGGTTGAAATAACAGTTGATTGATTTAGGATTAACTATAGGCACTATTCCTATTTATTGTGATAATACTAATACCCTTTATAATCTAAAAATTCTATTCAATATTCAAGAACCAAACATATAGATATCAAGCATAATAAGACTTGGTGTGATTGATTTGAATACTTAAATAAAGGTCTCTGTAACATTGATATGTATTTTATTTGTGTGCTTTGTGATGTTGTGATTTTTCGTATGTATTTTTTTTTCAGTTTTCGTTCATGTTTGTCTTTGTAATTTCTTGTCTGCTTGTTTTTTGTACTCTCACTTCAAAAATCATGTTTTTGAGCAATGGGATAAAATTTTCTAAGTGTGACATTCATCTGTACGAAAATATTTTTGTGCGGGATGAATCCTCTAGCATATAAACTGTTGAGTTGAATGGTTTGCTTGCAATTTTTTTAGTTTTCAATATAGTTCGTCTGTACGATTGTCTGGACGATGTGTATTCAATCGTATGTATGCATCTAGACGGTTATACGGATAAGGATAAGTCTTAATTTCTGATCGTACGTACGAACTTAAAGTTCATACATATGAACTACATGTCAATCTAAGTGGGGGACTATTCAAACCATCATAAAAATGATCTTAAATAATAGATAATCCTGGATGAATACGTGTTCATCTGTATGATCGTCTGGTCAAAAAGTCTGTATGAAAGGATGCCTCCTAAGTCGTATGATTATGAAAAGTAGTTTCATTTTTAATGCATGCAAGCGTTCATACAAAATTTTCATTCGTACGTACGAACATAGTATCGTACGGGATGAATCAATTTTCATCTGTACGAAAGGTTGTTTTTTCTTTAAATTGAAAAGGCTTTAAACTCAAATTTCATTCACTTCAAAATCCTTTTTCAATCTTTTATTCCCTTTGATCTTCTCTATTTTTTTTATTTTTTTTTGAGATATGCTAAGTAGCAATAAAATAAAAGAGGCATCAAAAAGCCAAGGTACAAGCTAATGAGGATCAAACCACCTTTCACTCTCTTCCTTTACTATTATAACAAAGGAAGAATTAAGGTTATCCTCAAGAAACAAGTCCAAATCAAAATCAAAAGATAAAGCTAAGTTAGCACAATAATATGCTAACTTATTACATTTGCAATTAACCCAATTAAAGATGACATTATTGAAATTAGTAAAAAAAAAGCTATACCTTCATCTCCCAAAGAATTCTCTCTAATAATCTTCGGTTTGCTGTACACCTTTTGAAGATATTGGAGAACATTTTTATTGTCACCTTCCAGAATAATACCTTTAATATCTCTTGTCCAATCAAGAGAGATTCCTTCCAAAGCTTTGAATGCCAAGAGCTCCACTTGTGCACTATCCCAATGCATCTTCTTTCTTCCAAAAGCAAATGTAAATCTTCCTTTAAGATCTGTTACCACACCAGCGATCCTCACCATATAATTATCTTTAATAGCTGCATCAAGATTGATTTTAAGCCACTCAGGAGGAGGAGGATGCCAATAATGTGAAAGCAGTCCTTTGGACCGATAAGCATCCCAGTGGTCTAAATGGACAATTTTTTTTCCAAGCTAAGATAGCTCAACACAGAAGAAGCAAGAAACAATTTACTATTGCCAGTTTTTCCATGCATCACATTGCATCTATTGTTCCAAACCATCCATACGGTTAAAACATATATTCTAACAGTCATGATATCATGATTTATTAAACTTCTAAGGCCATTGTTGAAATCATTCCAATTATTGTAGGATGGAATATTGAACCCCCAATCTTGTAGGACATTGCATACTTCCAAAAGTTTAGAACAATAAGAAGTAATATGATCCAAGTTTTCAGTAACACCACATCCCATAGGACATATACAATTAACAGATAATTTCCTTTTAAAAAGAAAAAAATATGTAGGAATAGCATCATTGCTTAATCTCCAAAGAAAGAGCTCTACCCGAGCATTGATTTTTATTTTATGAATCCATGAAAACAATACCTTAGATGCAGCATCTCCATAGTAATCTTCAGTGAGCATGGCAGAGATTATTTTACCAGATAATTGTTTTTTTTAGTTCCATTTGATCTGATGTTTCATTGCTGAAAATCTAGACCTCTCGGATAATATTCAGGAGCTCAATTCCCAAAAATTGATTCAGCTTAACAGAATTCCACTTTCCCTCTTCAATGAAATAATCTAGGGAAGTAATATCTTCATCAAGACATTTTATGTAAGTCAGCCATCTAAGAATACTTTTGTCTAAAATCCAAGTATCCTGTAAGACGTTTATGTTGGAACCATTAACTATTTTCCATCTAACAAAATTTTTAAGAGTTTTCCATCCACTCATGATAATTTTCCAAGCATTTGATCCTCCTTTATACTCATCCTTTCTCCAACACAAATCACCATATTTTTTCAGCAAGTTTCTATTTAATAAGTTATTTGGTTTCTCCATGAGTTTCCAAGCAAACTTAGCTCTAAGAGAACCAATTCTAGAAGTAATTGATTGAAGACCCCTTCTACCACATTGTTTTGGAGTACATAATAACTCCCAAGCCACATAGTGTAACCCTTTGCTTCTATCCATTTTATTCCAAATAAAATCTCTACACAATTTTTCTAATTCATAAAGAACTTTCATAGGAACAAGAGAATTAGAAATCCAAAAAACTGGTATAATAAGAATGACAGATTTTACCAAATAGATTCTACCAGCTAGAGACAAATTCCTGTTTCTCCATTCATTCATTCTCTTCATAGTTTTATCCAACAGCACTTGGAAGTCACTCTTCTTTAACCGTCTCAAGGCCAATTTAATTCCCAGATAATCCAATTCCTCTACTGGTTTGAATTCCAGCAATTTAGAAATAAGTTTCTTTTTTCTACTTAACATAGAAGTACCAATTATTAAAGAAGATTTTTGTTTGTTAACATTCTGGCCCGTCCAGCTGCAGTAAAGCTTGATAATGCTTTTAATTTCCTTCACATTGTTCAATTTAGCATCAAAGAATAACAATACATCGTCTGCATATAACAAAATGTGAAATTTTTGATGCATTTGAGCAAATACTGATTCCCAAATTGTTTCCCCTGTAGTAGAAAACATTAGATAATAATTGAGAGCAAATTATAAATAAGAATGGAGAGAGTGGGCATCCTTGATGAAACCCACTTTTTCCCTCAATCCATTTGGATCTTGTCCCATTTATTAAAATAGAAAATCTCAGAAATGAAACACAATCCATAATCAGATCTATGAATCTTTCCGAGAAGCCTAATTCCTTCATCATCTTCTTTAAGGTTAGCCAACACATACTTTGATCTTCTCTATGGCTAGTTCAAGCAAGAGGGTTAGGCATGCTAAGGAACTCACCTTGGGACCTAGGAATGCCGGTGAAAAATTCCTTTCCAAGGAAAATGAAGAATCTTTCCCTAGGTTTATATCTGCGAAACTGACTCCGTACATAGTTTTCATTCAGGAGAATACAATTTATCAGATACGACCACTCTTTTCTTCCACTCAATTTAAGTTTATACTTACTCTGATCTACTCCAATATTTCTACATTTCACTATTTCCTAGCAAACATGACTTTTAACTCTGATCAAGATTGGATTAGATCTTTTGTTCTATGAAAGAATGTAGAAATAACCAAGCAGGATCTGGGAGCTTTCTTAAACCTAAGGATTAAAGGAATATGAGCCCACACTTTAACCTATTCTATAATTTATAATTGGACTAAGATTAGTTGGGTCCTTAGAGGGATTAGACAAGAATGCCATTTGCCCAAAGTAAACACTTTACATCAAGATACTAGAATCATCCAGCATGTGCATAGAACTTCAATCATTCCAAAAGCTGGTGATATAATTAATATCACTCCTCTTCTTTTCACTGTCACTTATCTGATTCTTACTGGACAACTCATTGACGAAGCCCAACTCATTCTTGACTATCTTTATGGGCTTTCAGAAATTGGCCATATTATTGAAACTTTGTTAAGTATGAATTAGGTTGTTAGACCTAAGCTTATATCCCAACGGCTAACCAAGAGAGGGGGTGAATTGGTAATTTTAAAATTTATGCCTCTTTTTTAACTGATAAAAAGTTTAGTGAATTTTTTTATAAAAATAATTTTTCAACCATACTTTTAAATAGAAAAAGTAAAATAAAAAAGCAGTAGAAAATAAAAGGTACAAGATTTATAGTGGTTCAGTAAAACCCAACCTACATCCACTCCCTAAAGTCTTCCACTTCAAATATTGCACTATTACCACTTAGTTTCTCTCCTTTTGCTCCCACAGCAAGGCGGATAAGCCTTTACAAAAACTCTCTTCCACCATTACCTAGTTCGGCAGAGAACCGTCGTCCTTTTATACCCTCTAAGTGTAGGCAGAGTACCCTTTGCTGTTCACACTCTCCAAGTCTAGGCAAAAAACCTTTGATCCTTTCACACTTCTCCAAGTGTAGGCAGAGTACCCTTCGCTATTTACACTCTCCAAGTGTAGGCAGAGAACCTTTCGCTGTTCACACTCTCCAAGTGTCGACAGAGAACTGGATCTCCTTGACAATATCTTCTTACGATAAATCTGGAAGGACACGAGAGAAGAGTGAAGTAATCACAATTCAAAAACAAAGATCCATATCTTTGAGTTCCAAGTGAATCCTTCATGCTCCTGTGGTAAGAAATCTCCTTCTAATACTCTCTCACACTGTCACATTCAATCTCTCTTCAGTTTGCACGAAGACCAGTGGACAAAAAGATTAAGAAATAATTTTTAATGGACCTTTTATATGAAAGACACAAAAAACCATCCAAAAATTGCTAAATTATAAATGTGTGCATATTTGATCATCCCGTACGATCATGAGTTTGTCCGTACCAACAGTGTAAAAACTGTTGCATATAAACCCAATGTGCGTTGGTACGAAGTAACTTTGTACTCGATAATCATCCCATACGAATCATGTTCGTCCATAACGAACGGTTATTTCCATAATTCATAAAAAAATTGAATGACTCTTATGCTTCTAGACCAGAAAGAATCATCCTGGGATGAACATAATTATCATATGGACGAAGTCATCCAGAGAACATCGTCCTGGGACGCAAGTGAATATCGTGCAAACGAATGCGTCTAGAGGGCATCGTCCTGAGATGAATGTAATTATCATCTGGATGAATGCATCCAGAGAGCATAGTCCTGGGACCCAAATGAATATCGTGCAAATGAACTCATTCAGAGAGCATCATCCTGGGATAAACGTAATAACCGTCTAGACAAAGGCATCTAGATAGCATAGTCCTAGTACGCACATGAATATCGTGCAAAAGAATGCGTCCAGAGAGCATCATCCTGGGACGAATGTAATGATTGTTTGGACGAACATGACTTAAAAAATTTTCTCCCTTCTCTGTTTGTTCCATTGCTCTCCGAGGATTAAAACTGAACTGATCGCCCCGTACGAACATGGTTCGTCCCGTATGATCATTATAAGAAAATTTTGATTTGATTGATTTTTTTTTTTTTTAAATCTCCCCCATTGTGTGTGTGCTAGGTTGTTCAATTACTCTTACACTCTCTAAGACTCAATAAAGTGAAAGATACATACTTTAATTTACAAACTATCTTATGATGCATTTGATTTGATGTCTTCGAGTAAGATTATCCTGAAATGTTAGTCCACACAAGAGCAAAAATAATTCTTTCAAAAAAATATTAGGAGAAAATAATAATTAGAATAATAATATTTGGAATCATCAAAATTGTACAAGTTGCAAGAATGTAAAACATGCAAAAGCTAAGTAGCAACTCTCTTACAATCTCCCCTTTTTTTAAGTTGGCAAAATAATTATTTTTTATATATATTTCAAATTTTGAAGTATCTCCTAAACTCCCCCTGAATAAATAATCATGTGAGAATAAGGGGCATTTGAACTTAAAAAAAATGTTTTATTTTTTGTTTGTTTTTTTTTTAATTTTTAATACACACAATCACTTAAACATAAAGTACAATCAATAATAACCAACGATAAAATAAAATGCATGAACAATAAAACAAATACAAAAAAATAAAATATACAAAATAATAGTTAAATATCTCCCCCTTTTTGACAATAGCAAAAAGTGAAGAAGAAAAAGAACAATACAGAAATGATAGAAATCATATAAAAATCCTTTGATAATTGATCTTTTAAAGAGATTGAGATAAATTATGCAAAGAAAAATAAAAGATTATTAGAGAAACTAGAAGGATTCATATGATTTAAGAAGGATATAACATAGATAAGAAAAAAAATATCAAAAACATGAATCAATTTATATAATAAGATAAAGAAAATCATTGCAACGTAGATGAATGCAAAATTAGTATATTTCAAATTTCAATACTAAATAAAATTGTACAGAAGATCAATTTGAATTGAAAGATTAAGGAAAGAGTATTTTATCACATGTGACTCTTTGCACATCTTTTCAATATTTGTGGCACATTTTTGTGCATCTTTTTACTTGTGGGCTTATTTTATGCCTCTTTTTCAAATTGCGAACCATTGCGCATTCTTTTGATTTTTATATATTTGTACATTTTTAAGAGTAATCTTGATCTTTTCAAAATCAATAATAAAAAATCTCAAATTTCTCTAAGTATAACAATATTTTTATTGATAAAAGAAATATAAAATAAGAAAACATCATAAATGCAATAATAATATAAAAAATATATTTGTCTAACAAGAGACATGAGATTGATATTTTTAACTAGATCAAGTTATATTCACAACATAAATTTTAGAAAATTAGATTTTTTTTAATGAATTCAATTTTATGAATTGCAATTCATTATATAGCTCTTGAGAGATCAAATATTTTGAGGATGATCATATAGACTAACAAATATTTCTGAAATGAAATCAAAATCACTAAACCAAGATAGGGTAACTTTTATTGATATCAATAAGAAAAATGATACAATGGGCATAGATGATATCAATAAAAAGATACAAAAACATAAACACATGAACATCAACAAAACATCACATCACTACTACTAGAGAAAATGATAAAGAAGTATAGTCGTCATTGAGAGGGGCCCTAATCTGGAGGAGGTTGCTGGTTGAAGAAGTTAAAATAACTACTCATCATAGCCATATTCAAACTTATACCATCCATTTGCTCTCACACCCAACCCATATCCTGTTGATACTACACATCCTGCTGCTGTAGATGAGTCTCAATTTGATCAAAGCGTTAATCAAAATAATTCTTAAGATAATTAAACGTGTGAACCAAGTCTTGAAGATTGGGTTCATGAGCAGGCACATGTGTAGCTCTTCTCCTTTACTCTTCAAAATCACTACTTATTACATGGTGTTCTTTATGAAAAATTGCTCATAAAGATCCATCATTGTAGTATAGAGGCTCCTCTAAATTTTGAACTAGATGGACCAGGTCATATTTCTTCTCCAAAATATAGCTCACAAGATATCCTATGGCTATATTTTTCTTTCTTTTATGGGAGATATGGCCAATTATAGAAAGTCCATAAATGTAGTGAATGATCAATTGGGCTTCATCTATAGGTTAGCTAGCCATAATCAGGTAAGTCACTAAGGAAAGAAGAGGAAGATATTTACTCGATCACTAGCTTTAGGAATAATGGAGGTACGAAGAACATGCTGGATGATTTGGGTATTTTGATTAAGAGTTGCAACCTTAGGCAAATGGTCTGTTACTCTACATCCTCTAATCACTTGATTTATTGCGGTCCAGTCAAAGTTGGTGGAAGAGGTTAAAGTGTGAGCTCTAATCCCTTCAGTCCTTAACTTTAAAAATATTCCTAAATCATCTTTAGTAATCTCCACTTTCTTCTTAAAAAAAAATGAGCTAATCACAGTTTGGTCAGAGTCAAATGACATATTAGCAAGGAAGTAGTGGAAGGTCTCCGTGTTGTAGAGTTAGATTAGAGTGAGAATAAAACCAAACTGGGTGGAAGCAAAATGGTGCATTACTTTGAAAGTGAGTTGTTCTTGGAGATGGACACTAGAGGGAGTGATTTTGGAGGATGCGAACCTAGGAAAGAACTCCTCATTTGCTTTGGATATGAAGTTTTCTCCTGAGTTTCTAGGGGGTCCCTTAGCAAGTACCTTTTGCCTTTTGCTTGAACTAGCCATGGAGAAGATCTAGGGGAATAGAGGTTTGAAAGTGATTTTTGAGGAGATACAATTTGAGTCCTAAATCCTTCAATTTAAAGAAAAAATGAACTTTTATACAGACGAAAAGAGGTTCGACCCGTACGATTCTAGTTTCATACGTATGAAATGAAATTTCGTATGTACGAATGAATAAGTCCAACATTGAAACGGTTTTTCATAAATATGTAAGTTACGAGGCATTCTTTCATACAGACTTTTGACTAAGATGATCGTACAGACAAATAGGTGTTCGTCCAGGACGATCAGATATTAAAGATCATTTTTATGATAGTTTGAATTGTCCCCTACATTAAATTGCCACATGTTTGAATGTACGAACTAAAGGTTTGTACGTATGGATATTAATATTGAATTTGATCTTATCCGTATAACTAACTTCATGTGTACATACGATTGAATACACATCATCTGGGCGATCGTGACGAACGTACAGAAGAACAGTAATGAAAACTAAAAATTATTTGCAAACCTTTTAAATCTGATAGTTAATACAATATACAATTCGTCCCATATGAAATGATTTTTTACAGATGATTTCCACACTTATAAATTTTTTAAGCCAACACTCAAAATTATGAATATAGATGTGAGAAAATACAAAAACAAAATACACAGAAGTTTGTAAGAATAAATACAAACAAAATAAAAGAAAAAATAAAAAAAATACAAAATCAAAAGACTCACAACACATTAATAAAAACATACATCAATGTTGCAGAATCACTTTATTTAATCTTTCAAATCAATCACACCAAGCCTTATTCTTAATGTACTAAAAGTATCAAAGGATAGTGGTTTTGTAAAAATATATGCAAGTTGATTTTCTATTGTAACATGAATGAGTTTAATTTCTCCTTTGGATATATGATCCCTTATAAAATGATGCATGATGTCTATATGTTTGGTTCATGAATATTGAATAGGATTTTTTGAAATGCAAATAGCACTAATGTTTTCACAATAAATAGAAATAGTGTCTATAGATAATCCTAAATCAATTAACTATTATTTCAACCAAAGTATTTGTGCCACACAACTTTCTAATACAATGTATTCAGCTTCAATAATAGATATGGCTACTGAATTTTGTTTTCTATTGGACCAAGAGACTAGAGAATTTCTAATAAATTGACATGTTCTAGAAGTGCTCTTTCTATCAACCATACAACCTGAAAAGTCAGAATCTGAATATCCAATAATTTCAAATGAAGAGCTAAACTTAGGATACCAAATTCCTAAGTTCTGAGTTCCCAACAAATACCTTAAAATCCTTTTCACTGCTATCAAATGTGATTCTTTTGGATCTGATTGAAATATAACACATAAATAAACATTAAATATGATATCAGGTCAGCTAGCTATCAAGTAAAGCAAAGATCCAATTATCCCTCTAAATTTCTTTTGATCAACAAATTTTCCCTTAGGGTCCTTATCCAACTGAACTGAAGAGCTCATGGGTGTATTAACAGGTTTAACATTATCAATTTCATACTTTTTGAGGATATTCTTAACATATTTCGACTGACTAAGAAATGTACCCTCCTCAATTTGCTTAATACTAAAACCTAGAAAGTAACTTAAATCTTCCATTAGACTCATCTCAAATTCACTACTCATTATTTTAGAAAAATCATAACAATGATTTTTATTTGATGATCCAAAGATGAGTCATCAACATAGATTTGTATAATGAGTATATCCTTTCTAATTTTCTTCAAAAAGAGAGTTATATCCAGACTCCCTTTTTCAAAAGATCTCTTAAGTAGGAAGGTGCTCAACCTCTCATACCAAGCCCTAGGTGCCAATTCCAAACCATATAATGCCTTTTTTAATTTGAAAATATAATTTGGGTGTTTAGAATTTTCAAACCCTGGAGGTTGTTCTATAAAAATATCCTCTTGAATTACCCCATTTAAAAAGGCACTTTTAACATCCATTTGATATAATTTAAATCCTTTAAAATAGATAAAGTCTATTAGAACCATAATTGCTTCAAGTCTAGCTACAGTGGCAAAAGTCTCCTCAAAATCAATCCCTTTAATTTGATTATACCCCTTAGCTACTAATCTAGCCTTATTTCTAATGACAACTCTTAAGTAATTCATTTTATTCTTGAAAACCCACTTAGTTCCAACTACACTTTGATTATTTAGCCTTACAGTTAATTCCCAAACTTCATTATTACAAATTGATTTAATTTTTCTTGCATAGCCAATATCCAAAATTCATAAGAAAGTGCTTGTTCAATATTTGTGGGATCTATCATTGAAATAAAAGCTAAATGATTGACTTCTTTGTTCAGTCCAAGCCTAATCCTAATACCCTCACTAGGTTCTCCTATAATCAATTCCTTTGGGTGATTTTTAGAAAATTTCAAATCTCTAGGTAAGGGGTTTTCTATCTCCAAATTTTCTTCCAAATTTATTTTATCAATCTTTTGGGAGTTTATTTCTATCTCATCCACTTCAACAATTGTCTCTTCCAAACTTTTTGATTCATTAAATACAACATATATGGTCTCCTCAATTACCAAAGTTTTTTTATTGAATATTCTATAAGAATTTCCAACACTTGAGTATCCTATAAAAATTCCTTCATCTAATTTTGGATCAAATTTTCCTAAGGTAGATTTTCTATTTTTATAAATAAACACCTTACATCCAAAAACATACAAATGTGACAAATTAGGTGTTCTTCATTTTAGCAACTCATAGAGTGTTTTATTTAAGTTTGATCTTATATTCACCCTATTCAGAATATAACATGCAGTGCTAACCGTCTCAACCCAAAAATATTTAAGAAGTGAATATTCTGCCAACATGGCTTGGGCTGCTTCTATTAATAATCTATTTTTCCTTTCGACTATCCCATTCTGTTGAGGGGTTATAGGTGCAAAAAAATTATGATTAATTCCTTTCTCCTTATAAAAATCATCAAATTTTTCATTCTCAAATTCTCTTCCATGATCACTTTGAATAATCATAATTTCATATCCTAACTTCCTTTGAATCCAAGTTGAAAAGTTTTTAAATTCCTCAAATGATTTACTCTTATGAAATAAAAATCTAACCTATGTGAATCTTGAGTAATCATCCACAAATACAAATCTGTATACCTTCCCTCTTAGACTTACAGTTCCAACTAGTCCAAAAAGATCCATATGTAAAATCTTCAATGGTTTACTAGTTCTAAGATCCTTATTAGATTGAAAGGAGGTCTTCACCTATTTTTCTAATTGACATTCATCATAAAGGCGGTCCTTAGTAAAGTCTAGTTTTGGTATACCTCTCACTAAGTTCTTATGGGTAATCCTCCTAAGGTTTTTCATGCTAGAGTGACAGTCTCCTATGCCAAAGACATGATTCATCTTAAATAATTTTTAAACAAACAACATTAGGAGTTCTAATGCAATTCAAGTCAAGCATATACATATTATTTACTTTTATACCATTCAAAACATCATTACCATTTAGGATTAATATGTAGCTAGTCGAAAAAATTTTTACACAGTCTCCTTTATCACATAGCTGGCTAATACTCAACAAATTATGTTTTAAGCCTTCTACAAGTAGCACATTCTCAATAATTTTTTTTAAATATTTCCAATCATACCTGATCCAACCACCTTTCTTGTGGTGTTATCTCCAAGTTTAACCTTTCCTCCACTTCTGGCTTTTAGCGATATGAATTATGCAGTATCTCCAGTCATATGCTTTGAGCAACTGCTATCTAAGTACCATATGCTCTCACGAGATCTTATGTGAGAGCGTTCCTGCAAAAATATCAATCGTTAGACTTGAGAATCCAAACAAGTTTGGGTTCTCCTTTTGGCAATATATAATCAGATGCATGTATGATATGTCTAGGTTTATGCATCCTAGGTCTCCACACCAAATGCATTTTCTTCTTCAAAGTATTTGTGTGAGCTATATGTCCAATAAATCCACAATTAGGATATTTGACTCCTTAAAAAGGGTTTCTAAATTTTTTATGATTTTTTCTCTATTTATATATTGCATAAATTTAGGATACAAAGTATGATTAACGAAATCTTCAAGTTTTGGTGGTATCTTACTATCTTTGAGAGCTTCTATTTTTATTTCAAAAGACTGTTAATATCTTTCAACATGATTTTATCAAAAATTAAATAATGCTCTCTACTACTTGAATAATCCATAAAAGTTTTAAATTCTTTTTAAAGTTTAGCATATGATATTTTTTAAATTTTTATGTTTCTTATTCAAATTGTCATACTCATCAAGAAATTTCATGTAGTTATTATCAATTAAAGCATGATCTTTTCTAAGGATCTCTTGTTCTCTTTGTAATTCCTGAAATTCTAAATTCAGATTAGCATGCATTTTCTTTAACTTTCTATATGCATCATGTATGTGTTTAGAGACATTAAAAAGTTCATTGTATGACAAGTCACATACCTCTTTTTGATCTGACTGATCAAGATTATCAACCAATAAGCATAGATAGGTAGCTTCCTCTTCTTTTTCAGTCTCTAACGAGTCTGAAACTAAGTCCGCCTAGAAAGCTTTTAGGAATTTCTTCTTTCCCTTCTTCATATTTGGTTTCTCCTCTACCTTCTCCTTGCTAGGAGTAACTTTAATATTTGGGCAGTCTGACTTAATATGTCCAGGTTTCCTTCACTCATAGCAAATAATATCATTTAAAATCTTGACACTTATATTAAATTTACCTCGATTCCATTGCTAGCATCTCTTCTACTTTCTTTTCAAAAAGTTTCTAAACTATCTAATCATTAGTGTGATGTCATCTTCATCTTCAGGTTGTGAGAGATCACTCTCTGACTCCTCCATATTTAGTGTTATGTTCTTTTTCCTTCGTGGTTCACCTATATCAATCTTTCTTTGACTCACACCTTGCTCATAAGCAATTAGTGATCCAAGAAGATTGTCAATAGAGTAAATGTTTAAATATTTAGACTCTATAATTATAGTTATTTTAGCATCATAAGCAGTAGAAAAACAACGAAGCATCTTATTAACCATTTCAACATTTGTTAGTTACCTACCCAATGCATATAAAGAGGTGACTATTTGTGTGAATTTTGTGTACATATCAAAAATGGATTTATTTGGTTTCATGCGAAATAGTTTATAATCATGCAACAAGATATTAAGTCTAGATTGTTTAACTTAATTAGTCCCCTTATAAATTATACAAAGTCTATCCCATATATCCTTACCACTCTTGCAAGTGAAAACCCGCATGTAATCTTCAGATTTAAGAGCACAAAAGAAACTATTCAAGCATTTGCCAGCAAGTTGTGCTAAGTCACATTCTTCTACTATCCATTCTGTAAAAGGTGTTTCAACTCTAACTTCGTCAACTAGTCTAGTTGGTTTTGTATACCCTTCTTGAACTAAGATCCACATACAGTAATCTAGTGACTGTAAAAATATAGACATGCATGTTTTCCAAAAATCAAAAGAAATATTGTCGAACAATCAAGGTCTAGTTATGGAGTAACCCTCAGGTGTGTTTCAGTTTCCAAATGTAGCTATGGTCATTAATCAAAAAGAAATCTAAACTTATGATTTTGAAATTCCGCTCTGATACCACTTGTTGAAACTTTGTTAAGTATGAATTATTGTTAGAACAAAGTTTCTATCCCAATAACTAACTAAGAGGGGGGTGAATTAGTAATTTTAAAAATTATGCCTCTTTTTGAACCGATAAAAAGTTTAGTGAATTTTTTTTATAAAAATAATTTTTCAACCACACTTTCAAACAGAAAAAGTAAAATAAAAAAATAGCAGAAAATAAAAGACATAAGATTTATAGCTTCGGTTAAACACGACCTACATCCACTCCCTGAAGTCTCCCACTTCAAGTATTCCACTATTACCACTTAGTGTCTCACCTTTTGCTCCCATAGCATGGCAGAGATGCCTTTATAAAAATTCTCTTCCACCACTACTTGGTGCGACAGAGAACCTTCATCCTTTTACACCCTCCAAGTATAGGCAGAGTACCCTTCATTGTTCACACTCTCCAAGTGTAGGCAGAGAACCTTTCGTCCTTTCACAGGTCTCCAAGTGTAGGCAGAGTACCCTTCGCTGTTCACACTCTCCAAGTGTAGGTAGAGAACCTTTCTCTGTTCACACTCTCCAAGTATCGACAGAGAACTGGATCTCCTTGATAATATCTTCTTACGAGAAATCTAAAAGGACAAGAGAGAAGAGTGAAGTAATCACAATTTAAAAATAAATATCCTTATCTTTGAGTACCAAGTGAATCCTTCACACTCCTGTGGTAAGAAATCTCCTTCTAACACTCTCTCACACTCTTTCCTTCAATCTCTCTTCAGTTTGCACGAAGACTAGTGGATAAAAAGGTTAAGAAATAATTTTAAATGGACCTTTTATTTGAAAAACACAAAAAACCATCCAAAAACTACTAAATTACAAATCTGTGCATCCTTGATTGTCTCGTATGATCATGATTTTGTTTGTACGAACAGTGTAAAAACTGTTGCATACAAACCCAATGTTCATTGGTATGAAGTAACTTCGTACTCGATAATCATCCCGTACGAACCATGTTCATCCGGTACAAATGGTTATTTCCAAAATTCATAAAAAAACTGATTGACTATTGCATTTCCAGACCAGAAAGAATCATCTTGGGATGAACATAATTATCATCTGGATGAAGTCATCCAGAGAACATCATCCTGGGACGCACATGAATATCGTGCAAACGAATGCGTCTAGTGGGCATCATCCTGGGATGAACGTAATTTTCATCTGGATGAATGCATCCAGAGAGCATAGTCCTGGGATGCACATGAATATCGTATAAATGAACGCATCTAGAGAGCATCATCCTGGGACGAACATAATGGTTGTCTAGACGAAGGCATCCAGAGAGCATAGTTTTGGGATGCACATGAATATCGTGCAAATGAACGCGTCCAGAGAGTATCATCCTGGGATGAACATAATGATTGTCTGGACTAATAGGACTTAAAAAATTTTCTCCCTCTCTGTTCGTTCCATTGCTCTCCGAGGGTTAAAACTGAACTGATCATCCCATACAAACATGATTCGTCCCGTATGATCAGTATAAGAAAATTTTGATTTGATTGATTTTTTTTTAAAATGTCCCCCAGTGTGTGTGTTAGGTTATTCAATTACTCTTACACTCTCTCAGACTCAATAAAATGAAAAATACAGACTTTAATGTAGAGAGAGTTGCTATTTGCATATTTTACATTCTTGCAACTTGTACTATTTTGATGATTTCAAATATTATTGTTTTATATATCTCCTAACACTTTTTTGGAAGATTTATTTTTTCTCTAGTGTGTACTAACATTTCAGAAAAATCAACTCCAAGTGATGAAGAATTCAAATTATTCATTTGTAAATTACAAGTTTTTGAAATGAGAAGGAGTTATTGTAATTGAGTGAAAAATCACAACACACTCTTGGGGAACACTTTTTGTAAACTGATCGTACGGGATGAACCTGGTTCGTACGAGACGATCATGACAATTAACCCCTCGAAAGAGCAATATATCGAACAGACAAGTAGAAAATTTCTAAGTCTTAATCGTCCAGGATGAATATAATATTCATCCCGGGATGAACGTCTCTGGATTCTCACCTTGCACTGTTCATCCAGACAAAAATTACGGTTCGTACCGGAACGAAGCTCTCTGTATGAGATCATACAGGACGAAATTAATTTTCGTCCCTGGATGAAACTCTCTGTATGCGATCGTACAGGACAAAATTAAATTTTCATCCCTGGATGAAACACTCTGTATAAAATCATCCCAGGATGAAACATGTTCGTCCCAGGATGAACTGAACCGACTTACGTCAGTTGGTTACGTCCTATAGAATTTTGGGAACCGACCTATGTAATAACCGTTTCGTACCGTACAAATATAGTTCGTACGGGATGATGAGCGTGTACGAACATAGTTTGTACCAATATACATTAGGATCATTTCCGACACTTTAAATAAAATCGTCCAGGATGATCCATGATCTTACGGGACGATCCACTAGGAACAAAATTGAAAACTTGTAGTTTTTGGGTAGTTTTTCTTGTCTTTTGTATATATACTTCAAATTATACAGCCACCTAATCTTTTTGCTCATTGATCTTCGTACCTATTGGAAGAAGAGTAAAGGAGAGAGTGAGAGAGAGCAGTCAAAGAAGGATTTCTACCACTGGAGCTTGAAAGCTTTGCATTGTGTTTAAAGGTAAGATTTCCTACATGTGATTTGAGATTACTTCACTCTTTTTCTTTCTTCCTTCTAGATTTCTTGGGAAGAGATCTGTCAAGGAGATTCGGTTCTCTGTTGACACTAGGAGAGTGTGAAAGGACAAAGGGTTCTTTGCCCACACTAGGAGAGTGTGAAAAGACGAAGGGTTCTCTGCCCACACTAGGAGAGTGTGAAAGACGAAGGGTTCTCTGCCCACACTAGGAGAGTGTAAAAGGATGACGGTTCTCTGCCAACACAAGGGAAAGTGTAAAAGGATGACGATTCTCTGCCGCACCGGGTAGTGGTGAAAAGCGTATTTGTAAAGGCTTCTCCGCCTTGCTGTGGGTACAAAAGGAGAGACACTATTGGTATTAGTGCAATACTCAGAGGGTGCCTCTGGGGAGTGGATGTAGGTGTGGTTTAGACCGAACCACTATAAATCGTGTGTCTTTTTATTTTACTGCTTTTTATTTTCTGCTTTTAATTTTGGGTTTTAAAAATTTGTGGTTGAAAAACTTTTTATAAAAAAAATTCATTAAAGTTTAATTTCGGTTAAATTTATCAAAAGAGGGAAAATTTTTTAACTACCAAATCACCCCCCCTCTTAGTAGCCTTGGGACATTAACTTAGGTTTAACAACCTATTCACTAGACTCAACATTTAATTTATAAACTATTTTATGCTGCATTTGATTTGAAGTCTTCGAGTAAGATTATCCTGAAATGTTAGTCCACACAAGAGCAAAAATAATTCTTCCAAAAAAATATTATGAGAAAATAATAATTAGAAAAATAATTATTTGAATCATCAAAATTGTACAAGTTGCAAGAATGTAAAATATGAAAAAAGCTAAGTAGTAACTCTCTTAACACATGTATCCCACAAGAGAAAGAAGAATATTTCTCTAGGACACTATGTGACTTATATTCTTGATAAGAAGTATTAATTAGTTGATCCTGATGTGTCTCATCTTAAAGAGCCTTTATTTTATAATGATGGTTCATTTTGAGCTATCTTTGGTAAAAATAATGAAGGTGCTGTAATGAGAGGGAGGAGAGAGCACCTTCACCTACACCTGCGCCTGCTCGTGCACCAAACTTTCAAGATATGGTTCACAGGTTTATTCATCTTGAGAATCATTTTGATCACCACTTTGATCAAATTGAGACTCATCTACTGTAGTAGAATGCGCAGCACCAGTAGGACATGGGCTGGATGTGAGATCAACTTGATGCTATGAGCTCGAATATGGCTATGATGAGTAGCTATTTTAACTTCTTCAACCAAGGACCTCCTCCAAATCAGGGCCCCTCTGAGTGATGACTGTACTTCTTTTATGATTGTTTTAGCAGTGGTGATGTGATGTGATTTGTTTTGTTATAGTTGTTATGTTTTTATGTCTGCATTAATGATGTGTATTGATATCTTATGTGCTAAAATGTATTATTATTTACCATGATATCAATAAAAGTTATTTTATCATGCCTCTAGAAATGTTTGTTAGCCTATATGATTATCCTTAAATATTAATCTAACAAGTGTTATATTTTGAAATGCAATACAAAATTGAATTCATTAGAAAATCTAATTATTCAAAAATTTAAGTTTTGTTATAACTCGATCTAGTTAAGGATATCAATCTTATGTCTCTTGTTAAACTATCATAATTTTAATATTATTATTAAAATTCTGATTTTTTTTATATTTCTCTTTTTAATATAAATATCATTATACTTAGAAAAATTTGAGATTTTAGATTATTGATTTTGAAAAGATCAAATAAATACTTGAACATGTACAAATATACAAAAATTAAAAGAATTCACAATGATTCACAAATTGAAAAAGAGGCACAAAATTAGCACACAAATAAAAATAAATGCACAAAGTGTGCCCCAAACATTAAAAAGATGCGCAAAGCGTCACAAGTATATGTTTGCTTTCCTTAATCTTTTAATCTTTGAATTCAAGTTAATCTTCTGTCAAATTTTATTGTGTATTAAAATTTGGAATTTACAAAATTTTATTCATTAACTTTGTAATAATTTTTCTTATTCAAACTGATTCATGCTCTTGATATTTTTTTCTTGTCTATGTTATATCTATACTTAAATCATATGACTATTTCTTTCTATTTAATGACATTTTATTTTTATTGCTACAATAACTCAATCTCTTTTTGGATCAACTATTAAAGGCTTCTCATATGACTCCTTACATTTCTAGATTGGTTTGTTTCTTCTTTTCTTTTTGTTGTTGTCAAAAAGGGGGAGAAATATTTTTTGATATTTGATTTTGTGTTGTTCGTATTATTGTTTGTGTTATTATGTGTTTTTCATATTGTTGTTTGTGTTATTATGTGTTATTTATATTGTTGTTCGTGTTATTGTTTCAGTGGTTGTTTTTGTTTGTGAAAAACTTTAAAATTAAAAAAATATGATTACTTTAATTATAATATCCCTTATTCTCACATGCTTACTCATTCAAGGGGAGTTTAGGAGAAACTTTGGACTTTCAAATTTATACAAATAATAATTATTTTGCCATCATCAAAAAGAGGGAGTTTGTTGAGAGAGTTGCTACTTAGCTATGCATGTATTATATTCTTGCAACTTGTATGTTTTGATGATTTCAAATATTATTATTTTGAATATTATTTTTCTCCTAACACATTTTGGAAGAATTATTTTTTTTATTGTGTGTACTAATATTATAGGAAAATCATACTCCAGATTGTGAAGACTTTAAATCAAGTTCAGCATAGAATATTTTGTAATTTGAAGTCTGTATTTCTTATTTTATTAAGTCTGAGAGAGTGTGATTGCAATTGAGTAACTTAGCACACACACCGGGGGAGATTTAAAATTCAATTTTTTTTAAAATTGATCGTACAATACGAACCATATTTATGCTAGACGATCTGGTCAGTTAATCTCTTGAATGAGGAAAAGAATGTCAGTATTTCCAGATAATATTTATCGTTCATCCCAGGACGATGTTCTCTTGATAGGTTCGTATGGAAAAAAAATTATGGTTTGTCCTAGGATGAAGTGCTTTGTATTCACCAAAATGAACTATTTGTCCAGATTATGTTTTTTGTTTGTCCCAAGACGATGGGCTCTATACGCGTTCATCGAATGATATTTATCGTGCATCTTAGGTTGATTCTCTCTGGATGAGTTTTTCCAGATGATATTTATGGTTCGTCCCAAGATGATGGGCTTTGGATTGGCTGAAATGAACTATTCATCAAGATAATATTTATGGTTCATCCCAAGACGATCTTCTTTGATCTGGAAACTTGAAACTCATCCTATTTTTTTGTACCAAGGAACTTTGGGATTAACTATTTATACCATATAAATTTAGTTCATATGCGATGATTATCGGGTATGAATGTAGTTTGTACTTTTTCATATATTATTCATACACAACAATTTTTATACTATTCATACATATAAAATTGGATCGTACATGATGATTAGAGTCGGATAGAAATTGTAAAATGTAGTTTTTAGATGATTTTATATAAGGTCCACTTAAGATTATCATAAAATCTTTTTATCATTTTTTATCTTCATGCATAATAAAGGGAATTTGAAGGAGAGAGTGAGGGAGAGTGTTTGAAGGAGAGTTTTTACTACTGGAGCGTGAAGAGTTCACTTGATTACTCAAAGGTAAAAATCTCTATTTGTAATTTATGATTACTTCACTCTTTTTTCTTATCCTTCTAGATTTATCATGAGAAGATCTTTCAAGGAGATCTGGTTCTCTACCGACACTTGAGGAGTGTGAACAACCAAAAGTTCTCTACCTACACTTGGAGAGTGTGAACAGATGACAGTTCTCTACCGACACTTTAAAGGTGTAAAAGGATGATGATTCTCTGCCGATACTTGGAGGGTATAAAAGGATGACAGTTCTCTGCCGCACTGAGTAGTGGTGAAAGAGAGTTTTTGTGAAGGCTTCTCTGCCTTGCTGTGGGGGTAAAAGGAGAGACACTAGTGGTAATAGTGAAATATCTGAAGTGAGAGACTTCAGGGAGTGGATGTAGGTCATGTTTGACAGAACCACTATAAATCTTGTGTCTTCTATTTTCCGTTGCTTTTCACTTAACTGTTTGTTGTTATTTGTGGTTGAAAAATTTTTTCTATAAATTAACTAAATTTAAATTAGGTTTAAAAGTAAATTTTTAAATTACCAATTCACCCCCTCTTGGTTAGTCGTTGGGACATAAGCTTAGATCTAACAACCTAATTCATAACTAATAAGTTTCAACAATTTGTTATTCCCTACTCTATTGATTAAAAGGAATATCAATTTTAATTTCATCTATAACACATGATGGTAAGAATAACCAATTAAAATCATTTGCCACATTCGGTAATCAATTGATTGCAAGAAAGTAGACATGCAAATTTTTCAAAAATTAAAAGTAATATTAAAAAAAAGGTGGTCCGGTGATTGAATAACCTCCCATAATATTACGATTACAAAAATTAGCTATGGATCAAAGTTTAAAAACTTTTCAAACTTAATTCTATGAATCCCGCTCTGGTACCAGTTAAAAGTTTGATAGTGATGTTAAGCCCTAATGAACTAGTCCCAAGGTTAACCAAGAGGGGGTGAATTGATATTTAAAATTTCTTTAAACAAAAGCACAATCAAAACCAAACCAAGATTCACTAGAGAAAAATAATTGCAAAAATTAAATATGATAAAATAATATGAAATAACACACCAGATTTATAGTGATTCGGTCCAACCAGACCTACATCCACTCCTTAGAGGCACCCTCAGAGTATTGTACTAAACCTTTAGTGTCTCTCATTTATCCCCTACAGCTAGGCAGAGAAGCCCTTACAAAATTACTTCCACCTTCCCCAGTTTGGCGGAGTAGTAGGGCTCCTTTACACCAAAGAATCTTCTTCTTCCCAAAACTTCTCTCAAGAAGAACCTTGAATCTAATGGTACTAAAGTGTAAGCTTATCGGAGCAAGTGTGGAACCCTCTCCACACTCCCTTGAAACCCCCTCTAAGGATCTTCACCCTCTCTTAAACTCTACCCTTTCCTCTCTCCCTTTTAAGTTCTCTCTTTAAGTCTCTTCTAAAAGAATGAAGCTTCAATTGCTGCCAAAGACACTTACCAAGTACCTTGACAAAGCTTAAATAGAAAAGCTCAAAATTTGCTCTTAATTATAACAAACTGATATTATCAACCAGGATGATCTGAATATCCACTTGTACGATTATTACAAATTTAACACAATCAGCCAAAATAATTTGGGATGATCATAAGGTTTTTATTCATATCATATAGGATGATAGTATATCATCCTATATGATTAATATAAGTCATTGAATATCATCCAGAGAATCGCCCTGAATAGAAGCTAGTTGATATTTGATTGTTCAAAAGCAACTAAGGTTTGTGAACTCATCAACCCGTATGATCCTGCGATAGTCCATGCTGATATGATCAATCAATCAAACCTTAATTATTTTTCTTAATTTGAAGATTAATTTAGGCATAATTTCATAGCATCATGGTGACTGATTCTTTCTGATTTGAGCCTGTCATCCCAGCGGATGAAATATCATCCAAGATGATGTGCTTAATGATGGCTGCCTTAACCAGGATGCCCTAATTTGGGTTTTTATTTTTAACTGATCGTCTAGGCCAATTTTTAGATCATCCCGGATGATGTGACCAAAAAGAAAACTCTAAAAAGTAGACATAATTATGAGAGCAATGTTACAATTAATCATACACCCTTATAGGATATTACTAAAAATATATCAATGAATATTATAAATAAAACTTGTTCTACCAAATCTTGAGCCATGAATAGTGCACCGTAAATCCTGAAATGTTAGTATACACACAAATAAATGTATATTATAAATACAAGTAGATAACAGAAAGTGAGCCACAATATTTGTTATCAACAAAAAATGTAAACTCATAAGCTCGAGTTCCAATAGGGAGATTTAAGAAAATGCTTAGAAAAAGCACCCACTAAGCCTTACCTGATTGGTAAATTATTCAAACCTTTAATATTAGTGTAGGATCTCTTTAGTCAATCATAGATGCTGCATCTAGAGAAACTTTAATATCTAAGCCATTTGAGGAAGCTTATAAATTAACAGAGAAAATGGCTAAAAATAGTTGTGGTTGTCTACTAATAGGGTCAATCCTAAGAGAGTACCTGAAGTTTATAAATTAGAAGCTTTGCAAATTATAGCTTCTCAAACACACTACAAGAAAATTGCTAATTCTTTGATATAATTTCTCATAAAAATAAATCTATCATAAATTTTAGTGGATTTTTTGGCGTATTTCCTATGAAATATTTTTTATGGACTATAGGTAGATTTTTGGCAATTGTTTATGGGATTTTTTGACATATTTTAAAAAAAAATTGACAAAATTAAAAATTTTCATAAAAATAATTATTAAAAATATTTAAAATTATTCATTTTATTAATAGTTATTATTAATTAAATTTAAAAATAAATATATTTAAAAAAATTTCTAATATCATAATTTTTTTCAAATCAAAATAGATTATTAAATTAAAATAAATTAAGTATTTTTAAAGGAGGCTAGGTTTTAAAAATAATCTTAACATATAATTTTTTATAAAACATTAATGAAAAAGTATATTTTAAATAAAAAGTAGTTTGCATGATAAATTATGTATCACAGCTTAATAGATAGGCTATAGGGATTCGTTTCCCACGTAGACATGAGCTTACTTGCCTATTTATGGGTGTGGTTTTGCGGGTGTCCCAGCAAGCTTGGTTATGGGAGTGAAAAGTTTATGGTTAGGGCAATAGGGGGTTGTAGGTTATGTCTACGGGCAGGGCGGGGGCCCGTGGGCTAGCTTCACTAGCAGGAAGTGGGCCTGCTTAGGCTAAATTAGAACATTTTTCTTTGTAAGCAATTTCAATTATAATTTTTTTTGGAAATACTTTCCAACAGATTCCTTCCATAAAACAATTGCTAGAAATCTTTTTAGTGAATTTTTTCATAGGAGTTCCTTTTTATGCTTATTTTACAGTTGATAAATTTTCTATAAAAAAATTCACTAGAAATGCAAATTACGGATGGAATTTAGTCATTTTTTGCTGGAAATGGCCACCAAAAAGTGGCACTTTCCCTATAATGGTTTCTTCTGTTTCAAAGAAGTTTGCTACTATTAGAGTTAACTTAGGAACTGGATAATCTATAAAATTGGAAGTGACCTATATTAATTTGAATGAGGATACTTGTACTTTAGGGATTAAAAATATGAATTTGATTGGATGATAAAATAATCCCTATTCTAGTACCTCCAACACAAATTGAAGCAACCACTCTAACTTTAGTTAATCAAATAATATTGGTGGTAATAATTAATGGAATTCATGGAAACTTAATCGAGGAAACTCAAACTATCCTTAGCAACCTATTATGAACCTTAGATCTTCTTAACCTTTAGGATTTATTCAAAATAATTAGTTTGGAAATAGAAAGTTAGATTTGGAAGTGGTAGTGATTCAATTTGAAATTCAATTGTAAGTCAAACTCCTTCAATTAAAAACTTAGAAACTCAATTAGGACAGGTTGTAATCTCTTTTACTATTATACCTCTTGGAATTTTACTTAGCAATACTGAGTTTAACCCTAAAGATAAAGAAGAAGAACCTATTGGAAATCACTTAAAGAGTGGTAGTGATGTACCCCAGCCATATTGATAAATCTTGGAATGTCTAGCTAAAGGCTATAAACTTAGCACTATTTTGGAGCTATTTTTATATTATTTTGTCTTAATTATTTTTTTTTTGTATGATCCTTATAAATATATGATTTTGATCAAAGTTACAATTAAATTATTGCAAAAAGAAAATTTGCTAAAAATTAAATTAGTGTCATTGCTTTAGGAATTGAAGTGCCACAGCCTTTACAAGTTAGGCATTGTGGAATTCAAAAATAGCTCTGTAGTTCTTAGTTGTTAAAAAAACACTCATATAAATTATTGTAGCACTGTGTGCATGAACACCACAACATTTTAGATACTTACAGAGCACCTCACCATAATATGTTTTAGCATTGCGGTATCAGGTTCATAAGTTAAAAACAACTAACATTGATAGTTCAGTCAAGTAATCACATGATCTTAACTTTTTATTATAGTGCTTTGCTGAGCGCTGCACTATTGTTAGCACTGCAATGTTAGATCAAAATAATTATTATTTATGTTAAAGTGCCATGGTGGCTACCTTTTTTTAACATTGTACTCGTATATGTTATAGGTACACTTTTGATATTAATAATCTTGTTGGGATGTTCAAGTGTAGTTCATTTATAGAGAACCTAGATTAGTTTTAGTTTCCTATAACCCTTGCTTATGATCCTTTTGTTAGGAAATCTCAAGAGTAAGGTGGAGGTGATGATGATGATGAAGACAAGGAGAATGATCTTGTAAATATTTCATATAGAGTACAAACTTAGGATATTTCATAAGTGTAAAACTTGGGATATTTCATAAGTGTAAATTATGTATAATTTTAGTTACTTAAAATTTAATAAATATATGTTATTATAGTTATTTTGTATAGGAGTTATGTAGTGAAAGGCACAAATTTCAATGTGATATAGTGCCTGCTCGATTAATGCCTAAGCACTAATTTCAATGTGTTGTTGTCGACCTTCTCTATATAACACTACAGTGCCTGCTTGACCAATGCCTAAGCACCAATTTCAGTTTTGTTGTGCCTACTTTCTTTATTGACAAGTGCCACGACATCATAAATATAAGGCTATAATGCATCATAGCGTTGTTGCACCCAAAATAGGCACTACGTAATTAGAAGTTTTGGATAAATCCATATAAGAGTGCTACCTTTACAATGCAATAATGCTATAATTTGTTTAAGCACCAAAGTGCTCATTTTTTTGGCATTGTGTGGAGCAATTATAACTTCTAAATGTCACATCAATTTAGCAAAAAGATGCTCTATTTCATTTAGTAATCATGTCATATCATCTAGCACCATAGTAGAGCCAACAATACATCATTGAGACTCTAGTTAAATTGTTCCTGCCTTTGTATGGCGATGTACAGTGCTGCGGTGCTTAAGTATGATCCTATACTTACTATAAAAAGTTTTTTAGTTTTATTATTTTAAAAGTTTAGTCACTTAACTGAGAAACTTTATACTTGACGATGTGTTTCCTTAGTTCTTCCCTATAGTAAAGTCTAAGGGAGGCTAAGGAAGTGTAACATATATTTTATGGAGAGCTTAGCCAGCGTTTGTATAAGAAACTCAATAAGTGGTGGAAGGAGTAAAGAAGATCTTTTGATTCTTCTGAACAATAAACTTCTTATTACTTCTCTTATACTTTATTCATCTATGAATCAAATGAATATGAGTTTTCATGTCAAGCTATTTCTATCATTTTGAGCGTATGGTATACAGAGCATATTATGTACTAATATAAACCCTTATTCTTTAATGAAATTATTATTCTTAATATCTCATGTTCTTCATTAATGCATATAATGGCCATGAATGTAATTAAAATCTAGTGTTATATATATCCTCAATAGAGGAATGCTTGAATAATTTGAAATATTGAAAAAAAGTTATTGGCATGCCTAGACATAGAATAATTGAATATTATAGGTTCTGTGCAGATAGCAAAATTATAAGAAGACTAGAAATCTTTCTTTTCACCCTTATAAGCTTGTTCGAATTTGAGGATGCATATTCTTTGATCAACATCAATAATTAGGATTTTCATTCGGAAAGCACTATAATTTACATGCATCAGTTGAAAACACTATGTGTCATTAGTATTAATTCCTTTTACTTATTTTTTTATGTAGTATTTGGAACTTAAAAACACCATTTTGTTTAAGTGTGATAAATTTATGCTATTAAACTAACCTGTTGTAATTTTATTATAATTTAGCATAGCATTTATTCTGGTTTGATACTCTATTTTATCACTTTTTACTTGATTTAATATGTATTCTTATGTAAATGAGCGGGTTCTTATTAATATTATATTAAAGAAAATCTTAACATTTTTTAAAGTTTGGCTAGTGTCACATTAGTTCACCATAGACCTTATGAATTAATTAAAAATATAGGTTAATTATTCAAGTGAAGCATGGTATCACTAATTGATGGACCAAATGATATACAATTGAAATAAAATTTGGAACAAAGGTTCACTAAAGCTTTTGCTTCAATCCCACTAAAGTTAGCTTCCCTGTAGGCCTCTTATAGTTCTCAATTTGATCAACTAAGATAAATATAACTATATACTAAGAAATTTAATTAGGGAAAACTTGACATGGGATTATGGTGAAATCAAGGGCATTCTAACCATTATACTATGCATATTCAATCCACTAAAAACTTTAGATATACTAGGTATTATAATTTCAAACCTTTAGGCTTTTTTAGAGATCTGCAAGACCTTTTCAATGAGTCTAAGAATACCCTAATTGATCAAGTGAGTGAGGAGTCATGAATGTTTGAATTTATCATGATTTTTTAAAAAATTTTAATAATCAATTATACAGTCAGTTACATATTTACTTGTAGTGATATGTAATTGTTTGACTAATGATTGGCGGGTAATAATGGGGGAATTCTACCATGACCTAAACTCTAAATCTAATAGCCAAAATTTGCTATTTTGAAGGTCTTGTTAGTAATTATAATGATTTTAGACCCAAGGCTTAATCGCGTTGTTTGAGCTCTCTAGCAACTTGAAGGCGATTTAGAGTTTTTTCTCTCTTCCCCTTCTCTTTGCCGCTGGCATTGTTTATTTAGTTTTTTATCCATGCTATTTTATTTTGTAGCTTTTTTAGTGTGTCTTGAGTTTTATTTTGAGGTTTTTTCTAATTTTTGTTAGTTGTAGGAGATGACATCTCTGACGTCATCTATCCCATCTTTATCTTCATTTTTGGATGGGAAATCAGTGTCCTTTAAGGAGGTATTGGCGGGTTCCTTATCATCTTCTTCTAAGGTTTATTTTCTGCAAACTTCTTTTAAAGGTTGCTTATTTTTGATGTTTGATGACTCTATGGTGTTGCAGCTTACTGTGCCTTTAACTCTTACATTGGTCTGCAGATTTGTTCTTTGTCACCCTAACTTAGATGTGATTTAAAATTTTTTTTATTAACCTCAAGCTTTCAGATTCTTTTCACATTGGCTTGCTGGATCCACGTCATATTGCGATTCAACCTAGTAATGATCTTGAATACAGTCATATTTTTCAAGGAGATCTTACTATGTACAAGCTTATCAAATGAGATTACTCTAATGGACACCAGATTTTGATGTGCATGAGGAATCTCTGATAGTTCCTATGTGGATCTCTTTCCCAAATTTGCATCTTCACTTTTTTAATTCTCATATCTTATTTGGTTTGGCTTTGATCTTTGGTAGGTCACTGCATACCGACCAAGCTGCGGTGTTTATTTCTAGGTCGTTTATGGCACAAGTTTTAGTTGAGTTGGATAGTTCTAAGAAAGATCCTAATGAGATTTGGATTGGTTTGAAATTAAATGGGTATTCCCAAAAAATGGAAATTAAAATCCTAACCATTTTTTTCTCTCATTGTAAGATGCATGGTCATTGGGTTAATGAGTCATTTAGGTTGATTCCCCATCAAAGGAGAAGTTTTCAACCAAGGCAATGCATGGAACTGGAGCCTCTTTGGTTGACATTGATATTGTGATTCCAAATCTTATGGTTGAGCTTAATGTTTCTAATATTTAGGATACTATTGAGGATATTACTCATAATGTGGTGGAGAGTAATGCTACTAATGTGCAAGATGCAATACAGAACCTGATACAATGTGATTTAATTCATAATGAACCTCTTTCTAACCATAATACTGATCCTAATTATGACGAGGGAGAAATACTTCACTCTATCTCCTCTTTTCATAATGAAGGTCAAAATGTGGATGAGCAAATGTTGACTATTACTATTAATCAAAATATTGGTTCATCTTCATCTATTATTCATTATGTTACTATTGGGTCATCTTCATCTATTATTCATTATGTTACTAGCATCAATTTGCTTGATATGGATTTTATGATGTTAAATAATAATTTCTCTAATATGGTGCCTAATCAATCTACTGTTTGTGCTCAAGAGGAACGCCAAAGTTGTATGGTTAAACATAATGTTCGTAGTGTTTTAAAAAGTAAAACTATTGATGAGGATGGTTATATCTTTGAGGAAGGTGAATTATAGCAAGAGGTTAGGCAGGAAGGTTTGATCGATGATAGTAAGCTTCCCTTAAACTCTCACTTTCATAGTAATGCTTTTACTGATACATAAGATATGGATATTATAACTAAATGTTTTGCTAAAGATGATAATTATACAAGTTACATTAAGTTTCATAATAAGAGAGGTAGGAAGAACATGATTTTACAGTCTCTTAGAACCACTCATTCACATACTTCTCATTAATTTTATTTTTATGTTTAATTCTATTATATGAAACATTAGGGGCATTGGGTGACCCTCTTCTAGGTTAAGAGTTAAGAATTTATGTTATGTTTATAATATTTCTATTCTTGTTTTGCTTGAACCTTTTATTTCCTCTACTACATTGGTTAGTAGCTCTCATTTTTTAGGATTTAAGTACGTTATTTTGAATGAGGCCAATAAGATTTTGGTTTTATGGAAGGAACTTATTAGGATCAATATTATTACTAATTTAACTCAAGTGATGCATTGTACTGTAGAAGTTTTAAATTTTCATTGTTGTGCCTCTTTTGTTTATTCTCTCTCTTTTCATCATACTAGGAAATTATTATGGGATCAACTCATTAACTTTCTTAATATTTTTATTTTACCTTGGCTTGTTGGTGGTCATTTTAACACTATTTCTAATCCTTCTGACTGTATAGGGGGTTTTTATCCTTCCAATAGGTCTATGGAGGATTTTAGTAACATGATTATGGATTGTAATTTAATTTATATTGGTTTCTATGGTAACAAATTCACTTGGAATCGGGGTCACTTATGGCAAAGGTTAGACAATTTGTTGTTTAATTATTCATGGCTTAACTCTTTTAACTCTATTACTGTTGAGCTTCTTAACAGGTCTCTCTCTGACCATTCCCCTTTATTAATTATCCTTAAGTTTAAACAAATTAATTCTTCTCCTTATTTCATATTTAAAAAAAAATGTGGTTTCTCCATGACTCTTTTTTGGATGTGGTTCAAGAGAATTGGCAACCTTCGTTACATCCAGATAACTCTAGTTTTGGTATGAGGAGAGTTTGGTTTAAGCTAAAAAGGCTTAAGCATGTTTTAAATTGCTGGAATCATAATATTTTTAAAAACCTTTTTTCTAATTTTTTTAAAAGTTGAGCAGCAAGTGAACACTTTTGAATCTACTTATCAAGTTAATCCTTCTGATGTTAACTTCAGTTTTTTGAGGGATGCTAAGATTACCTTTTTAAATTATAAGTACAGGATGAGGCTTTTTGGAAACAAAAATCTATTTCTAAATATCTTGTTGAAGGTGATAATAATACCAAATATTTAAATGCCTTGGTTAATAGAAAATGGGCCAAAAATTGTATTAATAAAATTCATCGGGAGGATGGGTCTCTGATGGAGGATAGTATGGAGATTGCTAATTTAGTGGTTCAGCTTTTTAAAAATCATTTCTATAAGGATTTCAGTCCTAATCATATTGATATCCCTTCTTTTATTCCTAACCTTATATCTCATGAGGAGAATGAATTTCTTTCTAAACCTCCTTCTTTAGAGGAAGATAAAGAGATTGTTCATGGTATGAATGGTGATTCTGTGGCTGTGCCGAATGGATTCACCACTTAGTTGTTTTAGAAATCATGGCATACTATTAGTAATGATCTCTATTCTACTATTTTGAACATTTTTGTGGGTAATTTTTTTCTAAGTTTTTTACTTCTACTTCTATTGTGCTTATTCACAAACATAACTCTGTTCGTACTTGAAATGATTTTTAGACCTATTAGTGTTTGTACTTTTTTTTAATAAATTGATTTTTAAAATTCTTATCAATCTCTTAACCTCTATTTTGCCTAAAAATATATCTCCATGTCAGATGGGGTTTGTGAAAGGGTGGGCCATTACTGATAATATTTTGTTGGCTCAAGAATTTAGCCAAGACCTAGATGTTAGGGTGAGAGGGATATCTTGATTTTGAAACTGGATATTTCTAAGGCTTATGACAACATTGATTGGAACTTTCTTTATAATATCATGCAGCTCTTTATTTTTTATTTGGTTTTTATCAAGCTTATTAGAAATTGCATTGAAGGTGTTTATTTTTCTATTATTATTAATGGGAAAAGTAATGGTTATTTTAAATTCTCTCATGGCTTAAGACAGGGTGACCCTATTTCTCCTACTCTTTTCATTATAGCTGTTGTGTTCTTATCTAGAAGCCTTACCAACCTCTTTGAGAATTCTCCTAATCTTTATTTTAGAACTTTGGGTGGTTTTCCCATCTCTTACATATGTTTTGATGATGACTTTAATATTTTTATTAATGCTTATGTTAACAGGATTCATAAACTTACAAATTTTTTCTATCAATTTGAAAGGGTTAGTGGTTTGTCTCTTAATAAAAATAAATGTTGTTTTATTGCTTCCAAGAAAGTTCCAAATGATCGTATTTTGGCCATTAAAGATTTAATTGGTTTTGTGCATGGTCATTTGTCTGTTAAGTATCTTTGTGTGCCTCTTTTTAAAGGTAGAAAGAAAACTTTTCTTTTTGATGATTTAATTACCTTTGTGCAAAATAAACTTTTATCTTGGGATTCTAATTTTCTGAATTTTTGGGGTAGATTAACTTTTATTAGAAGTGTTCTTTGTTCTTTGCATATTTTTACTTTTCAAACTATTCTTAATACTCAAGCGGTTTGCAATAGAATTAATAAACTTATCAATAAATTTTTCTGGAAAGGATCTAGTAGCAATTCAAAAATTATCTGGTTTGCTTGGGAAAAATGTTGTGGTGTTTTGACTAAAGAGGCCTTGGGCTGTAAGAGTATGAATGATTTGGCTCATGCTTGTTATTTTAAATTATGGTATCATTTCCATGCTAAATGGTGCCTTTGGGCTAATTTTAGGTTTTCTAAGTACTGTGTTGGTAAACACCTGACAACTTGTTATTTTAAGCAAGGTGATTCTAAAATGTGGCAAAGACTTTGTAAGGTTAAATGGGTTGTTGAGGCTTTCATTTTTGGGGGCTTGGTGAAGGTAACATTTACTTTTGGCAAGATCGTTGGTTGGGTAAATAGTCTATTGATTATATTACTAACTCCTCTACCTTTTTGTTTATTAAAGTGAATTATTTCATTACTGATAATTGTTGGGACTATGAGAAACTTTCTAATGTTATTCCTAACTTTATTATTCATAAAATATTGAAACTGTATATCAATACTGACCCTAATGATATTATTTTATGTGATTTGTCCAAAGATGGTGGTTTTAAATTAAAGAATGTTTGGCATGCTTTTAGATATGGGAAAGATGTTTTTATTATATTCTTTGTGAGTTGGCATAAAAGTATTCCTTCCACTGTGGATGTTTTTTTCTGGAGAATCATGCATAAATTTATTCCCATGGATGAAAATCTCATCAAAAGATGTTTTATTTTTCCTTCTAAGTGCCAATGTTGTTACCATATGGAGAATATGCATCATATTTTAATTTTTGGTCCTTTAATTGTTAAAAGTTGGGTTTATTTTGATGACATGTCTTAATTAAATTATTTTAATGCTCATTTGTCTATTAATGTTATGCTTAATGGTTAGTTTATTAAGACTAAAGGGCGCATCAAAAATGTTATCCTTCTTTCATCTTATGGTACTTATGGTTGGAGACAAATAACTCTCTTTTTAATGGTGTTGGTATGAACCATTATAAGATTATCCAAAATGTGAAAATAAGGTTTTGGCTCTTTACTCTGTTAAGCTGTTCTCCATAAGAATTTTAAAAATTACCCTTTTGTTGTTTCTTCTTTAGGTCTTAATTTTGAGGGTGGTCATATTACCAAAGAACCTAGATTTGTTTATTGGATCAAACCCCCCATAAACTTTTATAAATTGAATGTGGGTGGTGCTAGCATTGACTCCTCCTTGGTTTGTGGAGGGGTTATAGAGACAGTAATGGTAGTCTTATTATGGCCATTGCTGGTCCTTTACAGAATGGTGATGTGTTCTATGCTATCACCTCGGCTATTCCTTATAGTTTAATGTTATGTGTTTCTCTTTATTTAATTAATGTTAGTATTGAGGTTAATTCTGACTATAGTTATCAATTTTTAAATTCTATTAATGTTATGCCGTGTAATCCTAATCTGTTTTATTTGGTGAGGGAAAATAATCTGTTAATTTTTATGAATTTCTCCTTCTATCATATTTGCAAGGATAGTAATACTTGTGCTACTTGTCTTGCTAATTAGGGGAATGGTTTGGATTATTGTTTTGATTTGTTTGGTTGTAATCTCCATATGGCATTGAAAGGGCACTTAAGCGTCGACATTATTGGTTTACCTATGTTAGAATCTAAGGTTTATTTTTGGTTGGGGCCTGTGGTTTTGTGTCCCTTGCCTCTAGGCTCTGCTTTTTCATATATTTTATGGCTATATTGCTTGTGGTTTTGTTTTTTTCTATGGTTTCTCTGGTTTGCTTGTTGCCTTGAATATTGGGTTGGTGTGGTTTTTTTAGATTGCTCTATTTTTTTATATTTTGGTGGTTAGTTGTCGGGTGGGTGGGCTTATTTTCCCTACCTGATTTAAGATGCTGGGTCTCTTTTTTGTTGTGTTGTTGTATGGTGGTGGCTCTCCTTATGTATTTTTTGGTACTAGGGCTTGCTACCTTGGTGCCTGGTGGGGTAAGTATTGGAGCTTTTTTCTTGGATCTATGTTGGCCTTAGTTTCTTAGAGCCTTGCTGACTGGGTCGCTACATGGTTACGGGGAGGGGTTGCCTTTTCCTGGGTTGTTTCCCTTTTCTATGGCTGATTATTTCTTGTTTGGAGGGGGATGGTATTCCTTTGTTTGGCAGTTGGGTTGGTGTTTTTCTGGTCATTATATCTATTTTTCTCTTTACTATTTTGGTTTGTTGAATTGGCCAGCCTGGGTTATCTTATGGTCTTTGAATTTCATTTTATCTGGCTGGGTCACTCCTTTTGTCTTATGTGATTGGGAGCATTGGTGCCTTCTCATGGTTATACCCTTGTCGATTGATTATGGAGAATTGGTTTGGTAGTTTGATGCACCTTGATAGTGATGGCTATTTCTTGCTTTATCAGTTGCATTTTATGTTCATATTCTTTCTTACAGAGGTTATTGTGGAGAGGTATCATATGGTTACATTGGTTCCTAATGTTTTATTTCTCTATTATATTAATGTTTATATGATTAGCTATTTGGACTATCTTCATATATTTCTTGGGCTATATTACTGCTATGTCTATTTTGCCTATCAGCGTTTTTATCATGATCTATTTTGTGCAGATGATCATAAAGATAGCACTGGGGATGGTAGCTTGAAGCCTTTTGCTATTTTTTGTTTTGCTTCTTCTTTTTGGGTGCTCTCCCTTGAGCATCATAGAATGCACTTAGGTGATTTTGTATTTCTCAGTAGTTGGGAACTCAAGCTCTAAGGTTTTTTCTCTTTATTTTTGTAGCCCTTTGGACTAGAAGAGAGTTTGAGATCTCTTTAAGGACTGTGTACTTTTTTTTCTTAAACAACACGTACGCCCCTTTGCGGGTTTTCCCTAAAAATTGATATTTTGAAGGATTAGTTGATGCTTGACTGGACTACTTAGCTAAGGAGCTTAGGATTAAATGACTACTTGAGGAAATAATCTAAATGCCTCTAACAAGCTTTGAGGAAGTTCATATGATCCTCAGAAATATTTCTTCACAAGGAAGCTTGGTTGGAGAACCATTGGAGATTGATTTGGTGTTGGATCGATAGCTTACACCAGAGCTCACTCAAACTCACTGAAAATGGGCTCCATAGGGGATGAGAAGCTTTGGGGAAATTGTTGGAGATCTGGGAAGTATCTTTTAAATAAGCAGAGGGAATGTGAGGTATTGGTTTGATTTTCCCTATTCAAACCACTCTAATTGGTTTCAAAAGTCTAGATTTCTCAAGCATCATGATGCCTGCAAGTTGGATGAGATAATTAAAAAATGTTCCCTAAGAAAAATGGTGGTGGACCCAAGTTAAGAGAGACTAGCTTTATCTCATGAGAATGGGGGGGGGGGACCACTTGTTGTTCATTTCACCTTTTCCATCCACCTCCAACCACCACCTAAAGGGAAGATTATGTGGAAAGGTGATTGAAACATTCCTAAGCCTAATGTATGAGGCAAGTTCAAATGGTGAAGTCAAACTGGGCAATATAGCTCAAGACAAACTTTTTTTGACATTTTGGGCTAGCCTAACTATTGACTCAAGTCCTCCCAAGGGATAGGATGATCATGGTAGATGCACATGGCTTTATACTATCCAATACAAGTGTCAATTTTGCTTGATGAAGCCTAGGTTGGAATTTACTAAAACTGATTTTGGACACTTTGCATTAGCATAATTCCTAACCTAAGTAGACTAAATGGCACATCCACCTAGGGTAGTTTTAAGGGGTCATAGAGGGCCTAATTAAAGAATTATTTTTATTTTGTTTGGTTTAGGTCAAAATTTTGCTTAAGGGAAGCCTCTCTTGACCACATGGGTTGAGAAACATGACTAGCCAAAGTGGACCCAAGGGTTACACGGTGAGGAGGGTAGGCCCTATATACACTCGTGTAATGTGTTGTGAAAGTTTGTTAGGGTTATTAAGCCCTTATGAACTAGCCCAAGCCTAACCAAGAGGGGGGTGAACTGGTTGTTTTAAAAATTCTTTAAAAAAAAATGGTCTTTTTAAAATATTTTAAAACATTAAAACATATGATCACCCACATGAAAATAAAGTGCAAAAATTAAAATGCAGAAATGAAATAAGAAAAAGCACACCATATTTTATAGTGGTTTGGTCAACTTGACCTACGTCCACTCCCCGGAGCCTCTCCTCTGGGTATTGCACTAAAGTGTAATGACTCTCCTTTTGTTCCCAAAGCAAGGCGGAGAAGCATTTAGAAAACTCTATTCCACAAACCTCGATGAGGCAAAAAACACTACCTCCTTCTACTTCCTCCTCAAGTAGGCAGAGAATCTTGATCGATTGCTGAAGAAGACCAACCTAGAGCCTCCAAGGAACTAGGGATGATGACTGGAGAAGATGACTTGATTCCTTGCTTGGAGCAACCTTTGTGAACCCCTCACAAACTCTCCCTCATCAGGTCCTTTCTCTCTCTCCTAAGCTCTTCCTCTCCTTCTCTTTGCTCGCTCAGGTCAAGATAGTAGCAAAAGATTTCTCCTTAAGTAATCAAGAGATCTTATAAAGAAGGGCTTAAAATTTTCCCTAAATTGCAACAAGCCGTCAAAGATTATCCTATACGATCAGTGTATTTTCAGCCCTTTCAGCTAAGACGATCTGGGAGGGCTAGGTGATTAGAACCCTTAATTATTATGATCATTTAGGATGATGTGCATATCATCCGAAATGATTAGTTTAAAACCCCATATATCATCCATCACATCATTATGTTTGTCCAGATATATATATGTTGGACGATGAAGAAATATAACATATCATTAAGGATGATCCTTGAATCATCCTATACGATTAGTTCAAAATCAGGATTTTTTTTCTAGCACATTATTCCTATCGTCCAAGTGATCCAGGAGAAGATGAAGGTTTTTCTAACTGATTATCCATGATGATCATGCGATTGTCCTGGAAGATATAATCGATTAATCAAACCTTAATTGCTTTCTTTAATCACCTGACTAATTTAGGCAAGATTGTAATGAATCATCCAGGATGATATGGGATTGTCCTGTATGATTTCTAAAAACATTAACATACCTAAAAGAGTTGGTGGCTGATTCTTTCTAATTTGAGCATATCGTCCAGAATGATGTTAATATCGTCTAGGACAATTTGCTTAATTTGGCTGTCATAACAAGGATACCCTAATTAGAGTTTTTAATTTTAATTGATCATCCCGGATGTTATGGTTACAAATGAAAAACTCTAAAACATACATAATTTCTCCCCCTGAGTGTGTGTGTGTAAGGTTACTTAGTATCAAGATCTACTTTATTATATCTGACTCAACAAAAAGTAAAAAAACTTGAAGTACACTTACAGACTGACTCATTCCTAATCAACCAAATCTTTAGCTGGCTTAATTTGCAATTAAACATATGTACATGAAATGTTAGTAGGAAGGGAAATCAAAATAGATATGCGATAGTAACCATAGTAAGAAAACGTGAATGTCAAAAATGTTCGCTATCATCAAAATTATAATCCTTGAATCCATGTTCACAACAATCTCCCCCTTTTTGATAATGGAAAACATTTGTTAGGAAATTCAACTCAAGTAAATTAATGAAGCATAAAGTAAAGGAGAACAGTATGAACCAAGCAATATAAATTTTACTAAAAATAAGTAGGTGGTATAAACACTAAACAACATCGTACAAATAAAAATAACAATACAACAAAACAATACTAACACACTAACAATAACACTACTCCCCTTTTGTCATCACAAAAAAGTTGCACGAAGAAGAAAAATAAACAACTTAGAAACTAACAGTAGTACAAAAAAAATATCACAAAAAATCAAATAAAAATCAATGAAAAGATGAGAAAAATGACAAAAATAATGAAAAATAATGTTTTTTATAAAATAAAGAATATGATAAATTTTTAATTTATGGAATTAAAAATTTGTAAGAAACGAGTTAACATCGCTCAAAATATTAAAATAATAAAAAAATTGATACTGTTAACCCCAGCTCATACTTCTTATAGGGCAAACAATCTTTTGAAAACAAAGATCTAACTTAGAAAAAGTAATAAAATAAGAAAAAGTGATCTATTCAAAACTTCATTTCAAAAAAATATCTTATAGAACAATATAGCAAAGTAATTAGTCAAAATCATGAATTTCAAAATCAAGAGTTTGAAAATCTCAAGTGACACATGAATTCTTCTAATATTTAAAGGTTTGAAAGAGAAGAAAGCTTACTGTCTTGTGGGCTCATTTTGTGGCTCTTGTCAATTGATTGACACATTTTGAGCATCTTTTATATCTTTATATACTTTGTGTATCTTTCTTTTTTTTCAATCATTGCGCATCTTTGTAGTTTTTCTTATTTGGCTCATTTTATACCTCTTATCATTTTTGCAAGCTAGCTCGCTTTCAAAACTTTTAAATACTCTTAATTGTAAGAATAACTTCAAGATATATTAGAGAAGAAAAACTCACTCTCTAAAACAAGGAAGAGTAAACGACAAAGCAGATTCAAAGTTGTATCATAAACGCAACAACATGATTAAGAAAGTTTGAAAGTGATTTAATGACTTTAAACATTATTTATATAAGATAGATTACTGCAACAAGATAGAAAAGATATCAATTATAAAATTCAGTTGTTAATTCTAGATAGACTTTTAATTAAAAAAGGAAATTATACCGCTAGAAGGAAATAGAGGAAGGGAAAAAATTAGTGGTGTTTCTCCCTTTAACAGATTTAGGGCTATCAATCATTGATTACAAATTTTTAAAAATAAAAATAAGGCATAAAATGTTATTTCAACAGTTATCAAAAGAAATAAAATTGAAATAAAAAAATAAAGACATAAGAAATGAAAACACATAAAACAACAACAAATAACCAAAAATCAACAATCTAAGTAAACACATAACAAATGACAAAAACAAAAGAAAGATATAAAAATAATAATAAAAGAAAGATCAAAAAATAAAAATAAAAGAAAAAATAGAAAACATAGAGTTCAGAGTTCAATAATCATCAAGTTCATGCATTTATGTTAATCACACCCAATTTAGTCCTTCAAATGCTAAATGTGTCAAAGGCTAGTGGTTTAGCAAAGATGTCAGCCCGTTGGCTTTCAGATACTACATGGTGTAACTCAATATCTCCTTTGGTAATATGGTCCCTAATAAAGTAATGCCTTTAATGTGTTTGGTCCTTGATTATTGGATAGGATTTTTAGAGATATATATAGTACTAGTATTATCACATTAAATTGAAATTGTGCCTACAGATAATCCTAAATCTAAAATTTGTTGCTTCAACCAAAGGACTTAGGACACAACTTTCTAAGGCAATATACTTAGCTTCAATAATGGAAAGTGCAATAGAGTTTATTTTCTGTTGGACCGGGAGACTAAGGACTATTTTATAAATTGGCAAGTAGCAGAAGTGCTCTTTCTGTACACCCTACATCCAGCAAAATCAAAATTAGAATATCTAATAATCTGAAAAGAAGTGCTATGCCTAGGATACCAGATTCCTAAATTTTTGGATCCTAAGAGATATCTAAAGATTCTCTTAAATGTAGGGATTCTTTAAGATCAGCATTAAATATAGCACAGAGATAAACACTAAACATTACTTCAGGTTGGCTAATAGTCAAGTAAAGTAGTGATCCAATCATTCCTCGGCATTTCTTTTGATCAACAAATTTTCCATTTGAATCCATATCTAACTAGACACTGGAGCTCATGGGAGTATTTATTAGCTTAACTTTATCCATTTCATATTTCTTCAAGATGTCCTTAGTGTATTTTGATTGATTAAGAAAAGTTCCATCATCCATTTGGCTTATACTAAATCCCAAAAAGTAAGATAACTCTCACATCATACTCATCTCGTATTCCTTACTTATTATTTTAGAAAAATTGTCACATAAATCTTTATCAGAAGATCCAAAAAGTATATCATCAATATAGATCTGGATAATAAGTAAATCATCTTCTATTTTTCTCAGAAAAAGGGTGGTGACTACACTCCCCTTAACAAAATCTCTCTCTATTAGAAATGTGCCTAGCATATCATACCAAGCTCTAGGTGCCTGTTGTAATCCATATAAAGCCTTTTTTAATTTATAAACATGATTTGAAAATTTAGAACTCTCAAAACTTGGGGGTTGATCTATAAACACATATTCTTTTATTACCCCATTTAAAAAGGCACTCTTAACATCCATTTGGAAAAGCTTACCCTTATAACAGGCAAAGGCTAGTAACACTCTAATGGCTTCCAATTTATCTACAGGAGCAAAGGTTTCCTCGAACTAAATCACTTCTATTTGGTTGTACCCTTTAGCCACCAATCTTGACTTATTCCTAACCACCACACTAGAATAATTCATTTTATTCTTAAAGACCCATTTGGTTCCTACTACACTTTAATTCTAAGGTCTTTCTACTAACTTCCAAACATCTTTCGTCACAAATCGGTTAAGTTCTTTTAGCATAGCTAAGATCCAAAATTCATTAGAAAGGGATTGATTGATGTTGGTGGGTTTAGTCATTAAGATAAAGGCAAAGTGGTTTACTTCCTTCCTAAGTCCATGCCTAGTTCTAACACTTTCAAAAGGGTCTCCTAAGATCAGTTCTTTAGAATTACTCAAAGAATATCTCTAATCTCTAAGAAAAGTGTTTTGAGGTTCTACCCATTCCTCCAAATTTGCAGTTTCTACTCCTTAGGTAATCTCACCTAATCCATCAGTGTTTTGATTCTCTACCCTTTCCTCCAAATTTGTAGATTCTACTCGGGTAATCTCTCCAACTTTATATTCTTTCTTAACTCTAGACTTTTTAGGATCAGATTCATCATAAACTACATGAGTAGTCTCCTCCACCACCAATATGCTCTTGTTAAACACTTTAAAGGATTTTCCCATACTTGAATATCATAAGAACACTCGTTCATCCAATTTTGGGTCAAATTTTCCTAAGAGTGATTTTCCATTATTAAGAATGAAAAGTTTACAGCCAAAGTCATGGAGGTGTGAAAGGTTGGGTGTCCTACCCTTAATGATCTTATAGGGTATCTTATTCAGTTTGGATCTAATATTCACCCCATTCAACACTTAACAAGCTGTATTTATCACTTCAGCCCAAAAGTATTTTGAAATTGAATACTCAGTAAGTATGGCTCTAGTGACTTCCACTATGGTCATGTTCTTCCTTTCAGCTACCCTGTTCTACTGAGGGGTCCTAGGAGCTGAGAAGTTGTGACTAATCCAAAGATCCTCATAGAAAGTTTTAAATCTCTTATTTTCTCCACTTGGATTCCAAAAAGGTTAGGTTGTGAGATTTTCTTAGGAAGACCAACTTTTATGTGACAGAAATCTAATCTAAGTGAACCTCTAGTAGTCATCAATAATCAAAAATTCATATACTTTTCCCCATAATCTGGCAGTGCTAATGGCTCCAAATAAGTCCATGTGAAGGACTTCTAAAGGTCTAAAACAGAAAGCTTTAAAACATATAGATTTTCTCCCCTTGAGTGTGTGTGTACAAGGTTACTTAGCATTAGGATCCATTTTATTACATTTGACTCAAGAAAAGGTAAAAACACTTGAAGTACACTGACTCAGTCTTAATCTACCCAATCTTGAGCTAGTTTGATTTGTAAATTTTCTTGTGGACCTGAAACGTAAGTAGAAAGGGCAACCAAAACATATATGCAATAGTAACCATAGTAACAAAATAGGAATGCCAAAAATATTTTCTATTATCATAATTATAATCCTTGAATACATGTTCACAACATGGTGGGGAAATAATTTCTTGTCTTCCAATATCTATCTTGGAGCCCCATACACACTCTCATAGAATGGTGAGATCAATGAAATACTGCTGTGGCGTCACCTAACACCTACTATATGTGCTCTCGTAGTGTGTTGGTATGGCTCAGACTCTTTTAGGTTTCCTTAAATAGGGGAGACGCTAGGAGTCTGCCAAAATTTAGCCTGAAGACACAGAACTTGAACAAAACAATAGGGGTCAAAACTTGTAGATTTTTGAATAGTAGGGAACTTAAATAAACTTGACTTGAACAAAATGCAAGAAAACTCAAACTTAAAATGAAATTGTAACCTATAGAGTGATGAGGTCTAAATTAAATGCAACATAATATATTACAAATATGTAGAAAATAGAGAACTTGCAAATGTCATTCACTCACAAGTGACAAAAAAACTCATGCAAATGATTTACTTGAAAAAATTACAACGACCATGAAGACACATGATGAATATAATAACAACCAATCTCATTATGGAGACAAGAAATTGGAGCCTCCCAAGTGATGAGAATTTAAAGTTTGCTCATAAGTCACAATAAGTAACTTGTAACTAGATCGATGACTTACCAATGGTCATACTCAAGTTGCATGGAGTGAAGGTTGTGATATCCCTATGGTCAAGGTCAATTTACTTGTAGATAAATTTAATCATTCCCTCTGAGCTACAACGATCGATTGAACTACTTATAGATAACAAAAGTGGATATATAGTAAGTATGGTAAATCCTCTGTGGACACAAGTACATATATTCTCCATAAGCAAGGATATATGGTTGCACTGAATGCAAATATGTACTATGGATGGAGAAAGAGTTATTGCATACATGAAAACATACCTACAGACCACTGTAGGGGACCCTTATATATATAATACATCATCTACAAGTAAATATGGAAAGAGACATAATGATAGCAAGCTCTTGTGGATGAATATAGAAAAAAATGCAATAAATATTGGATACCAAGCCACTATAAGAGGCCAGTCATGCATAAACTCATCCACCAACAAATGACAAACACCAACATAGGAGACTTATAATAAGAAGAAGGGTCTTCTTGAAGGGATAAACATGAACTCATAATAAGCATGTGATACAAGCTAGGTTATTCATACAGTCTACAATAATACTGTGGCAAGTATACATGATTATCCCTTAGAAGAAAAAAGGTCAGATATATGACGTATATGATAGCTCAATGTACTTATTAAAACTTAAAGTGTATGCAAGAAGTTGAAAACAAAGGCAATAACATACTTATAAGTGATGGGCATCATCAGATAGTGAATATTATAGTATTTTAGAGCCAACATGGATTAACATTTGAGTAACTATAACAATCTCCTCTTAACATTGGAAGATATGCAAATAAGTACAATTTTTCATCAATCAATATATACATTTAAATTAAGAACAAGTACAAACACCTACAAACTAGGGGGTTGATAGCAATAATAGTTTCATCACCCTTGCATTCAATCCTCATTCAATATCAATTAAACAAACTGATCATTTATAAGTAAAGGAGGATGAAACATAATAAATGCATGCCCCTACATGTAATAAAAAAAGATTTGTGAGTGCATACTAATCCACCTACATCAAGCATACAAGTAGTACACATATGAAGCAATATGAAACCTAAGGTATGATTGAATACCTCTAGATTTGCAATACTCATACAAGAGGACTAAAGGCATGTATAAAATCTACAAATGGAGCATCATACACATTTAATTAATTGTTAGTTGCACAATTGATCAGTATTAAATATTACAAAAATGCCCCCACCTCCCTCCCACCCCCCACCCCGCACATATGCATAATAATGTGTATACACACGAATAGAATAGTATACATACAAGAATATACACCCGTATGGACCCCAATGAGCGTGTTGTGGGTACAAACATGATGTGTGAAGAAGATGTGCAGGTCAGACAATAAACCTAAGTTTAAGCCCAATCCTTTTATACAAGTTGATAGTAATTGACATAGCTCGAACAATCAAACAAATATACAATCATGTTATCCATTGGGGTATTTATTTTAAATGTTCAAATTAGGCCTTGAAGGCCCATAATAAGAAAAATCCATTAAAAAAACCATAAAGCTAATGATAAACTTGAACCTCCATCGACTAATAGAGAAGGTCATAAGGTTCTATTCATAAATTAAATTACTCGTCAATACCCCAATGATGGCCGTATTGAATATAGATCTCAACCAGAGGGATTAATTTCAAAATTTTAAAATACCTACCAAATGCCCATAAAATTCAAAACTCCAAAAATCTTAAATATTTAAATCTAAAATTAATCATCAAAACACTTAAAGTATGAAACCTATTCACCCTTCACAATAGTTGGCCGAGTTGGAAAAATATAAATATAACTTCAGCTCATAAAGAGCTTATGTCTGATGAAGAATATCACTATGATCCATTCTCAAATAGTCTCTTGCTAGCATGGACATGGAATATGCCCTCTAACCAGTGTTTATGCTTCCAAATGGTACCATAGGTAAATTTTTATGATGAAATCCAAATATTACTAGTAAATTATAGTTATGGTTAGAGCCTGTAAGCTTGGTAATGGCACTAAATCCTTAGGATATGAATCAATAGTATATAGTTGATAGGGAAAAATGCCCTTTGTTAGCTAAGGTGGACTCAAAATTATCCCCTTAAATAAATATCCATTCTAGGTCTATGAGGTACCTTTGGATGAATCAACCTATAGATGTCGATAAGTATCCCTTCTTATTAGGTTGGGTTAACTACCTCCTCTTACAAAGTTAGCCAGGGATCATGATGACCTAGGATGATGGAACCAAGGGATCTTGATCGGGTCTATCATTCATTCCGTCACCATCTGCTTTATGTGCAAGATGGTGAAATTTCTAATTTTAAATATTAAATTTCCAATATCCAACCTTTGCTACTACCATATGACCAATACAAGTATCTCTACATATCTGATCGATGACTAACCTTAATCAAAAGTTCTCTCTTGTTATAAGGAGGGTATTTATTTATAGGGTCTTACACCTATAGGAAATATGAACTCGAATTATAAACTCCTCACTATATGAGGGCAAAATCAAAAGTACGAGATACGCCAAGAGCGGGGCGTGAATTGGATATTTATAAAATTCTTTAATGAAAAGAAAAATCTTTTTATAACTCAATGTATAAGTGAATTATATTCAAAATAAAATGATAAATTATCAATTTCACCTTCCTGGTTAATCATAACAAAAATAAATGTAAAAATAAAGTGCAAAAATAAAAAAAGGAAAGCACATACCAAATTTATAGTGGTTCAGTCAACCTTAACCTATGTCACTCGAAGGCACACTCTGAGTATTGCAGTAAACCTTTCGAGACACTCCTTTATCCCCCACAGCTAGGTAGAGAAGTGTTGCGGATCAAAGGTTTATGATTTTGATGATAGCAAACATTCTTATTTCTCTACGACTGCCTTATATACTGACATTTCAGGTTCAAACGATTGGACTGCAATTTGGAATCAGCTCAAGATTGGGTAGACTAGGTCTGAGTCAGTTTGTACCTTTTTTCTTTCTTGAGTCTATTGTATTTGGTAAGGGTCCTATTGATTTGTAACTTTGAAGATTTTCTATTGTTCCCTAAAAGATTTCCATTTTGGGTAACATTGTCCAGGACGATATTTATATCGTCCTGGATGATCTATCCAAAAATAGAAACCCTAATTAGGGCATCCTCATTAAGGCAGCTGTCATAAACTGATCGGCCTAGACGATACCTGTATCGGCCAGGATGATAGTCTCAATTCAGAAAGAATCAACCGCCAGAATCAGTTTAGGTATTCTTTATTTTAGGAAATCAGCCATGATGATATTACTATTGTACAGGAAGATCTAACTCAATAATGCCTAAATTGATATGGTATCTTTGGAAAGCATTAATGGTTGATTAAAATGATCACATCATCTGGGACGATCGTAGGATTGGCCGGGACGATGTCCTGGACGATTTACATCGGCCAGCATCAATTCAGGTCGATGATCAGGACGATTGAAATGGGTTTTAAACTAATCGTCCAGGAAGATTGTGAGATCGGCCAGGATAATATAACCAATTTTCTTCTGATCATCCCAAATCGTCCCGGGCCATTGAGCTAAATTTGTACTGATCGGCCAGGACGATATGCCTATCATCCTGGACGATAATGTCAGCAACTTGTATTAATGAGCTCATTTTGAGAGCTTTTATTTAAGCTTTGTCAAGGCACTTTGTAAGTGTCTTTGGCAGCCATTGTAGCTTCGTTCTTATGGGGGAGACTTGAAGAGAGAGCTTGAAAGGGAGTGAGGAACGGGTGAAGTCTGAGAGGGAGACGATCTGTGAGGGGGTCTCAAGGGAGTGTGGAGGGGATTCCACACGGTTGCTCTGGTAGGCTTACATCTTAATACTGTTGGATTCAAGGCTTGTCTTGAGGGAAGTTCACTAAAGAAGAAGTTTACTTTGGTGTCAAAGGAACCGACGACTCTGCCGCACCTAGGAAGGTGGAAGTGATTTTGTAAGGGCTTCTCTGCCTAGCTGTGGGGGCTAAAGGAGAGACACTTATTTTAGTGCAATTCTTGGAGGGTGCCTCCAAGGAGTGGATGTAGGTCAAGATTTGACCGAACCACTATAAATCCGGTGTGTTCTTTCTTATTATTTGCTTCCGCATTTAATTTCCTTATTTGTTTTATTTGTGGTGATTTTGGTTTGTACTTTGCTCAAAGTTTCTTCTTTACCAATTCACTTCTCTCTTTTTATTAGCCTTGGGTCTAGTTCAATGGGCCTAACATCCCTAACAAACTTTCAAGTGGTATCAGAGCACTTTCTAGTGTCATCTGAGCACTGTTGACCTCATTTTTGTATGAGGTCACTAAGGCCCTTCCAAACTCCAGATTAATTTTAGATCCTAGGATCCACTCTAGACCTTAGGATTCTTTCCTAGAGCCAGACCTTAGAGCCTACTCTAGAGCCTAGGATTCCCTTAAATCCTAGATCTTAGAACTCCTCTAGATCTTAGGACCACTCCAACTTCAAATCAATCCCCATCCTTGATCAACCTCAACCTCAAATCAATTCCTACATTTGATCAATTCCAACTTCAATTTGATTCCTACCTTTGATCAATTTAAATCTCAAACTTCATTCAACTAAAATTCAAATTAATTCAAGTTTCAAACATATCCAAACCTTGATCCAATCAATTTGACAATCCAACCTTCAACTTAGACTTTGATCCAAACTTCAATCTAGCTTTGACCTCATCCATTCATTAACAATCACCACATGATTGTAAATGATTTGGATACTCCAATACTAATCATTCAAACTTGAAATCCAATCCAAACCCAGAACTCATGGGCTAAAGACTTAGGTCCTAAAGCCCTTTCTAGGTGATTTTGCCATCACCTCGAAACCCAGTCTTTTGACCTCTGATTCAGGGTCTATCAATTTCATATTGATGTCACATGACTCTAGAGGTAACCCTCCAAATTTGAGCTCATTTGGAGGATTCTAACCCTTGAAACTTAATCTAACTCCAAATATTGCAAAATCTTTGAATATTTACAATCCATGCCACTAGGCCTTTCACCTAGTGGAATTTGACTTTGGATCCCCCTCCAAATCATTTGATCCTTCTTAATACCTTGATATTAACTTATTAAGCAATGATCTACATCTTTTTAGATTCAATTTGACCCATAATTGACTTGAGACCAAAATGACCAAAATGCCCTTAAAGGAGGATTTTTGGACTTTTGGCCTAAACCCAATTTGATTTGACTTATCAACCTTTGAAATCTTCTTCAAATATCATTCCAATGGATCCTAAATGACTTTAGGAACACATTGAACCCAAACTTACTCTTTGGTTTGACTTGGTTGACCAAGTCAACCATGATTGACCAAATCAACCCTTTAACCCAACACTTGTTAATTTTAACCATTCTAGTGATTTTGAATCAATTCAACTCATCAAGATTGGTTAATTATACACTCTTGACTTCAAATTCCTTGGCATAATGTCTTGTAGCACTCTTGACCTCCCTCATGCACATCCTAGTCACCATTGACTAGTCAACAAGTCAATGGGTCAAAAACAACCCTTGAAATGAGACCATAGCTTGGCCACCTCATCATCCCATAAAGCAAACCCTTTTTCCAAGCCAAAATCTCCTTTTGGATAATGAGAATATGCTTTTTCCCTCGCTAATTGATCATTAAACAAGCTCTATTAACCAAGACAAGCATTGGTTCATCCAAATGGGGGAAAAGGTGTGGTCCCTCTTCACATGGACCAAGAGGTGTCACTCTCAACCACCAACCCTATTCCATAGCTTTGGGCAGCATAGGGGACACTTGGCATTCATCCAAAACCACTCCAAATCAAATCTCAACCATCCAATCCAAAAGCCAAAGGTAAAGTGAGGGAAAACTTGACCTAAAGGTAGCTTCTTGATCATTCCCTTGGATATGATCAAAATCTCCAAACTCCAGCAGCCCCCAACCTTCTAAGAGCTCCTCCTACACACTCCAACACATTTCAAGTCCTTCCCAAGCTTTTCCCAACCATTTTCAAGCCTCAAATCACTATTTTAGTGAGGAGAGAGCATTCTAGAGAGAGAAAGAGGACTTTCCAATATAACTTTTGATTCAGCGAGATACGGCTTTTGGAGTCTTCAACAAAATTGTAGAGGATTGCTGCAGCTTTCCAACAAGCCAAAAATCTCAAAAATCCAACGGTTGGATCGTAAGTTATGCTCATTTTAAATTTATATTTCAATTTGAAATTGTAGCGATTTTACAATGAATGGAGCCTCCAAACTCCAGGCATTGTAAGATCATATTGCCCTCTAGCTACAGTTCAAATTTCGTGCAATTTCGTTCTAGTATTTTGAAAGATATGAGCGTTTAAAGATTTCTATTCAAAATGAACTAGAACAGATCTGGACCGTCCGATCGACGATCAGACGGCTCAGATCTGGGTATACCGTGCGGCTTCCTCCAGGTTTGAACGTGGGTCATCCCACGGTATGGGAGGGTGACGTGGCGTCACGCCACGCCGCCACGTCACCGTCAGCTGATTTGACTAAAAAATGCTTTAAATGTTCCAAATCTTCAAAAATTCACAGAAAATCGAATTCTCCACCAAATGGGGCGTTCTTGGGCTCGTTGGAAAGATAATCTAATTTAATATTTATTAAAATTAAAATTATATTGATTTGATTTCTGTATTATGAGATATTTGAGTTTATGTTAATTTCATTTATTGTTATTTTCTCACAATCCAGTGATCAAATGAAGCCCAAATTTTGGTGGATGATTATTGAATATCTTAGGCATGTTTAATAAATTTTCTAGGTTCATATGCTCAATAGATTTCTGTGATATGAATTTTTAAGGTAAATGGTCTATTTTGGACCCTAAATTTTGAAAATTCATAACTCTTTAGGGTTTTAGTATTTTGCTGTGATATTTCTGTGGTATGATTGAATGTATGTCAGGGTTAGACACACCAAGTTTCATGCCTATTTGAATAGTAGAGACACGTAGGAAAAATAATTAAGAAAATGTCTAGAAAACTTAGAAAATTCATAGGGCATTTTACACACACCCAATAGGGGTGAAACTTAAACATAGTAAACTTAGTGGCATCATATACCTTAGGTTCAAATTTTACTCAATTTGAAGGTCATTAGGTTAGAAAATTGAGCATGTCAAATTTTAGCCCCTTTAAAGACTTAAAAAATTCAATAAATCATTATAAATTTATATTAATTCAAAAAAATATCCATAATACCTCTAATTAACCATATTTCAACTCTTAATCATTGAAAATTTAATATCCTTTAATTTGACATTAAAATCCACTTTAATTTAATTTTAATCAAAATCAATGTTTAATCAATTTTAATTAATTAAAAATTATTAAAAATCCCAAAAAATCTTTAAACACTTTCTGATCTCTCCTTAGATCATTTCTGATCTTTGGAGTTGATTTCAAGAAGTTTGGGACTGATTTAGGATCAAATCACTAAAATGACCCTTAATTGAAACAATTTAATAATTTCAATAAATATCCAAACTTCGATAATCCATAACTAATTTCAGAAAACTCCAAATCACCCAAACTCACTTGCATTCAATTCCTAATAAGGTCTAATATTTATTAAAAATATTAAATTCCAGAAATTTGTAATATTTTAAAAAGTCAACAAATCGGTCAACTTTAAGTCAAAACTAGTTCAAAACTTCAAACCTTTGTAATAAAATGCAGAAAAATCCGATTTCAACGTACTTACCTTCTAACTGATCGTAGTAAGGTCTAGTATTTTAATAAAATACAAACGTTCCATAAAATACCTTTAATCAAAAATTCAATTTTTGACCCTTTAATTAAATGATTAAAATATTCAAAAATTCATAAAATTCAAAATTACTCTAAAACTCCAGAAAATATTGGTTTAATGCTTAAAACACTTAAAAAACCCTTTAAAACACAACAACCATCCTAAAGATGAAGTTTATCGGCTGGACTACTCCGGGCTGCGGGGCTAAGTGTCCTAAGGAGGCTGGTTCCTCGAGCCTGGAGGCACAACGCCACGAATGGATTCTAAGGGGTGTTAAATCTTAAAATAGATTAATCTTTAATTATTTAACATTTTTAAAATCTCTATTTCAATTACATTAATTTGGTTTATCGGCTGGACTACTCCGGGCTGCGGGGCTAAGTGTCCTAAGGAGGCTGGTTCCTCGAGCCTGGTGGCACAACGCCACGAATCAATTAATGGCAAACTTAAATTAATCAAGCTTTTAAAATCAGTAACTAACTCATTTTAATATTAATCCACTCTTTTAATTCTAACCAATTTAAATAACTTAATCAACCCCGATTGCTACTGGGTAACCCAGGCCTACGAGGCTATTAGCTTAGCCCCAAGGAAGGTGAAATAAAATTCACGGCCTCGGTGTGAAACAAAGGTAGCAATCAATTAACTTTTAAAATATATTTAATTAAAATTCTTAATTCATTAATATTTAAATTTTAATTTAAATCCCCTTCTAAGCCTTAACAAATCCAAACTTTTAGACAACTTTAACTAATCACCCACTTTAGGATCTATCCCAGCCACACGACCTTTCTCACACACTTTAGATGATGTGCTAGGACAACCAACTTTAGATCTAGGATAGGCCGGTGTTTACTTTACTGCTGTGTGCCGGATTTTTCGTAGTTTTCACTACATGTTGTGGATGAAATTACTTTGCTGTGTCTGCTTACTTTTTCTGTACTCTGTGGATAGATTGATGTGTTTGGCGACTAGATTACCCTTAGGTTAGGTACGATCTGGATGTTGACACAGTTTTCTGCAGGTGGCCACGCTCATGCAGGGCAATATAAAAAAGGGGGCAAATCAAAAAAATGCATAAATATTATAAACTCTTTGCACAGGTGCTTCAGCTGCTAAAGCCCCCAAATCATAAAAAGAGCGTGGCCAGTGTGTTTACTTTCTTTTCTGCTCATATACAACTGCTTGGGAATAACTGGTTTTTTTTTATATATTAATTGCTTAGGATAACCCTGCAGGTGAGTCTAGATTTTTATTTTGATATCAATGTAATTTGTGCAAGTGTCAAGTGTTGTGAAAGTTTATTTTGAGTTGGGATACATAGATCCAAAGCTTGGATTCCAAAGAGGAAAGGATACCCCTTTGGGGAACACTCCTTTTCCATTTGGAAATCCAAATTTGGATCATACCTCTTCCTTACCCAAAGAGGAAAGAGTGGCCTTCCCCTTAGAGGGAAGTGCCCTCTTGTCCATTTGGGTAATCCACTACGAAGATTCCAAGAAGATTGAAGAAAAGGAGTCCAAAGAAGAATGAAATTGAAGATTTGAAGACTTGAAGATTGAGAGTATCCCACTCAAAATAACTTGCGTAATTACTAGGCTTAGAATCCGGGTTGTTGTCAGTGGTGCCCGGCCACTTTACTTTCTGTAATATTCTGGTTTGTAATAAGCAAGGCAATTCTGCCTATGGACATTTATTAATTAATTTGTATTTGATTTGATGATTTGATTGCCTTTAGGATTACTTGTTTTTACTAGTTTTTTGGCGATTGCATGCCGCTCTTTGTTTTCGCCTGGATACGTGAGGCTCGTGAGGGTGCGAAAGTTTTATACTCATAATCTTAAAAGTCTAAAATTTTAGTGAGTCTAAATAACATAGAAAGATAACGAATCTAGGGAATTAGCCGGGGATCGACCCCGGGGTCGCATGCATATTTCTGCATTACTCTTTCCTTGCTTTAGACCCTTCCCCACCTGCGGGTAGAGTCCAGATAGTCTGACCTATGAGGACGAGGTGCCGGACCTGGGGAAGTCCAGTCTTCTAAAAAATTATTTTATAAACCTGTTTTTAAAAATTTCAAGCATATTTGATTTGAGGTAGTTAACCAGCACGCATTGCATTAGATACAAATTAAAGAGTCAAAATTTTAATTTCATAGTCCTTAGCATTTTAGCACCCAACATAAGTCAAAGGGGCCAATTAGGAAAATCTCTAGATGTCGGCCCCGCCTCCCCAAAACTTTAATTATAACGTCCCTACCACTCTTTCATAAAAGACCGGATTCATCTCTTTTAAATCGGTTAGGTGGTTAGCTGGCTCCCCAATCCAGGCCGGGGTAAGTCCAGGTTTTGCACTGCATTAGTTAGGATCGGACGACTGTGGTCCAGTGTCCAAAATAGATTTAGGATCCGGGGCAGATCTTTGATTATAAGACCCCAAACTTTGGGAATCTAATCCCAAATTTCTAATAAAATGCTCAACTCTAATTAAATATCATTTCAAGTCCAAAACATAAAGCCCAACACTTAGATTAAGTTGGGATATTTCCGGATGGTTCTGGAATCTCAAAGTGTCCCCTACCTCTCATCCTTTAACTCCGTTAATAACTGCTCAATTTTGATCCATTCCCTTTTGATTTTCCTATAATTCTATTCATACTTTGATATCACTCCTAGAAACTCTAAACAAAATTCTGCCATTATTTTAATCGAGAGTTTTCGTAGGAGATTTTATCTCCCTACAATGTAATTAACTACGAGGGCTTGCGCTCGTAGGAGATTTAGAACCACACACGCACCTGATTTTAAAAATCGATTTTTCAAAACTCAATTGGATTTATTTGGGAAAACTTAAAATACTAGTGATTATTATTATCATATTCAAAGAATTATTATCGAATGATATTTTCTCCCTTCGGGGAGATACATCTTTCTTTGATAAGACTTTGGATGTGGACCTAACGATCACACTTCTTAAATATTGTATTGGATATTCAGTTGAACCTCATTTTGACCCTTCGGAGTCATATGAATTTCTCTTTAGCATCCGTTCGCAATATTCAAGATGGATTTCATAATTCTAAGTCTGAACACCGTTATGAAAGTTTATTTTCGTCCTCCGGGGTGATATACTCTTTCTAACGAGTCGATTCGACCTTAGAATTAGAACTTAACCTTAATCTTAAAATCCCCAAAGAAAACCAATATTTTCAAAACATGTTTTCAAAATTCCACCAACAAAAAAATGGCACGCCCGGTGGGACAAATCTCTCTCTCCATCTTTAATAATGGCAAAATTTTATTTCATCGGTAGTCTTAACTACCTTTCTTCCGTTGGTCCCTCTTCCCATTTCTTTCTTGGGTGAGTGTGGCCAACATCTAAAAGAAAATACCTTTCAAATAGAGAGGCGAGTGATGAAATCTTTATTTAAGCCAGGCTTTGACATTTTGCCTCCAAGTTAATTGGTAGAGCAAAGGAGTTAAGCCAGGTTCCTTGAATATTCTCAATCAATTTTGTAAACTCTCTTATTTGGTGAAAACTCAACATATTGAGGTTCAAGATTTAGAGAAAATTAATCATGCTTAAAATTCAAATTTTAATTCAAAATTGACTAACTTAATTCACTTTTCCTTAATTCCAGGATACTTAAATACTCAAATGGCTGGAAAACTCATCTTCTCCCTGGATAGAAACTTGACAATAGAAAGAATTACCTCTGGCAACTTGATCCAGTTTGGGATAGAATTTCAAAACTTCAAGTTATCAGTCAACGGAGAAGAAATAATTGATCTCTCTGCTGGAATACAAAGGGATGTCCCCCTAGTCGAGATTACTTTAGGGTCAGGAGTTGACTCCCCCATCTCTATGATGGAGGTCGTTGTCGCCTCTTCGACCACTATTCCCTCTACTCAGGAGGATAAGAATCGAGAACCATTAAAAATGGAAGAATTACCATCTCAACCTGAGATTGGGTCAAGTTCTAACACCCCTATTGCCAGTAAAAGTAAGCGGAAGAAATACCTTAAAAGGGTTAAAAAGAAGGTTTCTAAGGCCAAAAAGACTGCTAAGGTAGAAGCCTTGAAACAAGTTAAATTTGAGGCCAATCGAGAATTCGTTGCTCCTTACACCTACCCCCTCCATGGTGGAAATGTTTTCCACCCTACTCCTGTTACTCAAAGGAGGGAGGTTGTGAAAATGAGAGCACAATCTCCAATACACCTTCTTGACTACTACACAGAGAGAATCAATCAAGAAAGAACCAAGCAATCACCTACAATAAACCATCGGCCCCTAGTTGAAGGTTATGACCCATCCACTCTACTAGATGAAGTTTGGTCACGTTACTACACGTGCCCCACTGCATCTTTTATAGAGGAGGATGTGCAGAAACCACCCGGGGTGCCACTCTCATAATTGCTAGGTTACTAGTAATTAGGGAGGGAAATAATAATGGATATGAGATCTTATCAGATAGTGACACCATTTGAATTTAACTTCTAGATGGGTCCTATCGCGATAGATCCTTAAATTGAGATGATGCATCATTAGTTAGGGATAGTGCAGACCCCACAACAATCTCTTTCTTTTAAGAGATTGTGGAAATATAATTTATATTGATAGGGTCTTGCCACCTGGACTTACTATTTTGAAGGAAATCATATTATTTCTCAAGTGTACTGGGTCAAAAATTTTCAAGATAGTTGATCCATCTTTTTAATGAAGATTGACCTCTACTTTTAATCAAAAATAGGAGAGAGTTGTGGTTGACTCCACTAGATCTTTAAAGGGCCTTCTCTCCCACCGCTTCTGCGGGTTGATTTGATTTTTGAATTAAAATTTGTATCAAACTTAAGTTGGTTTTAGAAATGAAAATCCTCTTAGTCTTCTCGTGATTTTTCATCTTATAGGCTTCTCTTGCATGTTCTAAATCTATTCAATGATTTTCAAAGTCAAGTTGATATTTTCTTATCAAAAGATTGGGTCCAATTTAGGGATTATTCTTCCTTGGATAAGAAAATGAATTTCCTTCTCTTATACTTGCGATATAATCCTGAATTAAAAAAGAGCAATTATTTTAAGGTTTTAAAGAAAGTGAAGCCTCTTGTTAAAAAAAAAATTCAAATGATGCACAAAGTGCATTAAAAAAAATTCAAAATCAAAAGAAGCGTAAAGTGCGCCAAAGAAATAAAAAGATGTGCAAAGCACGTCACAAAAAAAGTGAAAGAGGCTTCCTTCTTTTTAAATCCTTAAATCTCAAAGAGCCCGATCATATTTAATAGCTTGACTTTGAAAAATCTTGAATCTAAATTTATTGTCATGCGTGGACAGTTTATTAGATAGAAAATTCTATGCAAGAGAATTGAAAAGATTAAATTTCTCTATCGAACTTATGCCTTTTTGAGATTGATTTTTAATTCAAAATTTCTATAAGGGAGAACCTAGTTCAGTTTCTATGAAATTTTATCCGGGTCAACAAAATCCAAAAACCCTTGGCTCTTTTCGGGTCAATTGGGGTCACTCTACTTCTTACTATACTTTTGAATTTGTTCCCACTTATCATTTTGACAGGGTCCAAATGATTAAGAGGAAATTTTCAATAAAAAGAATGAATCTTCTATTCTCGATAAGAATTCAAATCCCATTCTCAAGAGATATATGTGAATCTTTAAACATAGGCATCATTTCTTTTAAGATCCACTATGTAAAATAACACTCTATGCTGGGTCCAAGGTTGTTCTCAAATAGAGGTGTGTTTTACATCGCACAAAATTGACTTTTAAAATTGAGTCACAACTAAGTAGAGTGCCTGACTCCAATTGGAGGATCTCGAAGGCCTTGAAGAAAGTTGTTTTGAACTCAATAAAATTTGAAATTACATAAGTCACGTATGATTCAAGCTCGTTATAAACTGTGTCACCTCAGGGCTTTCCAAGTAGGAGACTTGGCTATAGCCCTTTGGAGACCAATTTTAGTCCACCATAAGATCAATGGAAGCTTTGAATCAATGTTGACTGGATCATCCACTTTAGAGATGATTTATAAGGAAAGTTCATGGCAATGAATTAATTTTGAAGATACCAGCAGATGCTTCCTTTCATTTGGGCGGTTCTTTAAGAAGTATCATGCCTAATGAGGATCAAATTAAACATCAAATTCACCCCTTCAAATTCAAAGAAATCAAATCAAATTCAAAATCATCAATCAATTGTTTTCAATTTTCTTTTCCTTAAGGTTAGGTCCTGCCTTCCCTTAGGATTAGACCCGCTAGTGGTGGAGTACGCCCTCTGTGGCACCATCCTGGCTTTTACCCGTGGATTAGTGGTGGAGTACGCCCTTCGTGGCACCATCCTAATTCCCATTCGCTAGTGGTGGAGTACGCCCTTCGTGGCACCACCCTAGTTTGCCAGTTGAGGTCCTCTGTGTGGAGCAAGTTTCCTCCCCACATGACCATTCGCTAGTGGTGGAGTACGCCCTTCGTGGCACCATCCTAGTTTGCCAGTTGAGGTCCTCTGTGTGGAGCAAGTTTCCTCCCCACATGACCATTAGCTAGTGATGGAGTACGCCCTTCGTGGCACCATCCTAGTTTGCCAGTTGAGGTCCTCTGTGTGGAGCAAGTTTCCTCCCCACATGACCATTCGCTAGTGGTGGAGTACGCCCTTCGTGGCACCATCCTAGTTTGCCAGTTGAGGTCCTCTGTGTGGAGCAAGTTTCCTCCCCACATGACCATTCGCTAGTGGTGGAGTACGCCCTTCGTGGCACCATCCTAGTTTGCCAGTTGAGGTCCTCTGTGTGGAGCAAGTTTCCTCCCCACATGACCATTCGCTAGTGATGGAGTACGCCCTTCGTGGCACCATCCTAGTTTGCCAGTTGAGGTCCTCTGTGTGGAGCAAGTTTCCTCCCCACATGACCATTCGCTAGTGGTGGAGTACGCCCTTCGTGGCACCATCCTAGTTTGCCAGTTGAGGTCCTCTGTGTGGAGCAAGTTTCCTCCCCACATGACCATTCGCTAGTGATGGAGTACGCCCTTCGTGGCACCATCCTAGTTTGCCAGTTGAGGTCCTCTGTGTGGAGCAAGTTTCCTCCCCACATGACCATTCGCTAGTGATGGAGTACGCCCTTCGTGGCACCATCCTAGTTTTCCAGTTGAGGTCCTCTGTGTGGAGCAAGTTTCCTCCCCACATGACCATTCGCTAGTGATGGAGTACGCCCTTCGTGGCACCATCCTAGTTTGCCAGTTGAGGTACTCTGTGTGGAGCAAGTTTCCTCCCCACATGACCATTCGCTAGTGGTGGAGTACGCCCTTCGTGGCACCATCCTAGTTTGCCAGTTGATCTGCCTATTTGGAGTAAGTCTTCTATCAGCATCCTATAGGCCTAAGGTTGGGTGATGCCCTTCCTTAGACCCAAGGCTAGGTATTCCCTACCTTAGTTTCCAGTTGATCCGTCTACTAGGAGTAAGTCTTCTATCAGCATCCTGTAGACCTAAGGTTGGGTGATGCCCTTCCTTAGACCCAAAGCTAGGTATTCCCTACTTTGGTTTCCAGTTAATCTGCCTATTAGGAGTAAGTCTTCTATCAGCATCCTATAGGCCTAAGGTTGGGTGATGCCCTTCCTTAGACCCAAGGCTAGGTATTCCCTACCTTGGTTTCCAGTTGATCCGTCTACTAGGAGTAAGTCTTCTATCAGCATCCTGTAGACCTAAGGTTGGGTGATGCCCTTCCTTAGACCCAAAGCTAGGTATTCCCTACTTTGGTTTCCAGTTAATCTGCCTATTTGGAGTAAGTCTTCTATCTGCATCCTATAGGCCTAAGGTTGGGTGATGCCCTTCCTTAGACCCGAGGTTAGGTATTCCCTACCTTGGTTTCTCCAGTCCTCTCTTCAGAATAGGTGTAAGCTTTTCACTAGTTTCCAATGGACTTAAGGTTGGGTGATGCCCTTCCTTCAACTCTTTAAGATCCTACTCCTATTCGGTCAACGCCAATGTGTGCAGCAGAAGTTCCTTCTACCACACACATTGGGGGTCCATTTGTTGACCTCATTTTTGTATGAGGTCACTAAGGCCCTTCCAAACTCCAGATTAATTTTAGATCCTAGGATCTACTCTAGACCTTAGGATTCTTTCCTAGAGCCAGACCTTAGAGCCTACTCTAGAGCCTAGGATTCCCTTAAATCCTAGATCTTAGAACTCCTCTAGATCTTAGGACCACTCCAACTTCAAATCAATCCCCATCCTTGATCAACCTCAACCTCAAATCAATTCCTACATTTGATCAATTCCAACTTCAATTTGATTCCTATCTTTGATCAATTTAAATCTCAAACTTCATTCAACTAAAATTCAAATTAATTCAAGTTTCAAACATATCCAAACCTTGATCCAATCAATTTGACAATCCAACCTTCAACTTAGACTTTGATCCAAACTTCAATCTAGCTTTGACCTCATCCATTCATTAACAATCACCACATGATTGTAAATGATTTGGATACTCCAATACTAATCATTCAAACTTGAAATCCAATCCAAACCCAGAACTCATAGGCTAAAGACTTAGGTCCTAAAGCCCTTTCTAGGTGATTTTGCCATCACCTCGAAACCCAGTCTTTTGACCTCTGATTCAGGGTCTATCAATTTCATATTGATGTGACATGACTCTAGAGGTAACCCTCCAAATTTGAGCTCATTTGGAGGATTCTAACCCTTGAAACTTAATCTAACTCCAAATATTGCAAAATCTTTGAATATTTACAATCCATGCGAATTTGACTTTGGATCCCCCTCCAAATCATTTGATCCTTCTTAATACCTTGATATTAACTTATTAAACAATGATCTACAACTTTTTAGATTCAATTTGACCCATAATTGACTTGAGACCAAAATGACCAAAATGCCCTTAAAGGAGGATTTTTGGACTTTTGGCCTAAACCCAATTTGATTTGACTTATCAACCTTTGAAATCTTCTTCAAATATCATTCCAATGGATCCTAAATGACTTTAGGAACACATTGAACCCAAACTTACTCTTTGGTTTGACTTGGTTGACCAAGTCAACCATGATTGACCAAATCAACCCTTTAACCCAACACTTGTTAATTTTAACCATTCTAGTGATTTTGAATCAATTCAACTCATCAAGATTGGTTAATTATACACTCTTGACTTCAAATTCCTTGGCATAATGTCTTGTAGCACTCTTGACCTCCCTCATGCACATCCTAGTCACCATTGACTAGTCAACAAGTCAATGGGTCAAAAACAACCCTTGAAATGAGACCATAGCTTGGCCACCTCATCATCCCATAAAGCAAACCCTTTTTCCAAGCCAAAATCTCCTTTTGGATAATGAGAATATGCTTTTTCCCTCGCTAATTGATCATTAAACAAGCTCTATTAACCAAGACAAGCATTGGTTCATCCAAATGGGGGAAAAGGTGTGGTCCCTCTTCACATGGACCAAGAGATGTCACTCTCAACCACCAACCCTATTCCATAGCTTTGGGTAGCATAGGGGACACTTGGCACTCATCCAAAACCACTCCAAATTAAATCTCAACCATCCAATCCAAAAGCCAAAGGTAAAGTGAGGGAAAACTTGACCTAAAGGTAGCTTCTTGATCATTCCCTTGGATATGATCAAAATCTCCAAACTCCAGCAGCCCCCAACCTTCTAAGAGCTCCTCCTACACACTCCAACACATTTCAAGTCCTTCCCAAGCTTTTCCCAACCATTTTCAAGCCTCAAATCACTATTTTAGTGAGGAGAGAGCATTCTAGAGAGAGAAAGAGGACTTTCCAATATAACTTTTGATTCAGCGAGATACGGCTTTTGGAGTCTTCAACAAAATTGTAGAGGATTGCTGCAGCTTTCCAACAAGCCAAAAATCTCAAAAATCCAACTGTTGGATCGTAAGTTATGCTCATTTTAAATTTATATTTCAATTTGAAACTGTAGCGATTTTACAATGAATGGAGCCTCCAAACTCCAGGCATTGTAAGATCATATTGCCCTCTAGCTACAGTTCAAATTTCGTGCAATTTCGTCTCGTATTTTGAAAGATATGAGCGTTTAAAGATTTCTATTCAAAATGAACTAGAACAGATCTGGACCGTCCGATCGACGATCAGACGGCTCAGATCTGGGTATACCGTGCGACTTCCTCCAGGTTTGAACGTGGGTCATCCCACGGTATGGGAGGGTGACGTGGCGTCACGCCACGCCGCCACATCACCGTCAGCTGATTTGACTAAAAAATGCTTTAAATGTTCCAAATCTTCAAAAATTCACAGAAAATTGAATTCTCCACCAAATGGGGCGTTCTTGGGCTCGTTGGAAAGATAATCTAATTTAATATTTATTAAAATTAAAATTATATTGATTTGATTTTTGTATTGTGAGATATTTGAGTTTATATTAATTTCATTTATTGTTATTTTCTCACAATCCAGTGATCAAATGAAGCCCAAATTTTGGTGGATGATTATTGAATATCTTAGGCATATTTAATAAATTTTCTAGGTTCATATGCTCAATAGATTTCTGTGATATGAATTTTTAAGGTAAATGATCTATTTTGGACCCTAAATTTTGAAAATTCATAACTCTTTAGGGTTTTAGTATTTTGCTGTGATATTTCTGTGGTATGATTGAATGTATGTCAGGGTTAGACACACCAAGTTTCATGCCTATTTGAAAAGTAGAGACACCTAGGAAAAATAATTAAGAAAATGTCTAGAAAACTTAGAAAATTCATAGGGCATTGTACACACACCCAATAGGGGTGAAACTTAAACATAGTAAACTTAGTGGCATCATATACCTTAGGTTCAAATTTTACTCAATTTGAAGGTCATTAGGTTAGAAAATTGAGCATGTCAAATTTTATCCCCTTTAAGGACTTAAAAAATTCAATAAATCATTATAAATTTATATTAATTCCAAAAAATACCCATAATACCTCTAATTAACCATATTTTAACTCTTAATCATTGAAAATTTAACATCCTTTAATTTGACATTAAAATCCACTTTAATTTAATTTTAATCAAAATCAATGTTTAATCAATTTTAATTAATTAAAAATTATTAAAAATCCCAAAAAATCTTTAAACTCTTGCTGATCTCTTCTTAGATCATTTCTGATCTTTGGAGTTGATTTCAAGAAGTTTGGGACTGATTTAGGATCAAATCACTAAAATGACCCTTAATTGAAACAATTTAATAATTTCAATAAATATCCAAACTTCGATAATCCATAACTAATTCCAGAAAAATCCAAATCACCCAAACTCACTTGCATTCAATTCCTAATAAGGTCTAATATTTATTAAAAATATTAAATTCCAGAAATTTGCAATATTTTAAAAAGTCAACAAATCGGTCAACTTTAAGTCAAAACTAGTTCAAAACTTCAAACCTTTGTAATAAAATGCAGAAAAATCTGATTTCAACGTACTTACCTTCTAACTGATCGTAGTAAGGTCTAGTATTTTAATAAAATACAAACTTTCCATAAAATACCTTTAATCAAAAATTCAATTTTTGACCCTTTAATTAAATGATTAAAATATTCAAAAATTCATAAAATTCAAAATTACTCTAAAACTCCAGAAAATATTGGTTTAATGCTTAAAACACTTAACAAACCCTTTAAAACACAACAACCACCCTAAAGATGAAGTTTATCGGCTGGACTACTCCGGGCTGCGGGGCTAAGTGTCCTAAGGAGGCTGGTTCCTCGAGCCTGGAGGCACAACGCCACGAATGGATTCTAAGGGGTGTTAAATCTTAAAATAGATTAATCTTTAATTATTTAACATTTTTAAAATCTCTATTTCAATTACATTAATTTGGTTTATCGGCTGGACTACTCCGGGCTGCGGGGCTAAGTGTCCTAAGGAGGCTGGTTCCTCGAGCCTGGTGGCACAACGCCACGAATCAATTAATGGCAAACTTAAATTAATCAAGCTTTTAAAATCAGTAACTAACTCATTTTAATATTAATCCACTCTTTTAATTCTAACCAATTTAAATAACTTAATCAACCCAGATTGCTACTGGGTAACCTAGGCCTACGAGGCTATTAGCTTAGCCCCAAGGAAGGTGAAATAAACTTCACGGCCTCGGTGTGAAACAAAGGTAGCAATCAATTAACTTTTAAAATATATTTAATTAAAATTCTTAATTCATTAATATTTAAATTTTAATTTAAATCCCCTTCTAAGCCTTAACAAATCCAAACTTTTAGACAACTTTAACTAATCACCCACTTTAGGATCTATCCCAGCCACACGACCTTTCTCACACAGTTTAGATGATGTGCTAGGACAACCAACTTTAGATCTAGGATAGGCCGGTGTTTACTTTACTGCTGTGTGCCGGATTTTTCGTAGTTTTCACTACATGTGGTGGATGAAATTACTTTGCTGTGTCTGCTTACTTTTTCTGTACTATGTGGATAGATTGATGTATTTGGCGACTAGATTACCCTTAGGTTAGGTACGATCTGGATGTTGACACAGTTTTCTGCAGGTGGCCACGCTCATGCAGGGCAATATAAAAAAGGGGGCAAATCAAAAAAATGCATAAATATTATAAACTCTTTGCACAGGTGCTTCAGCTGCTAAAGCCCCCAAATCATAAAAAGAGCATGGCCAGTGTGTTTACTTTCTTTTCTGCTCATATACAACTGCTTGGGAATAACTGCTTTTTTTTATATATTAATTGCTTAGGATAACCCTGCAGGTGAGTCTAGATTTTTATTTTGATATCAATGTAATTTGTGCAAGTGTCAAGTGTTGTGAAAGTTTATTTTGAGTTGGGATACATAGATCCAAAGCTTGGATTCCAAAGAGGAAAGGATACCCCTTTGGGGAACACTCCTTTTCCATTTGGAAATCCAAATTTGGATCATACCTCTTCCTTACCCAAAGAGGAAAGAGTGGCCTTCCCCTTAGAGGGAAGTGCCCTCTTGTCCATTTGGGTAATCCACTACGAAGATTCCAAGAAGATTGAAGAAAAGGAGTCCAAAGAAGAATGAAATTGAAGATTTGAAGACTTGAAGATTGAGAGTATCCCACTCAAAATAACTTGCGTCATTACTAGGCTTAGAATCCGGGTTGTTGTCAGTGGTGCCCGGCCACTTTACTTTATGTAATATTCTGGTTTGTAATAAGCAAGGCAATTCTGCCTATGGACATTTATTAATTAATTTGTATTTGATTTGATGATTTGATTGCCTTTAGGATTACTTATTTTTACTAGTTTTTTGGCGATTGCATGCCGCTCTTTGTTTTCGTCTGGATACGTGAGGCTCGTGAGGGTGCGAAAGTTTTATACTCATAATCTTAAAAGTCTAAAATTTTAGTGAGTCTAAATAACATAGAAAGATAACGAATCTAGGGAATTAGCCGGGGATCGACCCCGGGGTCGCATGCATATTTCTGCATTACTCTTTCCTTGCTTTAGACCCTTCCCCGCCTGCGGGTAGAGTCCGGATAGTCTGACCTATGAGGACGAGGTGCCGGACCTGGGGAAGTCCAGTCTTCTAAAAAATTATTTTATAAGCCTGTTTTTAAAAATTTCAAGCATATTTGATTTGAGGTTGTTAACCAGCACGCATTGCATTAGATACAAATTAAAGAGTCAAAATTTTAATTTCATAGTCCTTAGCATTTTAGCACCCAACATAAGTCAAAGTGGCCAATTAGGAAAATCTCTAGATGTCGGCCCCGCCTCCCCAAAACTTTAATTATAACGTCCCTACCACTCTTTCATAAAAGACCGGATTCATCTCTTTTAAATCGGTTAGGTGGTTAGCTGGCTCCCCAATCCAGGCCGGGGTAAGTCCAGGTTTTGCACTGCATTAGTTAGGATCGGACGACTGTGGTCCAGTGTCCAAAATAGATTTAGGATCCGGGGCAGATCTTTGATTATAAGACCCCAAACTTTGGGAATCTAATCCCAAATTTCTAATAAAATGCTCAACTCTAATTAAATATCATTTCAAGTCCAAAACATAAAGCCCAACACTTAGATTAAGTTGGGACATTTCCGGATGGTTCTGGAATCTCAAAGTGTCCCCTACCTCTCATCCTTTAACTCCGTTAATAACTGCTCAATTTTGATCCATTCCCTTTTGATTTTCCAATAATTCTATTCATACTTTGATATCACTCCTAGAAACTCTAAACAAAATTCTGCCATTATTTTAATCGAGAGTTTTCGTAGGAGATTTTATCTCCCTACGATGTAATTAACTACGAGGGCTTGCGCTCGTAGGAGATTTAGAACCACACACGCACCTGATTTTAAAAATCAATTTTTCAAAACTCAATTGGATTTATTTGGGAAAACTTAAAATACTAGTGATTATTATTATCATATTCAAAGAATTATTATCGAATGATATTTTCTCCCTTCGGGGAGATACATCTTTCTTTGATAAGACTTTGGATGTGGACCTAACGATCACACTTCTTGAATATTGTATTGGATATTCAGTTGAACCTCATTTTGACCCTTCGGAGTCATATGAATTTCTCTTTAGCATCCGTTCGCAATATTCAAGATGGATTTCATAATTCTAAGTCTGAACACCGTTATGAAAGTTTATTTTCGTCCTCCGGGGTGATATACTCTTTCTAACGAGTCGATTCGACCTTAGAATTAGAACTTAACCTTAATCTTAAAATCCCCAAAGAAAACCAATATTTTCAAAACATGTTTTCAAAATTCCACCAACAAGCACTTTTAAGAAGCCCTTATAAAATCACTTCCACCTTCCCCGATGTAGTAGAGGAGTTAGGTCCTTTGACACCAAAGAGGACTTCTTCTTTCCAAAACTTCCATCAAGACAAACCTTGAATCCTATGGTAATAAGGTGCAAGCTTTCTAGAGCAAACATGTGAAATCCCCTCCACACTCCCTTAAAACTACCTCCTAGGATCTTCCTCCTCTCAAATTCCACCCTTTTCTCTCTCCCTTTTAAGTTCTCTCTTCAAGTTTTCTCTAGAAGAACAAAGACACAATGGCTGCCAAATACTCTTACAATGACATATGAGAAAGGTTAAATAGAGGGCTTCACAAAACCTTAAAAATTAATTTATCCATCAATTATCAGATAGTACAATCTTAGGATTGTCTAGTATGATGTGCAAAATTGGACATACTAGTACTATACGATCACTAGTTAGTGATGTACTAATAGTTCAACTTGCATGTTTATGTTATATAATAATCAGTATGAACTGTTCATTTTGCACGTTAGTGTTGTACGATCATTAATACGAATGACTAATCATACAGTGTAATTAGTTCAACTTAAATACAATTCATCCAGGATGAATCATGGGATGACCAAAATCATCTCTGTTATTATACGGTACCATCCAGTTTGTAAAGTATAATCATAATATTAAAATTAAGCAGATTCGATTGACTAATCATAATATTAAATTAGGCATAGTTTTAAACATTGTATAGAATGATCATGTTCATACAGTATGATTAGAACAACTTTTCAAATTTAATATTTTTTCTAATTTAATGGATGGTAGGCTTTCTAATTATAACAGATAATCCAGTATGATGTGGTGTTTGTAATGTACGATTACTTCTATTTTAAAAATATTTTTTATAGAAAAAATAAAATATTTTAATTAATTTCCATAACATCAGATCATACAGTATGATTCATATCGTACAATATAATATATAGAAAAATTAAAATATTTAAATTCATTTTTGCTCCCCCTGTGTGTGTGCATAGTCACCAAGATAACCTATATATAGGGCTTGACTCAAGAAAATAAATAAATAAAAATTACATACTCAATTAATATAACATATTCTATCCAATCTTGAGCCCTGAATCATCAATGAATATTGCTTGGTGTACTGGAAGTATTAGTCAACACACAAACAAATATGCACTACAAATACCAGAAGAAATAAAAAGGAAATCAATAGTATTTAAAATCATTTAAATTATAAACTCAGAAGCAAGAGTTATAATAATCTCACCCTTTTTGGTGATGGTAAATAAAATTAAATTTATTCACATATTAAAAATATTTTCTCCTAAACTCCTCACTAAAAAAATTATATTAAAAAAAAAGGGAAACCATTTTTTTATGACAATATTTTTTAAAGCTAAATAACAAAAATAAAAAATAAAAAACTAAAATATAAATACAACCAACCATAATAAATTCTCTTCCTATGACATTATAAAAAAGAAGAGATAAAATAACACATAAAATTAAAATACATCTAGAAGAAAATAACAACATAATAAAGAAACAAAAACATGAAATTATGCTTAAAATTTAATAAAAAATAAACACACAAAATATATAAACAAATATACGAAACACATAAATAAAACACACAAATAAACCTTAACATACTTATACATCATCGTCCTGCTCCTATTCTGATGATATAGATTAAGCCTGCCTAGTAGATTTTTTGCTTTTTATCTCTTCCTCATATATAATCGGCTTATTTTTTTACTTTTCTCCCTTACAGGAAGAGTTTTAAAATTGAGGCATTCAAAATTCAGATGTCCTGAATTTCCTACACCCAAAGCAAATAACAGCAAAAGAAAACTTAACATTTGTACTTTTTTACCATTGATCCACTTTTTTTAATGCTTATGCTTGCTCTTCAATAGACTTTCTAATTTGTTTGTTATCGATGATGTATCCTTACTCTTATAATCTACTAAGCCCCATTCATCCGTGTCTTTAGCTTTTAGCATTATAGTCTTCTCATCACCTGCACCCAAAAGTATTTGAGTCGCACTCTTCTCATAGGTAATGAGTGAGCCTATTAGATTGTCTATAGAATAAGCATTCAAATCTTTTGATTTATATATAGCTGTGAGTTTGGCATCAAATTTATTAAGTAGAGAATGTAGAATTTTTTTAACTTTTTTAGAGTTCAAAAAATCTCTATCTAAAGTATGCAATGATGTCACAATTTGAGTAAACCTAGTATACATGTTTAGGATCATCTCATAAGATTTTATGGAGAAAACTTCATAATAATGCATTAGAATATTCAACATAGATTGATTGACTTCACTAGTACCTTCGTATGTAGTGCATAATCTCTCCCAAATTTCTTTATCAAAAGTACATATAAAGATTCTAAAATAATCTTCAAAATTTAAAGCACATTAAAAATAATCTAAACATTTAGCATTAAGTTGAGAATTAATTTATTCTATTATATTCCATTCAGTAAAAGGAATATCAATTTTAACTCCATTTATAATACATAATTCTACAGAATAGCCAGTTTGAATGATATGCCACATTCGATAATCAATTAATTGAAAGAAAGTAGACATGTGAATTTTCTAAAAATTAAAAGAAATGTTTTTAAATAAAGGTGGTCACGTTATTACATAGCCTTCCACAATATTACAATTTTCAAAATGTGATATGATCATTTTTCTCAATGTTTTCTAAAACACTATTTTTAAGACTCCGCTCTAATACCACTTGAAAGTACGAGATGCGCTAAGAGGGGCGGGGTGAATTGGTCATTTAAAAACTTCTTTAACAAAAAGAAATATCTATTTATAACTTGATGCAGAAGTGAATTATATTCATAATAAAATGATAAATTATCAATTTCACCCACATAATTTTGTTGCAACTCGGGCTTTCGAGTTTGTGATTTTGATGATAACAAATAATATTGATTACCTTTTTATTTTTCCTAGTGTTTATTGTGTATATTTGGTTGTGTGTTGACTAATATTATAAGTACACCATGCACTATTCTCTAAAGATTCAGGGCTCAATACTGTATAGAATAGATTATGTTAAATGAGTAGATAATTTTAACTATTTATTTCTTGAGTCAAGTCCTGTAATGATGTGTATTAGCCTGGTGACCGTGCACATATATAGGGGAAAAAAAAATATTTTAATTTTTTTGTATATTTACTATATGATATGGATCATACTATATGATCTCATATAATTAAAATTAATTAAAATATTTTATTTTTCTAAGAAACATATTTTTGAAATATAACTTAAATATATAAGATCATATCTCTATTAAATTTTGTAAAAAAATTAAATTTGAAATATTATTCTAATCGTACTATACAAACCTAATCATATTGTATAATATTTAAAATATTGCCTAATTTAATCCTGTGATTAGACAATTAATCAGTTTAATATTGATATTTTGATCATACTACATGAACTGGATTATATTGTATGATCTACAGAGATGATTATGGTCATCCCATGCTTCAGCCTGGACGAATTGCATTTTGATTGAACTATTCATATAGTACTAACAAATGATCATACAGTACGAATAGGCAAATTGAATTGTTCATACAATACTAATCGGTGATCGTATAGTACTAACAAGTTAAATTTTGCACATCATACTGGACGACCCTGAGATCGTGCTATACGATTTTTGACAGCTGAATTGATTTTTTAGGGTTTTTTTAAGCCCTCTATTTAACCATTCTCATAAGACTTTATAAGAGCCATTGGTAGACATTGTGGCTTCATTCTTCAATAGAATCTTGAAGAGAGAACTTGAAAAGGAGAGAGAAAAGGGTGGAGTTTGAAGGGAGAAGATCCTTGGAGAGGGTTTCAATGGAATATGGATGAGATTTCACATGGTTGCTCCTGAAAGCTTACATCTTAATACCATCATATTCATGGTTCATCTTGAGGGAAGTTTTGGGAAGAAGAAGATTTCTTTCGTGTCAAGGGACTCGACTCCCCCGTCGCACCGGGGAAGGTGGATGTGATTTTGTAAGGACTTCTCCACCTTATTGTGGGGGATAAAGGAGAGTCACTAATGGTTTAGTGCAATACTCTAAGGGTATCTCTACAGAGTGGACGTAGGTCAAGGTTTGATCGAACTACTATAAATCATGTGTGTTCTTTCCTTTATTATTTTTTCCCATTATTTTTGCATTTATTTTTATTGCAATTAACTACATGGGTGAAATTGATAACTTATCTTTTTATTGTGAATGTAATTTGCTTCCACAACAAGTTATAAAAAGATATCTCTTTCTATTAAAGAAGTTTTTAAATAACTAATTCACCCCCCTTTTTGACTCTTCTCGTACTTTCAAATTAATCCCAATAGAAATAAATGTGAAAATAAAGTACAAAAATAATAAAGAAAATAATACACTATATTTATAGTGGTTTGGTAAACGTTAACCTTTGTCCACTCCCTAGAGCCCCCCTCCGAGTATTGCACTAAACCTTTAGTGACTCTTCTTTAGCCCCCACAGCTAGGTGAGAAGCCCTTACAAAATTATTTTCACCTTCTCCAATGCAGTGGAGAAATGTCCTTTGACACTAAAGGTCATCTTCTTCCCAAAACTTCCCTCAAGATGAACCTTAAATTCGATAGTTTAAGGTGCAAGATTGCTGGAGCAACCGTGTGAAGTCCCCTCCACACTACCTTGAAACCCCCTCCAAGGATCTTCTCCCTCTCAAACCCTACCATTTTTTCTCTTTATTTCAAGTTCTCTCTTTAAATTGTTTTAGAAGAATAAAGACATAATGGCTACCAAAGACTCTTACAATATTTTATGAGAAAGCCTAAATAGAGGGCTTCAAAAAATCCTAAAAAATCAATTCAACCATCAAAGATCGTATAGTACGATCTCAGGATCATCCAGTACTACATACAGAATTGGACCTATTAGTACTATACAATTACCATTTAATATTATAAGACTAGCTCAATTTGCATGTTCGTACTGTATAAAAATCAATATAAATAATAGAATAAATAATTAAAATTTTTTATCTACTATACGATCATCAGTATAAATGACCAATCATACAGTATGATTAGTTCAACCAAAATACAGTTCTACCAGGATGAATCATGGGATGACCAAATCATCTTTATTGATCATACGATTTGATCCAGTTCATACAGTTCGATAAGAATATCAAAATTAAGCATATTCAATTGACTAATAACAGGATTAAATTAGGAAAAGTTTTTAAACATAGTATAGTAAGATCAGGTTTATATAGTACGATTTGAACAACTTTTTAAATTCAAATTTTTATTTAATTTAATAGATGACAGGCTATCTAAATATAGTAGATCATCTAATACGATGTGGTTCTTGTACTATATGATTAGTTAAATTTCAAACATATTTATAAAAATTAATAAAATATTTTATTTTTCATAAAAAATAAAATAATTTAATTAATTTTTATAACACCAGATTGTACAGTATGATCCATATCATATAGTACGATGCATAAAAAAATTAAAATATTTAAAATAATTTTTTCTCCCCCTATGTGTGTGTACACGATCACCAAGCTAACATACATGATTAGAAGGCTTGACTCAAGAAAATAAATAAATGAGAATTACAAACTTATTTAACGTAACTTATTCTTCTTAATATTGAGCCATGAATCTTTAAAGAAAGGTGTATGGTGTACCTGAAATATTAGTCAACACATAAATAAATATGCACTACAAATACTAGAAGAAATAAAAATATAATCAATAATATTTGATATCATTAAAATTATAAACTTAGAAGCCCAAGTTAGAACAATCTCCTCCTTTTTTATATTGATAAATAATATTGGTTAAATTTGCAAACAAAAAATATTTTCTCTTAAACTCCTCCTCACTAAAAGAATTACATTAAAAAAAAAAGGAAAGCATTTTTTTAAGACAAAAATTTTACAACTAAGTAACAAAACATTTTTAAAAAATAAAACATAAATACAACCAACCACGGGGCATTTTCATCCTTTGATATTATCATAAAGAAGAGATAAAAAATGCATAAAATTAAAATACATATAGAATAAAATAACAACATAATAAAGAAACAAAAACATGAAATTATGCTTAAAATAAAATAAAACATAAACACACAAAATAGATAAACAAATATACAAAACATATAAATAAAACACATAAACAATTCTTAACATACTTATATCTCATCGTCCTACTCGTGTTCTGATGATTTAGAAGCTAGGTCTGCCTAGGAGATTTTTTGCTCTTTATCTCTTCCCCATATTACAATCAACTTATTTTTACTCTTTTCCCTTACACGATGAGTTTTTAAATTGGGGCATTCAAATTTCTGATGTATGGGTTTCCTATACCCAAATCCAATAACATCAGAAGAAAACTTAACATTTTTATTATTTTTTACCTTTGCTCCACTTTTGTTAATGCATATGCTTGTGCATCAATAGATTTCAAATTTATTTGTTATCAATGTTATCTCCTTACTCTCATCATCTACTAAGCCACATTTATCTATGTCTTTAGCTTTTAGCACTATAATCTTTCTTCACATGCATCCAAAAGTCTTTGACTCACACTTTGCTCATAGGAAATGAGTAAGCCTATTATATTGTCTATAGAATAAGCATTCAAATCTTTTGATTTATAAATAGCAGCGACTTTGGCATCAAATTTAACAAATAGAGAATGTAGAATTTTATTAACCCTTTAAAAATTCAAAAGTTCTCAACCTAAAGCATTTAATGATGTCACATCCTAAATAAACCTAGTATATATGTCTTAGAATATTTAACTTAGATTACTTGAATTCACTAGTACATTTATATGTAGTGCATAATCTATTCCAAATTTCTTTGCCAATAGTATATTTAGAGATTGGAGCCGAAACACCTTCTAATGAATTAGGAGAGAAGTTAGGAGACCATCTGTCTAACCCAACTGCAAATCCCCCTACAAACCATGGACCTCCATTAAGAACTGCTTCCATGCCTTCATGAGATTGAAATGAACAAAGAAGCCAATCTAAGCCAAGAATGGTTAAATGGAATCCTCCAAATTTCTTCCATTATTTTCTTAATTCAATGGCACATTTTGAGAAAGATAAATTTTTCCCAAGAATTTAACCACCAAAGATTTACTCAAAACTTGAATATTGGATATTTCATTATCCATATCTAGTTTGACAATGTTTAAATCTTCATCCTCCTCAAGATTTTTATCCCAATTAATTTTAATGTGTGGTTTTTTAGTCCACACATTAGAATTATGAACATTTTATGAATTAATAGGATTATTGAAATTATCCTTGTTAATCTTCAAAATATTAACAAAACTTCTCTTTGAAGAAGAAGCTTCATTGTCATTAGTTCCACCAAGAGAAACCGGTGAAGGAGATTTAGGTAAATTGTTAGAAACCACAATTACCTCTTTTCCCTTACTAAAATCCGGCAATGTCTTTTGTTTAGCCAAAATTCCTCCCTCTTTGATAACAAGTGGAGCTTTTAAAACTCGAAGATTGTGCGGGGAGATGCATTTGAAGGAGAACCTACCTTTTGAGTCCAACATAATTGGACTCGCGGTAGATAAAAAGGATTTGGTGTTCCGGACATCCATAGATGACTGGCCACCTTCTTCCATCTCCAATCTTTGCACCCAAAATCTTCAAACTCTCTTTCCAAATCCTTCCTTTATTTGTGGAGCTTCTCTCTCTTCCCTTGGCCGCCTCCTTCCTCAATACTTTGGGGTTTGTCAATATAGATTGGGTAGTTGTAGATCAAATTATTGCAGGCTAAATGATTGACAACTAGGTTTTTACTAATCATAGGATTTGATAATCAGGGAATTGGGTAATTCATGGTGACCTCATATAAAAATGAGTTGAATAAGGATAATATTAAAAAAATCAGTAGACATTTATAAAACAAGATTCATCATTAGTACTTAATATGTTATTTACATCATCAATCCAAAATAAGAGAATTAGCCAAACATAGAATAAATGGTAAGCAAACTCAATTTCATTAAATTTATGGAAGAATGTAAATACAAGAGACTGATATCACAAGGAAGGACAAAGGTATCTCCTCTAAACTTCTTGTCCATGTACTTATAGAGTTGCTCCAAAAAATATAGGATAAATAGTCCAAATAGATTGTATCTTGTACTTACCTATCCTCCCATAGATTTTATATTAAGAGGGAATTAAAGAAGTAAACTAAAAAAGTACTCAATTTTATACAAGTGACTGAAATCCTCTACAAACAAAAAATTATATATATTTATATGAAATAGAAAAAAGGATATTGGCACTACGGTGCTTGAAAGAGTGGCTCCGCTTCACCGTTAAAGTGAGCTAAAGCTCTTGCATTGAATTTTTTGCTCCTCCATGGAGCTTAATTACATGGAATGGTTGCTTAGTGAAAAGTTATGACCTTTCACTTAAATAATGTGGCCCTTGGAAGTTATAACTATGATACCGTAGTGCTACTAACATTTGAGTGCAGTGATGCTTAATTGAAAAAATTTGAGCTAAGGAGCGAGTGATTTTGCTACCATGACATTTAGATTCTTGAGAACTTGGCACTACTAAGCTGACTTTTGTGATGTCATGGTGCTAGCTGTGTCACTACTATAATGCTCAGAAATAGAGAACTTGGCACTATTATATCCAAAATGTTGTGCCTCATTGGTGTTGAAGGTGCCACTATGATGATATTTCTTTTAACACCACAGTGTTTTGAGTTCCTTTGTATTTTCTAACACCTTTGAGTTTTTTCTTGTACCAAAATAATTTAAAAAACATATTTTTTCTAATGATAAAATAAATAAAATATTATGTAATTTGCACTTATCACTCACCACCATCATATAGAATTTTCCCTTAAGTTTGAGGGGAATTTTTCTATCACACAATAAGCCCGATACATTCTTCCACTTCAACCATTCAACTTTAATTCTACTAATAATTTCCCCATCTATTTGACCATTACTCTGAACAGTAGACCCAAGATATCTTAAACATGAACTCTTAATAATAACTTGATCGCCAGAACTCTTAATCCTCCAACTAGATCTATTACTACTATAAGTTACACTTCATATATTCCGTTTTTGATCTACTCAAAGGAAAGCATTTAGCTATAAGGTTGACCTCTATAATTCAAGCATACCTTCAACTCCCTCTCTAGTATTATCAACAAGAAGAATATCATCAATGAAAACTATACGCCAAGGACAACCTCTTACAAATGCCTAATGATAACATCCATGACTAAAGCAAAAAGATATGTGCTTAACGTTGATCCTTGATGTAATCCAACTAAAATAGGAAAATATTTTGTTAAACAAACTTATGTATGAACACAAATAAAATACCTAATACACATATCCTCAATGACATAAATATAGTCATTATTAACCCCTTTCTTTTCTAAAACTCTCCATAGCACTTCTCCTGGAACCTTATCATATACTTCTCTAAATAAATAAATATCATATGTAGATCCTCCTTATTCTCTCAATAGTTCTCCATCAAGCCTATCAATCAATGTATAGCTTCCATAGTGGACCTACACAAAATGAATTAAAATGAGAAACAATAGTATCATGTCATACGTATGATACATAACTCTCTCCCATAGCTTTAAATGAAGACACATTAACTTAATTAATCTATAGTTCTCATAATATTATGCATCACCTTTATTCTTAGAAATATGAATTAACATACTCATTCTTCACTCATCTATCATCTTTTTGGTTTTTAAAGTAGTATTAAAAAGTATAGTTAGCCAAGAAAATTTATCTCTAAGAATTTCCATACCTCTATGAGAATATCATCAGGTTAAATAGCTTTCAAATCTTCATTTTCTTTAATGACTTTTTAACTTTGATTTATTATTATGCTAATAAATATTTTTTTTTATTTAGGGAGTTAAGGTCACTACTGTCAATTTTATTCTCACAATCTTCATTGAAAAGTTTAGCAAAATATCTCATCCACCTTTATCAAACATCCTCTTCAAATAAAAGCATTGTTTGATATTCATCCTTGTGCACTTCACTTGAACAAAATCCTTACTACTCCTATCTCTGTGCTTGGCTAACTTATACATATATCTTTCTCCCTCCTTGGTATCTAATCTATTATATAAATCATTAAAATATAAGATTTTTGGATTACATATTACTTTCTTAGACTCCTTACAGACCACTTTAAATTTTTTTGCATTATCAAAATTTTTAAATTTAAACTAATTTTTATAATAATTTTTTTTATCTTTTCTTGCACATTTATATTCCACTGCCAACTATTTTTATTATTTGGAGCATTTCCCTTTGATATTCCAAGCACATCTTTTAGAACATTCTAAATATCATTAATTACTTTTTCCTAAATAATATTACATTCCTCATGCATAAATAGAATCTTAAATTTAGAAACTTACTCTAAAAAAAATTATTTTTGTTCCCATCTAATCATAAAATAACATTTTGCTTTATTTTTTATTTTCTTCCCCTTCATCTTAAAGTATAAAACTAATACACGATGTTAGGTATATAAACTTTTACTCAGAATAACTTTATAATCATCATAATCTAAATGATCTATTTTTCTTATAAGAAAATAATCAATTTGAGTTTTACTATATCCATTATTATAATTGATAAAATACTCGTCTCTTTTCTTAAATAAGGCATTAAAAATTATAAAATCATAAGCTAAACAAAAATCTAATATGGTCTTATCACCTTCATTAGTCCCTCCAAACTCATAGCCTCAATGAATGCTTTTAAAATTATCTTTCTCTCCATCAATATATCCATTTAAATCTCCTCCAATAAAAACTCTTTCTTCAAGAGGCATCTTTTATATTAATTCTTCTAAATCATTTCAAATTTTTAATTTTTAACACATATCTAAACTTACCAAGGATCATAAGTGCTTAATCTTAATAACCTTAGCATCAATAATAATATTTAAAGTTATAATTCTACCTCCAACTTTATTATATCTTATAATATTATCCTTTAAACTCTTATCTATAATCACACCTACACCATTTCTAGCATGACTCCTACCATAATACCATAAGTTAAATCCTAGGATATCAATCTTCTTAGCCTTCTCTCCAACCCATTTAGTTTCGTGAATGGATAAAACATTTATCTTCCTATGAATCATAATATATATTAATTCCAATAATCTTCCTATATGGGAACTTTTATTATAAGTTCCTATCCTAATTTTTATTTTATGAACTAGCTATTTTACCCCCACATTTGTCCATGATATGGGAATGCTTGGCTCTTTAGCATTATATCTGGGCACCGATACAATGACCCTTATACACTTGTCACTATATTTAGGCTATATAGTGTGTCGCTTCTAGATAATGCTCTAGCATTAACACAACATATTAAAGAAATTTTATCATGATTTTTCAATAAGTTTTATATTTGGTGACGTCTACCTAACACAACCCTCTACTTTCCTCATCCAAAACTTGGGACGTGGCATTGACAATAGTTTTTATTTTTCTAATCAGACTATTAGTTTTTTTATGTAGATCAGAGTATATGCTCTCCTAGATCTCTATCATGCTTGTAGGAGTGAAAAGAAAGGTTATTGGACTTCTTATTATTTTACTATCTCTAAAGAACCTTGAATATTCAAGCATCCTATTACTTAGGCATGCTAATATTTTATTAATAGTCCTAATTATTCTAGCATTCCTCCATCAAGGATATAAATCATACTAAATATTAACCACACATTACCATTATATGCATTAAATAAAAAAACATTTATTAAAAACATAAATGTTTCATTAAAAGCATAAGAGTCTATATTGGTATTTGTTATACTTTTTACATCATCTTCTTAAAGCTAGAGAATTAGCCTGACATCCATGATTCAACAAGCAAAGTCTTTTTCATTTAATTCATTAATAGAAAATGTAGAAGACAAGTAATAAAAAAATTATTACGCATAAAGATCAAAGGATCTTCTTCACACACTTTCTTCCTCCAACCATAAGTTTTTTTACACAAATATGTTAAGATTTTTACTTTACTCTAAGGGGGAAATAAAAAAATACACTTAAAAATATAAAAAAATGCCTAAATAATAAAACTTAAAAAATCTATTTATAATAAATTTAGGAATGGCTTCAAGCAGTATAATGCTCAAGAAGGTGGCGTCGCGGTGGTATAAAATTAACTAGCATCTCAGGACTACGGCACAGGCTAACCTGGTACTTTTAAAGATTGGAAAAGTATATCTTTTGGTTAAGTTAGCATAGTTCCTCATGCTAGAAATTACTCTACCATAGCACTCCAAAAGTTGAGCACTATAATTTTTAAATGATAATTTCAGCACTGAAGTGTTGTAAGGATTAATTCTCCAACGCTCTTTTTTCTAAGGCTCTAGCATTGTAGTATTGAATTTGAGTGCAACAATGCTATGTTTCTCTACAATGTTGACATTAGTGTTATCGTTTTGCTAGAAATGAGGGAATCAAATGTTGTCATGTCTAAATCAGGGTGCAGTAAATCTTGTGTCAGGGTGCAGTTAAATCATACACTAACACGCTTTAGATGATGGCACTATGTTGTTGTTCAACACTAATAGATTTTATCCTTCTCATGAATAATTATTTTATAAACACCACTTAAATAATATATCTTTATTAAATTTAAATAAAATAAATAGTACATAATTTACACTTAACACCTTCCACAGACACCTTTTTGTTCATCATTATTGCTTGGTGAGCATATATTTTTCAACAGCCAGACATTGATCATCTCTTTCAGTAAACTTCATAAGTGGAAACACATATTAATGTTGTGACCATGGTTCTTATGGAAGGCGCAATTCCTTGAGGTATCATTGGCATGTGTATTTGCCTTCAAAGGTATTGGAAACCTAAGGAACTTCTTTTTTTAAATGGCCTCAATTATCTCAACCATAAAAACTCTTAGGTGGGGAAAAAGAGGATAAGTCATTAGTCAATAGGAAACTTTTCATGTTATGGGAAAGAAGAGCGAGAAGGCTCCTCCACTATTAGCACTTAAGGCCCTTTTATCCTCAAGGGCCTAGGGTGTATTGCTTCACTATAGTGCTCAAGATGATCATGGTCATACCACGGTCAAGGTCTTCAATCCCTCCTATCTTTAAGATGAACTTGTAACTCACCAAAATCTAAATTTAGATAATTTTATCTTTTTTATCTTCTTAGTCATTCCTATTTTTCCATTATGTTAAAATTTCCAAGAAAAAACTATATAACTCATATGCATAACAATGTAATTATATATTCATTCATTTATAATGTGATTTATAATAGTAAAAAAATCATTCATTATGTTGATCTATCTTTCAGATCATGACTATAAAATATTAAAATGAAATATAAAAAATATAAACCTAGAAATACTGATCAACGTCACTCTATATGGTCTTTGCCCTTTCTCAGACCAAAAGTTAAATTCACAAAATGAGCTTATAAAGCTAGCAGGCAACCAAAACTATCAATAATTTAAATTAAAGTTATTGGGAATCAATATACATGATAATTTCAATCATTATCGAGTTAGTGATTATTAGTATATAGTGTAAAAAATCTGTGAGATCACTATAAGAATTAACATGATCAATGGACAGATAAGAATCTCATTAAACATTGGAATGTGTTAACAAATAAGAAAACCAATAAACTTCTATAAAATAATTTCAAGTTCTATATAGTAAAACATTTATCAATTAACTATTAATTATATTCATGCCAATGATTCCATCATCCACTTCTATCAATCATTATGCCCTATATCAAAGTGTAATATCAGTATGACAAACTACTATGCTTTATTAATATGTATATCAATATCTACCAGTGTCCCTATCACAAGCCAGATTATTCAAATCTTAATGTTCTATCAATTTTATTTCAATTCTATAAATCATTCAATTCATATACTCTTTTGTACATGCATGAATATATATATATATATATATATATATATATATATATATATATATATATATATATATATATATATATATATATATATATATATATATATATATATATATATATATATATATATATATATATATATATATATATAATCTAAATAGCAAAGTAGGATATCAAACACGTTATGTCTTATTTTCTTAAATCTTTTATTAATTTCAAATGTCAGGTGCCAGGTGGCTATCTCATATGAGTGATCACTTATGACTCTTCATATTGTATATTGTATTGGGATAAGACCATAAGCCATAATTTAAAGGGAATCCCATCAATTCATCTTCTTATATAGAGTATTTTACTCTAATGAAACCTGAATTATTTAATAACTAGCTAGCCTTACTTGCAATGCCACATTTATCTTACATCACATCATTTTCTTAATGTAATTAAATATCATATATTAAATGTAATAATTTATGAAATACAAAAAAACTATATATTTTTTCTTTACTTTCAAAATTCATAACTATCAATTTTCTTTGTGAAATTTATTAATATTATAATTAAAATGCTCACAAAAGTCATATCTATGATATACTAAAAGTTACAGAATGAAAGGGAGGTAAATCAGAGGAAAATCCATTCTTGTAAATTTGGGGGAAATTAAATTCATCAAACTCAAAACTATTGAAAACAAAGGTAGGATTCAGATTATCTACCATTATGAGAAGAAATCTAATAACATAATTGATGGATAAAATAGCTTGGTGCTACTTTTCTCTCACTTCTCTCTCCTTCTCCCCTTTTTCTGCCTCCTTTCTTCTTTTCCTTACCAAATAAGCTAAGTAAAGGGGGAGCGGGAGGAATTATTGAGTGGAGAAATTTTTATAAAAAATATTTTTTAGAGCCCAACGTTATACTGCCCAAGCCCAGCACCAGAGCACTGCACATAAAATAGCATTGAGCTACAACACTACATCATCACTACTGCACCAATTTAATTTTAGAAATCCTAGATAGATCAAAACAATAAGGGCACTCTATTGGCCCCTCCCAGTTTCGTCGCACTCACAAGCACATCACCATAATGCTCTAGCTCATAATTTCCATATTTTATTTTTAAATTATTTAGACATATTTAGGTCATTAAAATCTACCCACCTTACAAAAATATCACCCTCAACTTTATCACAATCACTATAAAAAAACTAATAATAAAATGAAGTCAATGAAAAAATAAAACAAAACTAATTCAAAATTGAGTCAATTCATTAAATAAATTAATTTGATTCAAAATAAATTGGTATAATATCAATTCATTTCTAAAATCAATAAAATACAAAAAATTATTGATCTCTAACTTATCATTTCATTCATTCATTCAAGATTTAAATCAATCACATATATGCATATACAATGTTTGTCGATCAAATTCAAATGCATATAATAAAAAATTTACGAGTGGATCTTCTAGGTAAATCTCTATCACCTTTTTTCTCTTAAATAAAAACCAACAGAGGGGCCTACACATTAATATAAAAAATAGGTTACAGAGTCCTTATGGGAAAGCATCGGCTCTCTAATGCACTTACGCGCTCAAAACAAATCAAATGAAAGCCTATGAGCAAATTGCCTCCACTACAAAAAATTACAAGAAATCCTAGTAACATTCTTATGATGCTATAGTCAAGCATCCAAAAAAGAAAGATATAATGATTATAATTATGCCCAATCCTTCTGTCAAAAAAATGGAAAGCATTCCAAATCAGCTCCATCTGCAAGGAGGAAAAGATGCAAAAGAAAAAATTACATCATAACAAGATATTAGTAGAATAATTACCAAAAAGTATGGTGCTAGAGAAATGAAAACAAAAAACCAAATGTTCCAAGTCAAACCAGTCTTAGAATTCAGACTAGTAGAGCTCAAAGTAATCTTATTAATATCAGCCTCATTAGGATAGTCCACAAGCCACTCAATCCTTCCAGGGGAGCCAACCCAAATACCAATAGATAACTTCCACCAGCTCATCCTCAGAAGATCAAAAGCATAGGATGGGTTAACCTGAAACCAATCAGATATAGTAAAGGTAGACCACCACACCCAACTAAACACATAGAACCAACAAACAAAATAATAACATATAAATTCTGGACAGCACAACTCCCCCAACAACCCAACAGTAAATTAGGACAGAACTCGGGCTAAGCCAAGGACAAAAAATTAGAGTAGAACCAAAATGCCACCAGCAATAGCATTTAACATACCCATCAAAATAAGATAAAATCCTAGCCAGAACCCCACCATTACCCCCAACCTCCAACTAGATAGGAGAGCAAAACTGGGACCGACCTTCAGCAACAAAACCATAAAAATCATTGCTCCAGTCAAAATCCACAAAGACATTAGTTAAACAAGGAAAACCATCAATATGCCAGCCAATAATAACCCAAAAAAGGGATAACCAAGTGCTACAGTAGCAACACAAAATGCCCCAATGACAGGATAGAGGCCCATTCAACCGAGAAAAAAAAAACTAATCCAGCAATGTACCCCTATAACAATAATAAAAACAAGGCTCCAGCTAAGAGCATAACCAGAATAACTCAAGCCAACAAAACCAAAACACCAAGAGGAATCAAGAAAGAAAATCCCCAAGAATAATAGAAATGACCAAGAATTCCAAAAGGATAAAAAAGCCCAACTAACCAAAAATTCCAGGGGAAAAAAGCAACTAGTGCAACTAAAACCCAGAAAAATAATCAACTACAAACATAAGGGGTACCACTCTCATCCAGGTGAATCAAGACCTTAAGATGGGCAGGAATACTATTGGGGATAACATCAGTGAAACAATCAAGACAACAACCCCAGTTAGCAAGACAAGAAGTGCAAGAATTACCATCCTTACTAACATGGAAAAAAGAGCAAATTAATAAACAACAAAAGCCTTTTAATTTCCCTAACATGATAGAAGTTATTTGGGGAGCAACACACCTCCATTTCCTAAAAAGGAGTAATGTTCACTCTAGAGTTAACTTCAATATACAAATTAGTTAAATTAAGAGAAATGCATAACTGAATACATAAAGAATTGCCCTAATAAGAGTAGTAACAGCATTACCGTTTTGAACTGGGCCCGCAAAGCCAACAATAAGATGGCCATTAGAATCCCGAATAAGGCCACCATAACCATCCATAGAATCAGAGCTAACACCATGAACATTTAATTTAAAGAAATTAGGAGGAGGCTTATTCCAATAGATAACCTTAAGAGAAGAAGGATCACACTACCAATTAACCCCTAAAGTAGTGCTAACATCATAACAGTTTTTAAAACTCTTAATAAAAATCAAGTTGATAGCCACCAGAGCTAAAATCTTATCCTCACCCTTTGAATAACATTGATATGGTTCATTTTCACTGCATTAAAACTAGAGTTATTCCTCTCCAACCAATGAAACCAAAGAATAAGGGAAGGTATAATATTACGAATGTGACCTTTAGTTTTAATAAACCAAGACTTAATTAAAGAATAAAGAGAAAGATGGGCATTAAAAAAATTAAGGTGAAACATATCATCAAAATAAACACACGTTCTAATAGCCAGAGGGCCAGAAATAAAAACATGATGCACATTCTCTATATGAAAACAGTATTGACACTTAGAAGCTAAATGGAAACTCTTTTTAATGAGATCGTCCTCCATAGGAATAAATCTATGTAAGACTCTCCACACAAACATAAAAATCATGGAAGGGATGCTCTTATGCCAAATCTTAGAAAAAATATTGTCAAAATTGCCTTTCTCTCTAAAGGAGTGCCATGCATTCTTAAGGTGAAAACCACCATTTTTGGATAGGTCACATAAAATAATGTCTTTGGAAGAAGTATTAATAGGAAGGTTTAAAATACGATGAGTAATATAGTCAGTAATCATACTTAAAAGTTTATCATATTCCGAACAATTATCATTAAAGAAAAAGTTAACTTTCATAAAAGTAGAAGAAGTAGAATTCAAAATAAAATCAATAGAATATTTACCTAACCATTTATCTTGCCAGAAGAAAATGTTTCCTTCACCAAGCCCCCAAGAAATAAAGATCTCGACCTCCCATTTGATCTTGTAAAGCCTTTTCAAAACTTTAGAGCCCCCATACTTAGGAGAGATATTAGCTAGATAGTTACCCACACGATATTTAGACATCATAAAGTTAGCCCAAAGATTCTCTTTAGTACGTAAATTATACCAAAGCTTAAAGGAGAAGGCCTTAGCAAGGTTATAAAGTTTTGCGACTAAGACCACCTTCAGCCAAAATACGACAACACTTGTTCCAAGCAGCCCAAGAAATTTTTGAAGAAGAGGAAGTACCTTTCCAAAAGAACTTGTTAATAAGTTTGTGAATCCTACTGCAAACAGTATGAGTAGAAAAAATGGTTTGAAACATGTAAACAGGTAAAGCACAAATGGACACTTTTAATCAGAGTCACTCTACCACGAAAACTAAGAAAGTTAGAATCCCAAGAAGAGAGCTTATTCTGAACAAAAGCAATAAGATCATCAAATAAAAAAGTTTATCTTATGCCCTTAAGCAAAGGAACACCAAGATACTTGATAGGCAAGTTAGCATCAGTAAAAACATTAGCATCTTTAATGGCTAAAATATGCTCATTGGAGATCCTTTTAGAAGCAATGAAGCAGCATTTATTTTTACTAAAAGAAAGTCCACTAACCCTTTAAAAGGTGAAAAACTCCATGATTTTATGAATTCTATTAATAGTCATATTAGTAAAAATTTAAAGTCATCAGCAAAGCATAAATGGGATATATGGAAGCCTCCCAAAGTTCTAAAGTAAAGACTAGGATTCAACTGAAATACATTAGAGAGACCCCTAGACATAAACTTAGTCGCAATAACAAAAAGTGTAGGGGAAATAGGATCACCTTGCCTTAAACCATGAGAAGCCTTGAAGAAAACATGATTAGAGCCATTATTAATGATGGAAAAATAATCATTTTCAATACAATTCTTCAAAGATTAATAAACATAGAGTTAAGGCCAAAAATTTCAAGCATAAAGTAAATGAAATTCTAATTAATATTATCATAAGGCTTAGCAATATCAAGTTTTAAAATCACATTACCACCTCGAACCCAGACATCCAAATCTTGGCTTAATTATTGAGCCAAAAGAATATCTCTATGATAGCCCTACCTTTCACAAAACCCATTTGACAAGGAAAAATAATGTTATGTAAAATCGAATAAAGATGATTCAAAATAATTTTAGAAACCAATTATTTGAAAAAAGTACATATACTAATAGAATGAAAATGATTCCAAGTTTTCACCGAATTAGTTTTCAGAATAAGCACTAATGAGGTAGAAGTAAAAAATTTGGGGATATGAGTACCAGCAAAAAATCCAAAATAGCAGAGAAAATATCATTATGGATAATTTTCCAACATTTTTGAAAGAAAAGAGTCGTGAAACCATCAGGACCTACCACCAAATCACTATTCATGCCCAATAAAGTTTCTTTAACCTCCTCAATAGAGGGAGGCCTAGAAACAGAAGCATTATCCTAAAGGGATAGAAGTTTAGGAAAAAAAGAGTGGTCCATAACCTGAATAGGATTGAAATCTTTATTAAAATGATTTTGAAAATGAAGCACAGCTAAATTAGAAATCTCCACAAAGTTATCAGAGTATGAGCCATCCTCCCTTTGGATGTTGTTGATACTGTTCTTAATCCTTTTTCTCTTAGTTAAAGCATGAAGTACTTAGTATTATTATCACCCTCAACCAAGTGCTTAGGAGCAACTTTCTGCTTTCAAAATACTCTTTCTACACTTGAAAGTTAAAATGATCAAGTTTAGACTGCTTTAACAAGGAAAAATTAGCATCACAAGGGTCAATCTGACATAAATTCTCATTAGAAGTAACAAATTATTTAGCTTGTAAAATATTAGAAAAACTATTTTTGAACACATTGTGATTCCACCAATTCAGATCTTACTTCAACCTCTTAAGCTTAAACAAAAGCCTTTTCATACCAAAAATAAATTTTCAGGATCTAAAGGAGCTTGCCAGTTATAATTAACAACATCTAAAAAGGAATTATTAAGTAACTGCATATTTTGGAATCTGAAGTTAGAAGAGGTAGTGCATTGTCTATTCTTAATGTTGATAAGCAGAGGAGAATGATCAGATAAAGTGAAAGTGCTAAGATGATACTAGAAAGTGCTCTAAAATCACTTGAAAGTTTGTTAGGGATGTTAAGCCCTTATGAACTGGCCCAAGGCTAACAAAGAGAGAGGTGAATTGGATAACTTTAAAACCAAAGTTAAAACTCAAATCAAAATCACCACAGAAATCAAAGTGGGAAAATTAAATAATGCGGAAGCAATTATAAGAAAAGAACACACCAGATTTATAGTGGTTTGGTCAAACCTTGACCTACGTCCACTCCTTGGAGGCACCCTCCAAGTATTGCACTAAAACAAGTGTCTCTCCTTTAGCCCCCACAGCTAGGCGGAGAAGCCCTTAAAAAATCACTTCCACCTTTCTCGGTGCGGCGGAGTCGCTGGGTCCTTTGATACCAAAGAGATCATCTTCTTTAGTGAACTTACCTCGAGACAGGCCTTGAATCTGATGGTACTAAGGTACGAGTTCGCCGGAGCATCCGTGTGGATCCCCCACCACACTCCCTTGAGTTCCTCCCCCTCACATGATCTTCTCCCTCTCAAACTCCACCCTTTCCTCTCTCCCTTTCAAGCTCTCTCTTCAAGTTTCCCCCATAAGAACGAAGCTACAATGGCTGACAAAGACTCTTACAAAGTGTCATGCCAAAGCTTAAATATAAGAGCTAAAAACGAGCTCATTAATACAAGTTGCCGACATTATCGTCCAGAACTATAGTTATATCGTCCTGGCCGATCAGTACAAATTCAGTTCATCAGCCCTGGGATGATTTGGGATGATCAGAAGAAAATTGGTTATATTGTCCTGGCCGATATCATGATCATCTAGGCCGATTAGTTTAAAACTGATTTCAATCGTCCTGATCATTGCCCTGAATTTGAGCAGTGCAATGTAAATCATCCAGGACATCATCCTGGCCAATCAAGCGATCGTCCCGGCCGATGTGATCGTATCAATCAACCATTAATGCTTTCCAAAGATACCAGATCAATTTAGGCATAATTGAGTTAGATCGGCCTAGATGATATAAATATAATCCTGGCCAATTTCCTAAAACAAAGAATTCCTAAACTGATTATGGCGGTTGATTCTTTCTGAATTAAGACTATCGTCCTGGTCGATACATGTATCACTAGGCCGATATCAATGACGGCTGCCTTAATGAGAATGCCCTAATTAGGGTTTCTGATTTTGGACATATCATCCAGGACGATATAAATATCATCCCGGCCAATATTACCAAAAATATAAATCTTATAAGGAACAGCAGGAAATCTTCCAAGTTACAAATCAACAGATCCCACACCAAATACAGCAACTCAAGAAAGGAAAAAGATTACAAACTGACACAGACCTAGTCTACCCAATCTTGAGCTGGTTCCAAATTACAATTTGATCGTGTGGACCTGAAACATTAGCACAAAAGGCAATCGTAGAGAAAAAAGGAATGTTTGCTATCATCAAAATCATAAATCATTGATCCGCAACAATCTTCCCCTTTTTGATGATGGCAAACAATTCAATTTGAATTTTCAAAAAGAATAATTTCTCCTAATCACCCCCTCACTAGAATAACACTTTTAAAAAAATAGGGGAGATGAAAATATTTTTGTTATTTTTAATTTTTTGAAAACAAGATACAAATACGATAACAGTACAAAAATTCAACAATACGTTCTCCCCCTTTGACATTATCAAAAAGAGAGGAGGCACAAACAAAAGCAAAATGAATAAAAGAACAAAAAAATGTTTCCTGATCTAGTGAAAAACAAATATTCTTAAAATGAGAAAGTTACCTCTTGGTTTTAGTAAAAAACTTAGTAGAATTGGATTGACAACGCATAGTCCAGAAAAGGTTAGAAATGTTGAATAGTTGCTATTTGAATGCTTTACATTTGTGCAACTTGTATAGTTTTGATGATTCCAAATATTATTGTTCAAATGTGTAGTTATCTCCTAACAATTTTAGAAGATTTGTATTTGCTCTTGTGTGTACTAACATTTCAGGAAAATCAGACTCCATACTACAAAAACTTCAGATCAAATTCAACATGAGATACTTTGTTAATTTGAAACTTGCATTTTTCCTTGAATTTAAATTTGAAAGTGAGTGATTGTAATTGAGTGAATAAAAACATACACACACACATTAGGAGATCATAAAAATTTTATACTGATCGTACGGGACGATATATGATCGTACGGGATGATCAGACAGTTATCTCCTATAGAGCACATGGAACGAATAGGAACTTGCTTGGAAAATTTTTTCTAAGTCCTATTCGTCCAGGACGAAATTAATTATCGTCCAGGACGATTGGTTCTCTGTAAAATTTTTGTCCAGACGAATTTACATTGTCGACCGTGACGACTGGTCCTCTGGAAAAATTTCGTCAGACGAAATTAAAAATCATCCAGGACGATCAAGTCTCTGGAAAATTTTTGTCCAGACGAAAATAAATTATCATCCATGGCGATTCGTCCTCTGAAAAATTTTTGTCCAGACGAAGTCAAGAATCGTCCAGGACGATCTGTCCTCTGGAAAAATTTTGTCCAGACGAACATATTTTCGTTCAAACGATTAACCGACTTAGAACAGTTTTCAGCAGTTTCTAGAACTAACCTTGTAATAACTGTTTGTACTGGATGAACCTAAATTCGTACAGGACGATCAGCTGTACGAAGACATTTTGTACACATATTCAAATAGGGTCATTTCAGATCGTTTAAGTAAAATCATCCAGGATGATCCAAGATCGTACAGGACGATCCACTGCGTACAGAATTGACTGCTGAATATGTGTAAGGGGGCAGTTTTTGGGCAGTTTTTCTTGTCTTTTATATAAATAGTCCAAATTAGACTGCCACCCTATCTTTTTGTCATTTGATCTTCGTGCCTCTTGAGAGAATAGTCAAGGAGAGAGTGGAAAAGAGCATTCAAGGGAGGATTCCTACCACTGGAGCTAGAAGGCTTCACTTGGATTTCAAAGGTAAGAGTCTCTACTTGTGAATTTGGATTACTTCACTCTTTTCTTTCTTCCTTCTAGATTCTTGTGATAAGATCAGTCAAGGAGATCTGGTTCTCTACCGACACTTGGAGAGTGTGAACAGCAGAAGGGTTCTCTGCCTACACTTGGAGAGTGTGAACAGCCATAGAGTTCTCTGCCCACACGAGGAGAGTGTGAAAGGACGGACGGTTCTCTGCCAACACAGGGGATTGTGTAAAAGGATGATGGTTCTCTGCCAGCACTGGGGATTGTGTAAAAGGACGACGATTCTCTGCCAGCACTGGGGATTGTGTAAAAGGATGACAGTTCTCTGCCGCACCGGGTAGTGGTGAAAAGAGTGTGTTGTAAAGGCTTCTCCGCCTTGCTGTGGGTGCAAAAGGAGAGTCACTATTGGTTTTAGTGCAATACTCAGAGGGTGCCTCTGAGGAGTGGATGTAGGTCTGGTTATAGACCGAACCACTATAAATCTAGTGTCATTTACAGCTTTTTTGTTTCCGCATTTTATTTTAATTGTTAACAACTCTGTGGTTGAAAAATATTTTCTAGAAAAACCTTAAAAAGAAAAATTTTCATTTCGGTTCAACTTAATCTTCTAAGAGGGTTTAAAAATTTTTAAACTACCAATTCAACCCCCTCCCCCCCTCTTGGTAGCCTTGGGACATTAACTTAGGCATAACAACCTAATTACTAGACTCAACAAGAAATTCATAATTTGATAATCCCAACTCAAGTTCTTTAAAAAGGAAAAAACTTTTTGATTCAAGATCTAAATCAAAAAAAAAATTAGTGAAAGAAATAATAATTTTTCAAAAACTACTTCATCTAATAGAAGATCAATGCATAAATTTTTTAATCGAGAATAAAGATTTTCAAACTCAAGTATCGAAAGTATCAAGGGTTTTCTTAAGCTTTTTAAGAAGTACAAGAATGGTAAGCATTAACTTTGTGGGCTCATTTTATGCCTCTTGACAATTGGTTGGCGCACTGCGCATCTTTTGATACACTTTGTGTATTATATAATTTCAATTTGGCGTCTTTGCGCATTTTTGTATTTTTTGCATCATTGGCCAATTTTTGAATATGCTTCCTTTCTTAATTCTTAAAAACAAAGAAAACCTCATCTTAGTGATAAAGCGAATTACTTGATTAAGAAAATTATGAGTTAGATTCAAAAACTTGCAAAAGATTCCTATGCGATAAATAAAATGTAGGGAGATAAAAAATTTTGTTTCAAAAACTAATTTAAAAGATGAAAAAAAATTTAAATCAAAAGTAGGATAACCTTTTTTAGAAAACAAAGACTGAGATTTAAAAATAAATGAGTTTCCTTCCTTTGATTGTTTTAGAGAAGTCAAACACAACTTACCAAAGATTTCAAGAAAAAATAGGAAGTAGATTTCTCATTTTTAAAAAAGTGAATGTGTGTGTTGATCAGAGAAAAACTTTCATGAAAATAAAAATTTCAAAAGAATAAACAAAACAAAAACATAAAAATAAAAAGGAAAAACACAAAAACACAAAAGGCTCTTAACCATTATCTCTCTCCTGGTCTCTTGACAATTGGTTGGCGCACTGCGCATCTTTTGATACACTTTGTGTATTATATAATTTCAATTTGGCGTCTTTGCGCGTCTTTTTTTTTTTTTGGCATCATTGGCCAATTTTTGAACATGCTTCCTTTCTTAATTCTTAAAAACAAAGAAAAACCCATCTTAGTGATAAAGCGAATTACTTAATTAAGAAAATTATGAGTTAGATTCAAAAACTTGCAAAAGATTCCTATGCGATAAATAAAATGTATGGAGATAAAAAATTTTATTTCAAAAACTAATTTAAAAGATGAAAAAAAATTAAATCAAAAGTAGGATAACCTTTTTTAGAAAACAGAGACTAAGAGTTAAAAATAAATGAGTTTCCTTCCTTTGACTGTTTTAGAGAAGTCAAACACAACTTACCAAAGATTTCAAGAAAAAATAAGAAGTAGATTTCTCATTTTTAGAAAAGTGAATGTGTGTGTTGATCAGAGAAAAACTTTCACGAAAATAAAAATTTCAAAGAATAAACAAAACAAAAACATAAAAATAAAAAGGAAAAACACAAACACACGAAAAGCTCTTAACCATTATCTCTCTCCTGGTCCGATGCATCAGAGACCAGATCTGCCCATGAGATTTTTTGCCTTTCATTATTTTCCCAGTTTAAATTTTGCTTCGCCTTGCCCTTTTCTTTCGTAGGAAGAATTTTTAAATTAGGGCACTAATTTTTCATATGTCCAGGCTTCCTACATCGAAAGCAAATAACGTTAGAAGAAATATGGACATCCTTACCATTTTTTATCTTTTTTCCACTTTTGCTTATGCTTTGGTGAGCATTGTGATTTGCTTAACAAGTCATTGCATTCATCACCAACTAAGCAATCTTTTTCCGTATCTTCAGATTCTAGAACAATCGTTTCACCTGTATCCAAAAGTCTTTGACCCAAACTTTGCTCGTAGGCAATGAGTGAGCCAATCAAATTATCAATAGAATAATCATTCAAATCTTTTGATTCACAAATAGCAATAACTTTGGCATCAAATTTTTCAAGTAAACAACGAAGAATTTTATTAAATTTTTAAAATTTAAAAACTCTTTTCCTAAGGCATGCAATGATGTTACAATTTGAATGAACCTAGTGTACATGTCTAAGATCGACTCATAAGGTTTCATGAAAAATAATTCAAAATCATGCATTAACAAATTCAATTTGGATTGCTTGATTTCACTAGTGCCTTCGTATATGGTGTGCAATTTATCCCAAATTTCCTTACCGGTAGTGCACGTGGATACTAACATAAAATCATCAGAATTTAAAGCACAGAAAAAGTAATTTAAAGACTTTGCATTCAATTGAGCATTGAGTTGTTCTTCCCTGTTCCATTGACTAAAAGGAATATCAATTTTTACTCCATTAATAATTCATGATGGTGATGAATAACCAGTTAAAATCATATGCCGCATACAAAAATCTATTGATTGCAAGAAAATAGACATGCGAGTTTTCCAAAAATTAAATGACATATTTTCAAATAAAGGAGGTCTGGTAATTGAATAACCTTCCGCAACATTACGATTAGCCATGGATCAAATAATTTAGAAGTTTTTAAAAACTTATTTTATGAATTCTGCTCTGATACCACTTGAAAGTGCTCAGATGACACTAGAAAGTGCTCTGAAATCACATGAAAGTTCGTTAGAGATATTAAGCCTTTATGAATTGGCCCAAGGCTAACAAAGAGAGAGGTTAATTGGATAACTTAAAAACCAAAGTTAAAACTCAAATAAAAATCACCACATAAATCAAAGTGCAGAAATTAAATAATGCGGAAGCAATAATAAGAAAAGAACACACCGGATTTATAGTGGTTTGGTCAAACCTTGACCTACGTCCACTCCTTGGAGGCACCCTCCAAGTATTGCACTAAAATAAGTGTCTCTCCTTTAGCCCCCACAGCTAGGAGGAGAAGCCCTTACAAAATCACTTCCACCTTCCCCGGTGCGGAGGAGTCGCCGGGTCCTTTGACACCAAAGAGATCTTCTTCTTTGGTGAACTTACCTCGAGACAAGCCTTGAATCTACTGGTACTAAGGTGCGAGTTCGCCGGAGCAACCGTGTGGATCCCCCACCACACTCCCTTGAGTTCCTCCCCCTCACAGGATCTTCTCCCTCTTAAACTCCACCCTTTCCTCTCTCCTTTTCAAGCTCTCTCTTCAAGTTTCCCCCATAAGAACGAAGCTATAATGGCTACCCAAGACTCTTACAAAGTGTCATGCCAAAGCTTAAATAGAAGAGCTAAAAATGAGCTCATTAATGCAAGTTATTGACATTATCGTCCAGGACGATAGGTATATCGTCCTGGCCGATTAGTACAAATTCAGCTCATCAGCCCGGGACGATTTGGGATGATCAGAAGAAAATTGGTTACATCGTCCTGGCCGATATCACGATCGTCCAGGATGATTAGTTTAAAACTGATTTCAATCATCCTGATCATCGCCCTAAATTCAAGTTATCCGATGTAGATCGTCCAGGACATCATCCCAGCCGATCAAGCGATCGTCCCGACCGATGTGATCATATCAATCAACCATTAATGCTTTTCAAAGATACTAGATCAATTTAGGCATAATTGAGTTAGATCGGTCAGGACGATATAAATATCATCCTGGCCGATTTCCTAAAACAAAGAATTCCTAAACTGATTATGGCGGTTGATTCTTTTTGAATTAAGACTATCATCCTGGCCGATACATGTATCGTCTAGGCCGATATCAATGACGACTGCCTTAATGAGGATGCCCTAATTAGGGTTTCTGATTTTGGACATATCGTCTAGGACGATATAAATATCGTTCCGACCGATATTACCAAAAATAGAAATCTTATAGGGAACAACAGGAAATCTTTCAAGTGACAAATCAACATATTACACACCAAATACAATAGACTCAAGAAAGGAAAAAGATTACAAACTGACACAGACCTAGTCTACCCAATCTTGAGCTGGTTCCAAATTGTAGTCTGATCGTGTGGACCTGAAACGTTAGCACAAAAGGCAATCGTAGAGAAATAAGGAATGTTTGCTATCATCAAAATCATAAACCATTGATCTGCAACATAAAGTTCTACTAAGATGCTGTACATTAGTAAAATTAATAGAATTAATCCAAGAGTCATTAAAAACTACATTGTCAAGCCTTTACCATACGTGACCAGGTAAAGTTATTGCCAACAAACCCAATATCAAATCAAATTATAACACAAAATTATATTATTGAAATCAGACATAAAACGAAAAGAATGGGAAGACTCTCCAATTTGTTCAGAAGGCGTAGTAATAGCATTAAAGTCACCACCAACCAACCAAGGTAATGACATATACTATGAAAAATTGAAAGCCGGTCACATAACAATTTTCTAGTGTAAAGGGAAGCGGCAGCATAGACAAAAGAAGCACAACAATGAAAATTAAAAGCCTCAATTTTGCAATGCATAACTTGATTAAAATCTCCTATAATATTAATTTTAATAGGAGTTTTCCAAAAAAAACCATATTTAGTTAGCCACATTCACAGTGGCATGGTTAAAACCTTGAAAATGAGAGTTATTAAGCAACCTAGAAGCAGGGATAAGGGGTTCCAGTAAGACAAGAATAGAAATAGAATGAACATGACATAAATTTTTAACACTAATCCTAGAAGATGGACAACCAATGCCCCTAACATTCCAAATAATAGTACTAAACATACAGAAATATTAATGAGAAGTATTCGAACGAGTATTTTAAGAAGTGTTTCTAGGTGGATGTAAAGAGATATGTTTTGGCTTTCGGCCTCTTTTACTATGAAATTTAATAAAACTAGTATCATTATCATCCTTGGCAAAACATTTAGTAGCAATATGTATTTTTTCAGAATCTGTAAAAGCATCACTATTATAATTAGAAGTTGAAGGAGTCTTACTATCATTTGATTGATCCTTGTGTAAATTAAGAAACTCGTCCTCCATAAACCTACCATCATCCTCCCAATTGTCTTCCGCCTTCATGGCCGATTCTTTAAAGCAAGTGGAAGGTATTTAACGATGATCCATGGACACAGTTTCTCCATTCTCTAAAGCCATGTCATTCTTCTCACCTTCAGTAACAACCAATTGATCATCAGCATTAGTAACCTTTATGGATTCCTGAACAATTACATGATTAGAAACCATAATATCACTAGCATCAGTTATATTGTGGTTCACAATGCAAGAAAGAGAATTTTTAACATAATGTAAAGTATGATCAACAATATTTGCAATTAGTAGAAGAAGCATTTAAAAGAACAACTTCTAGTTCTTGAGGTACATTGAGAGAATCATTTAAAATAACAGGTTGAGATTCTTTCTCAGATCCCACCAACGGGTTCTCACTCAGAGGGGAATGACTAGAGGTATTATCCACCACAGGTATCAAATTAAGATGAGGCTCATTCATTGGAACAGTAGGGTTAGTAATAGTAACTTTTTCTCCATTAGATTGTTTCAAAGAATTATTATTAGAACGCATGTAAGGATGTTTCCGAAAACATTCGTTCAAAGCATGTCCATGCTTTTTACAGAAAGAGAAAAAGACAGGTATATTCTCAAACTAAATTTTTTGGAAATAGCCTTTGACTTCAAATCCAATCCAAATTTTATTAGAATGTTTCTTAGAAACATCCAATTTAACTAACACCCTAGCAACTGATGGCCTTGAAACCGAAGTAGTGGCTTGGTTTGTCTATAAGGGACAGTCGAAGATAGAAGCTATACCAAATAGAATTTGATGGTTAAAAAAATGCAAACACAAATTAGGAAATTATATCCAAACCGGAGCAATAGGAGATTCCTCCCTAATGTCAAAATTCAGAGTCTATTTCAATAATCGCATTTAACAAGATTGAATATAATAGGATATTCTAGCAAAAATCAGACTATAGTTAAGGTCATTGGCCACTTGAATTGTAACATGCCTTTGATCAAGTAAATCCACATGAAATGATCCAGAGAGCTTAATATTAATAAAAAAACTTTTGAATGACATCAAGATTAAGCCTTCTCAAGACAAATTTACCAACCAAAGTTAATGCATAAGGAGCAGCCAGTTGATCCACCACCAAATCCTCAAAAGGTAGAGCCGGACAGCCCTTAAAAGATGATTGAACAAACTTAAATCTCAGAGTCGATTATGAAGATCCAGAGAGAGCCACTTTTAAAGACTGAGTTTTCCCCTCAAAACTAGAGGAAGAAATTGGGTTCGATGACGATGGGGTCATCATCATCCCGCTTGGAAAAATAAAGAGAACAATAAACTCAAAACATGATAGAGATCCAATTAAGAAGAAAAACAAAAATTAAATGAAACCACAAAAAAATCCAAGCCAGGATGACCAGAAATGAGCGCACTGAGAGGAGCCCTAAAATCGCCCAGAAATTGCCTCAGAACAGGAGCCAGAGAAATGTTGTGATTTTTTTGGAATTACACACACATGTGATTTAGTCTTTACCAAATCCCTATCATCGTGTTGAATTAGAATATGCACTTTAGGTCATACTGGTGATAGTGCGTACATAACAATGTGCGTGGGCTCTTTTTAAGTTTCTCTCTTCTCTTTCATTTGTACTACCCATAAATCCCTCATTATATCCTCCAGATGTGATTGTTCTTTATCTATTGCTTTGCATGGACTATTTTACTCAAGAAACTGCCTTTATCCTACAAGATCTAAGGGAAATCTTGAATTCTATGTCCATATTGCCCACATTGGAAACACTCTCCTATTAAAAAGAAAAAAAACATTAACATGGTTTTTCTTCCATAATGAAAACACTCTATATTACTTTCAAACTATACCATGGATCATGTTCGATATTCACTAAATCTAAAAGTCTTCTTTTTACTAACCATGTCTTGCTTAAATAGAAGAATTGCCAGATCATACTCCACCATCCTTGATCTCTCCACTAGCTCTAAAAATTCTCTAATCCTCACGGACACTAATTAATATCTTAACTCATCTCAAAATCGATGCAAAATTCGATAAAAATTTTCTTTAACAATACTAATTTATTGATAGGCATATCTGGCTAATGCTATAAACTTACATTCATTACAAATCACTATCTTTTTACCATGCTCTAAAATCAAAAAGGCTTCTTGCACTTTCTGTCTTGCTGACATGGGCACAAATATATCATTGAATGTACTAAGAAACTCTTCCCACTTAATATGGGAGAAAAATTTCTTTGAAAATTGTCTTTCATTTGTCCAATTGACCATGTTTTTGCTTCTCCTTCAAACAAGAAGACTTCTTGTGGCACTTTCCTACTTTTAGGGCACTGCATACCATCAAATATTTTCTTTATTCTCATAAATTAGTGTTTTATTATTTGGGGATCTACAACTCCATTAAATAATGGAAACTATAATTTATGAAACATCTGCAGGTGCCTATCTTCATCGTTATCCATAATCCTTTATTATTTACCCTGAGTTTAACTTATAATATTGGCAACCATATAGGTAAGCCGTAACATGCTGTCAGAAGACACTAGTGAAAGTGCTCAGATGACACTAGAAAGTGCTCAGATACCACTTGAAAGTTCATTAGGGATGTTAAGCCCTATAGAACTGGCCCAAGCTAACCAAGAGGGGGGGGGGTGAATTGGTATTTTAAAATTTCTTTTCACAAAGAATAAAAATTGCATAAACCAAAATCACACCACAAAAATAAATGCGTAATTAAAAGTGCGGAAGCAAAAAAAAAGAACACAGAAATTTATAGTGGTTCGGTCAACTTGACCTACGTCCACTCCTTGGAGGAACCCTCCAAGTATTGCATTACAAAATGTGACTCTCCTTTAGCCCCCATGGCTAGGCGGAGAAGCCCTCACAAGAACCACTTTTTGCCACCCCGGCAAGGTAGAGAACCTACCTCCTTTTGCTTCCTCCTGAAGCTGGCAGAGAACCACAACCAAAAGCTAACTCCTTACCTCTACCGACCCTTCCACGGACGAGAAACTCTAGACGAAGAACAAGCAGAGCGATCCTTGAAGAAACCCTTGTGAATCCCCTCACAAGCTCCCCCTCACAAGATCCTCTCTCTCTCCCTGTCTCTCTTTCTCTCCTCAAGGTCTTCTCAGGTCAAGGCAGCAGCCAAAGGTTTTTAAAATTGTTGAACAAGAGCTCTTAAATAGAAGAGCTTCAAAGGAGCTCATTAATTGCAAGTTGCCAACTTTATCGTCCATGACGATATGGACATCGGCCTGGCCGATTAGTACAAAATTCAGAAGATCGGCCAGAGCATCGCCCTGGATGCAAGACTGGACGATTGAAAATTGGCTTGATCGTCCAGGCCGATCTCACGATCGTCCTGGCCGATCAGTTCAAATCATGGGAAAAACATCCTGAGAATAGCCTTGGATATAAGCTGGCCGATATTTATCGTCCTGAAGTAACTTAAGGTTTTTGACTGGATCTTCCTGGCCGATCCTGCGATCGTCCAGAACGATATGATCGTATCAATCATCCTTAATTTCTCCCTTGATTTCCTGATCAATTAAGGCATAATTTGTGAATATCGTCCAGGCCGATAAAGGATCGTCCTGGCCGATAATTTAAAAATATAGTATATCTTAATTGTCTAAGGCGGCAACTTCTTTCTATTTTGAGAATATCGTCCTGGCCGATACACGTATCGTCCAGGCCAATATGTTAATGACGACTGCCTTAATTAAGAATCCTTATTTAGACTTTCTGTTTTAAGCCTGATCGTCCAGGCCGATAAAAAAATTGTCCTGGCCGATATGAGTAAAAACAGAAATTCTAAGTCTCTTAAGTGTGTGTGAAGGGTTACTTAGCATCAGTTTCTTTGACCATTACAAGTAGACTCAAAAAGTGAAAAACAAAAGTACAGATTGACTCAACCCTAAACCTACGTAATCCTGAACTGGCTTTATCTTGTTCGACCGATCTTCGATTCCTAAAAAGTTAGAAGCAACAAGCAGTCTAAGAGAAATAGTGTTTGTCAATCATCAAAACATAAGCCATGAAAATAGATTTGCAATAATCTCTCCCTTTTTGATGATGGCAAACACAAGTTGAAAAATATCCAAAAAAAAAATTCCATTAGAATTTCAAAGTTTCAACAACTTTTCCTACCACACCTTTCAACAACTTTTCCTACCACACCCTACTCCCTCTTTTGTCATCACAAAAAGAGGGTCCAGATACAAAAGAAAAAACAAACAAAGAATAAAAAGCAAACTACAAAAAAAATAGGAAACAAACAACAGAAAGCATAGACTAAAAGAACGAGGGATCCTGATTATCTGATGGAGGTGGTGGAGGTGGTTGCTGAAAGTAGCTGGCAAGTGTGGTAAACTGAGCATTGAACCAGGAGATGTCCTGGTCATCCCACCAGCCATAGAGAGGAGTTAGCAAGAAAACACAAGAGGAGAAAGGGTGGAGAGTGAAAAACCACGGCTGGAACGACTAGAATTTAAAGAAACGGTCATATCGTCCTGGCTAATAGTAGAATCGTCTAGGCCGATATGGCTCAATAATTACGTACAGCCCGATTGGTCAAAAAGGCAGTTCGATCATCCGGGCCGATCAGATATCATCCAGGATGATTAGACACAGGCGATCGTCCCGAGGAGTCAGGCCGGTCGACCGTTGAAAAAGCAGATCGTCTGGGCCGATTAGGTGTATCGTCCAGGACGATGTACAATAATTGATCGTACCGGCCGAAGTTAAAATATTTTAAATCACTGCCACGTGTATCGTCCATGATGAACAGTGGATCGGCCCGGCCGATTGTCCAATAATGGATCGTCTGGGGCCGAATTTAAAGATTTAAATGTGCTGACACGTGGATCGCCCAGGACAATCCAGTGTATCGGCCAAGACGATGAACATAAATTGCATCGGCCAGACAAAATATTCTATCAGCCAGGACTATCATCAAGATTACAATAGAGTTCGATCATATCGTCCAGGATGATATAGGATCGTCCAGGATCGTCCTGGACGATGAGTTACAGCTAGCACAGAAAAGTTCAGCAGATGGATTTTGAAGAGAATTTGCCCTATCATCCAGGACGATAAAGGTATCGGCCAGGACGATGTGACTAAAATTTGAAACATAAAGAAGATGGTGATGTTCAAGGCCCTCAAAAATAAAACAAAAGAAAAACAATCAGAAAAATACAGTAAAAGAAAAGCAAAAACACAAGGAAAATAAAAAAAATGAATATTTTTGGATATTAATTTTTCTAATTTTTTTTTTTGTTTTATGGAGGCATCATATGAGAAACTTTCAAAAAGTTAAACTTTTAGAGTTCCATAAGATCAAGGAGTTTAGCTAATCCTAATCAGACAAAGGTAAGATATCCGATTTTGTTAACCCTAAATCAGACGTTTTTTATGGTATAAAATTTCTTTTGAAAAATAATAATGCATAACTCAGAATAAATCTAATTGGGCAAAAAGAAGATTCAATCAAACTTATTTACAAAAACCATCTCATAAATAATAAAACAAAGTACTTCTTCTCAATCATGGAATTTGAAATCAAGCCTTTGAATTTATCAAATAGTCATTGAGTTCTCTAAGTTTTAAAAGTTTCGAAAAGAGGGGATAGCTTGCTCTTAGTGGGCTCATTTTATGCCTCTTGAATCTTTGATTGGCTCTTTGAGCATCTTTTGATTTTTGATACACAATTGTGTATAATTTTCCTTTTTCAATTTGGCGTCATTGGCCTCTTTCCTTTTTAATTCTTGCAAGCTAAAAGGTCTTTTGCAAACTCTTAAAAGAAGCTCAGTTGTGAGTATATCCTCTAAATATTAGAGAATAGGAGCTCTCTCTCTAACATAGGAAAGAATAAGTCACAAAACAAAATAAAAAACATGTGATAAAAGCAATGGCAAGATTTTAAATAACTCGAAAGATAAGTAAGAGCTTTGGATATTATGAATAAGATAGAATATTGTAGCAAGATAGAAAAAATCTTAGTTTCAAAAATCATTGGCTAAAATGAGTTAGACTTTTGTTTAGAGAAGAAAAATTATACCACTAAACAAGGTCAGAAGGAGGGAAACTATCCACGGTGTTTCTCTCTTTAACTAAATTTAGAAAAGCTAAACACAATCTTCAAAACTCCAAAATCTAAAATCTTAAAAAGATTCAACATATGGAAGGCCAATTTTTTTAAAAAATAAAGTGAAGTCAAAACACACACATAAAAAAAACAACAAATAAAGTGGAAATAAAACACACTGAAACAAAACATATTTCAAGAAATTATTGAAGCAGCAGGTTTGAGCATGAATGAGCTGCGAGCCTTCAAATGTCCAGTTATCCTATGCCCCCACGAGGTCTTTGGTGAGAGCACTCCTACAAAACTCAACAACAGTCAGATTTAGGAACCCAAATAGGTTTGGGCTCCTTCTTAGGAAAAGTAGAATGCAATGTAGGTAAGGTATGTTGTGAATTATGCATCTTAGGTCTCCACATCCAATGTGTACTACGGTGAATGGTGCAAGTGTGTGAGATGTGTCCTATCATGCCACATGAAAAACATCTAACTCCAGGAAAGGGATTTCTTAAGTGGTTTGAGTTATAATACCTCTTCCTAGGTTTTGGCAATTGATCAAAAGTAGATGTCATCCTAGTTTTCTTACATGCTTCTAAATCATTTTGGATCTTCAAATTAGTGCTTTTTAAAACTTCATTTTCAATCCTCAAATGTTTCACACTCTTTAGATTTCTTAAGATCAGATTTAAGTGAGGTGTGTGAAACTTTAAATGCATTATTTTCTTCAATTAATTCCAAATATTTTTTGTTTAAATCATCAAATTCATCAAGAAGAGCTATGTGATTTGATCAATCGTTGCATGATCTTTGAGAAAAACTTCATACACTTTTTGTAAATTCAAAAGTTCTACTTTTAAGCTAGCATGTGTCTTCTTAAGTTTTTTGTATGATGCATGGATTTTTTCACAAATTTCAAACAATTAATTATAGGTTGGTTTACATATCTCTTCCTCATCACTTTGCTCAAGATGATCTTCCCCTATTAAGCACAGGTTCGTTGTCTCTTCCTCTGGTTCAGTCTCAGAGGAATCAGTACCAAATTCTGCCCAGAATGCCTTCTGGATTCTCTTCTTCTCCTTCTTAAACTTAGCTTTTTCCTCAATCTTTTCCTTGCTTGTGTTATCTTGAAGTGTTGGGCAATCGTCTCTCACATGTCCAGGTTTCCTGCATTCAAAATAAACAACATCAAAGGATCCTTTAACATGTTTATGATCCTTATCTATTCTCCAATTTTGATGGTGCTTTTGTTTCTTCCTTAGAAAACTTTTGAATTGCCTAGTGATGAAGGCAACTTCATCGCTTTCAGACCCGAAAGATTTAGAATCTGATTTGTACGCCTTCAGTGCAATTGTTTACTCCTTTTTCTTCTCACCTGCATCAAGATTTCTTTGACTCACCCCTTGCTCGTAAGCAATGAGTGAGCCAAGTAAGTTATCAATAGAATAGGTGTTCAAATCCTTAGATTCAGTGATTGTAGTGATTTTAGCATCATAAGACGAAGGCAAGCATCTGAAAATCTTGTTAACTTTTTTATAGTTTGAAAGTTCTTTTCATAGTGCATACAGTGAAGTAACTATATGAGTAAACCTAGTGTACATGTCAGAAATTGATTCAGGAGATTTCATAAGAAAAAGTTCGTAGTCATGCAAGAGAATGTTTAAACGGGATTGTTTAACCTCATTAGTACCTTCATAGGTGATGCACAATTTATCCCAAATCTCTTTACCAGTTTTACAAGTTGAGACACACATGTAATCCTCAGATTTTAAATCACAGAAAAAGCAGTTCAAATATTTTGCATTCAATTGAGCTAAATCTTGTTCATTAAAAGTCCATTCAGTAAAATCAACTTCAGTTTTAACACCATTAATTTCACGAGAAGGTGGAGAATAACCTTCTTGAATAATCATCCACATGCGATAATCGGTAGATTATAAAAACGTTGACATGCGGGTTTTCCAAAAGTCAAAATGTAGGTTATCGAACAGGGGAGGTCGGGTAATAGAATATCCTTCCGTAGTGTTACGATTCCCAAGGTTAGCCATGGATCAATTTCAAAAAGTTTTCAAACTTAAATTTTCGAATCCCGCTCTGATACCACTTAAAAGTGCTCAGATGACACTAGAAAGTGCTCTGATACCACTTGAAAGTTCGTTAGGAATATTAAGCCTTATAGAACTGGCCCAAGCTAACCAAGAGGGGGGGGGGGTGAATTGGTATTTTAAAATTTCTTTTCACAAAGAATAAAAATTGCATAAACCAAAATCACACCACAAAAATAAATGCGGAATTAAAAGTGCGGAAGCAAAAAATAAGAACATAGAAATTTATAGTGGTTCGGTCAACTTGACCTACGTCCACTCCTTGGAGGCACCCTCCATATATTGCACTACAAAATGTGACTCTCCTTTAGCCCCCACGGCTCGGCGGAGAAGCCCTCACAAGAACCTCCTTTTTGCCACCCCGGCAAGGCAGAGAACATACCTCCTTTTGCTTCCTCCTGAAGCTGGCAGAGAACCACAACTCAGAAGATCGGCCAGAGCATCGCCCTGGATGCAAGACTGGACGATTGAAAATTGGCTTGATCGTCTAGGCCGATCTCACGATCGTCCTGGCCGATCAGTTCAAATCATGGGAAAATCATCCTGAGAATAGCCCTGGATACGAGCTGGCCGATATTTATCGTCCTGAAGTAACATAAGGTTTTTGACTGGATCGTCCTGGCCGATCCTGCGATCGTCCAGGACAATATGATCGTATCAATCATCCTTAATTACTCCCTTGATTTCCTGATCAATTAAGGCATAATTTGTGAATATCGTTTAGGCCGATAAAGGATCGTCCTGACCGATAATTTAAAAATACAGTATACCTTAATTGTCTAAGGCGACAACTTATTTCTGTTTTGAGAATATCGTCCTGGTCGATACATGTATCGTCCAGGCCGATATGTTAATGACGGCTGCCTTAATTAAGAATCCTTATTTAGACTTTCTATTTTAAGCCTGATCATCTAGGCCGATAAAAAAATCGTCCTGGCCGATATGAGTAAAAACAGAAATTCTAAGTCTCTTAAGTGTGTGTGAAGGGTTACTTAGCATCAGTCTCTTTGACCATTACAAGTAGACTCAAAAAGTGAAAAACAAAAGTACAGACTGACTCAACCCTAAACTTACGTAATCCTGAACTGGCTTTGTCCTGTTCGACCGATCTTCGATTCTTGAAAAGTTAGAAGCAACAAGCAGTCCAAGAGAAATAGTGTTTGTCAATCATCAAAACATAAGCCATGAAAATAGATTTGCAACAACTAGAGCCAAAATTATACTTTATTCATTATGTACATCTTTGTCAATGGGATCTACCAATCAATTGATATAATTCTCTCTTAAATTAATCAACTATAAAGACTCAACATACATACACATAATTTAATTAACAAATCTAAATTGAAAGAAATTTATCTTTGTAATCTTCTTAATTATTACTAGAGCTACTATTTATTCATTAATTTTTTATTTAGCAAAATTCACTATAAGTCATATGCTTCAAAATATAATTACATATTTATTCTTTCAAAATGTTATTATAGTAGCTAGGAAATCATTAAATACATTGATCTATCTTTCAGCTCCTAACTATAAAAGTATAAAATGAAATACATAACAAAGTAAAATGTGGAATTACTAATAAGCCTCACTCTACATGGTCCTACCTCTTTCGTAAATCTTAAATTAAATATATATAATGAGCTTACAAAGCACAGTAGGCAACTAAAACTATAAATACTTTCAATACAAGACTTTGGGAATCAATATGTATGATCATCTCAATAATTATCAAGCTAGTAATCATCATTATATAAACTAAAAAACCTATGAAATCACTATAAGAATAGACATGATCAGTAGACGGAAAGTCTATCACAAAAATATTGGAATATGTCAACATATAAGAAAATTAATAAACATATATAATATAATGTCAAGTTCTATACAACAAAACATAAGTTGATTATCTACTAATTATATTCATGCCAATGATTCCATCGTCTATTTCTATCAACCATTTTATAATATATATGTGTGTCATATCAATATGTCATACCAGTATACTATATCAATATGTCTATCAATATATATTAATGTCTGTGTCACACGCTATGCCATGTTATATCAGTCTTAATGTTGGTTTTACCAATTTTGTCTATCAATAAATTCATCTGTTCTTATGTACATGCATATGCACATATGGATACAATTTAAATGGCAAGGCAAGACATCCAGTTAGTTAAATTGCATTTTCTTATATCTTGCATTAATATTTAAGGGTCTGATGTCACATGGCTATCTTGTAAAAATCATCAATGTTTCCTATTGGCTTATCCCGTCCCCGTATGATTCCTATGTTGTATCTTCTATCTTGTGTCTTATATCATATATTGGTATTACATAACAACTCATAATTTGAAGTCACAAAGATGCATACAAGATAGCACTGTGCTATTTCGGCTCTCCTTTTCCAAATATTGAAAATCACAAAATTTGTGACTTGAGCCGACAAACAAATGGAACTAGCCCTTTAAATTTTTTTGTTTAATTTCAACTCACTTGAAGAACAAAATGACCAGATTAATCAGTAAGTCGGGTATGAGCATGTTACAAATATATAATCGATGGACGACTTAGATGTTAGAAGAGAAGAAAGAAAAGAAAAATTCAAATGCTTATTTGATTCTTGTAAATTAGAAATATATATTAAAATGATATAACTTATGATAATCATAATAACTGTGATAAGAAATCTGCTAAAATTTTAACTTTTGGAAAACTCTTTAATATTAAGAATGTTATTTATTCAAACAAAATAAATGCGAAGTAAAATATCAAATATTGATTTTCATCTAAAAACAATCATATGAACCCTTGAAGGGATTTTCCAAAAATAAATTGAGGCATATGATGCATAATTAAACTTAACTAAATTAAAAAGCAAATAATCAGTTGCATAAGAGTAGAAATTACAACCTTTTTTTTTTGACAGGCCAATTATGACATTCACACATGCATATCATACAAAAGACTTGAACCTAGGACCACTTAGTTGAAAGGCTAAGCACCCAGCTAACAAAGCAAGGTGTGTTTGTGAATATATATATATATATATATATATATTCATGAACTCCAAAAATGTTGTCAATGCCAAACAAAACCGCCAAGGAAGCGCTTGGTAAGACCAAAATTACTTCATAATTCATTTGCAATAAATAAATGGAAATGATTGTACCACATGTTTATAAATGCAGGAACTTTCTAATGATACCATATATAATCATGACAGATCCAATCTGCACTAAACTAAATTTGGCGCCTCTTATTTCCACGAAGAAGAATCAGAAGACAGGAATTTAAGTATTAGAGCAGAGTAAGTTGCAGATTTTCTTAATGAGTTTAATTTGCCGGAATATCGATGGAATTGATACACATCAGTGATGGCCATAGCAGAGATACCTGCTCCATCTCTACTGCTTATCATCTACTGCAATGTTTTTGTTCCTTAAAGAGGGAGGGTTGATTGTTGGGATTCAGCATTTATTTTTCAGAAAATTTTCATTTATTGCTCATTGCCAATTTCTGAGTTGTCGGTCACTGTTAATTTGAGGATCTAGGCTGTCTCTGAGAATTAATTGCAATTTCTCTATCTCACAAACTCATCCATCGCCTTCTGCAGTTTGTTCTTGCCTGACCTTTGTTCTCTTCTTCAAATACCCCAAATTTTGTGTAGTGACCTCTCTCTGTCTCACTCTCTATCTGTCTATCCCCTTTCCGCTTCCCTCTCTCTCTCTCTCTCTCTCTCTCTCTCTCTCTCTCTCTCTCTCTCTCTCTCTCTCTCTCTCTCTCCCTCTCCCTCTCCCTCTCTCTCTCTCTCTCTCTCTCTCTCTCTCTCTCTCTCTCTCTCTCTCTCACACACACACACACACACACATACACACACACACATAATGATGATCAGAATTGAGATTATTTAGGTAAACTTCTGTTTCTCTATCAATAATCTTCAAAATTTGCTTCTTAGACCAAAATATGATGAAATTGTACAATATTTATGCCACACCAATGCTTTCTATTCGAGCGGCATCTTTCTGATATCTGTAGTATAGTTAAGTTTTTTTTCTTTTTTAATATATGTTTTAGTTCATAGTTTGATAAATTTCTTGTGTTCCCTAATCTATTCTTTTATTGAAGTAAATAAGTTGCCAAATAATGATGAAATCGGCAGATTCTCACTAAATTTGGCCATCTCCGGTTGTACAGTTGTTTTTTTTTTCTCAAGAACAGTTGGAGTAGTTGTTGAATTTTTCGTAAGTTAAAATGTATTACCTAATCACAGAGGTTGATTCCTGCGGAAAAGTTTGCTCCTGTAAATATAAAATTTTAATGGCCAAAATCATAATTGATTTCAACATCAACTTGATTAAAGTATTCTAACTATCAGCCATTTCTTTCTTTCTGAGTTTTAGGGCTGATCTAATAATAGATTAACTTAAAAAACATTTTTTAGGAGATTTAATTGACTATGTAGTGATTTGGTAAAAGAAATACCACGTGTTCGGACATTTTAGCACTTCAATTCTATTATGATTGCTGTTTCAATGCCTATTCTTCTTTTCCATTGGAATCTTAGCTTTTACTTATGTTAAAGGGGTTAAAAACAAAAAAGCATAGTATGAGAAAGCTTTGCATTGAACATCTTTACATCTGTTGTTTAGGAATCAAGATGATTAAAGCAAAATATGCCTGGCCCAGGTTATCTTCTCTGGCAAGTTTCTTCTTCCATAGCCTCTCGCATTCTCTACAATAAATTTTTTATCAATATGTTAGAATCTGTGCTTGCAAGTAAAGCTTGTAACCTCTCTCTCTCTCTCTCTCTCTCTCTCTCTCTCTCTCTCTCTCTCTCTCTCTCTCTCTCTCTCTATATATATATATATATATATATATGTGTGTGTGTGTGTGTGCTGGTATATAGATTCGAGATATCACACATTTTTTTAAACATGTGAGTTAGCCATTTTGTTTAAACATATCATAAATTAACTTACTACGGTTTTATTGACAATGAAGTATAATTTTTTTCATTACTTCAAAAATGATGAATTACATAAAATTATGCTATTACATAGAATGGCATTGGAAGCCAATGATACAAGATTGAGAGGGACCTATTTTGCTTCGGATACTTTTGTTTGTTGTAGATTCTCATTCGTATCCATTCATTGCAAAAATGATTGTACCATCGAAGAACTCTGATGTCTAATCAAACAGCTATTTATTATTTAAATTATGGATCTTTTTTTGTTTTCTTATTTTATGTAAATGATTAGTTAGAACATTACATGCAAAACTAGGGCCATTTCATTTCAGTGTTTTTTGTTTTCCTGCAATCACTCAATGAAGCAGTTTTTTCCACGGAGCTTCACTTAAGCAATTTCATAGCGTCCTTTTGTTGAATTAGACTTCATTTGAGACGGCTTTCTTATTACTTTGTAAAGCGGCTTTCTAGTACAAAAAATTTATTTTTGGTACTAGAAAGCTGTTTTAAGAAACAGAAAGAAAGCCATCCCAAACGAGGCCATAATCTACATAGAAAAATCTTCATGCGCATTTTTATTCACCAATTATCTTGATCGTTTTAATTGTAATATTCTTTCTTCCGGCAAAGAATCCTGTAAATAAATATGTGTTTGTACATATAGGCCTGCTAGTGAGAGGATCAGGGCATGAAAAGTGATTTTAATTCCGAAACAGGAACTGACTCTATGGCATCAACTGAGACTCCAATACAGGTGGTTGTTTCTTTGCATATAATATAGAATTTACAATATGTTTTCCTAATGTTCTTAAGGAATATTTTGGTTTGGATCTTAATACAAAATTGCCTCATGGTGTTCCACAACCCACGCTATTGAAATAAAATTTGGTATAAATTGGCCTATTGGTGAAAAAGAATATTTATTTTAGAATGATATGAATAAGGATAATCATTTAGTTTCTTATTAATAATAATGATAACTAATCAGTATACATACAAGGATTTGAATCTTGTCTATAAGCTAAAATTTGTTTAAAGCATATTTTCATTATTAAATTTTGTTGTAGAATCCTGATATTACTGTTTGAATTTGTAAAGAAACTGGCATGAGAAATGAGAGCTGCAAAATAAATTCTTAGTAGTAAAATAAAAATTTCGAGAAGCCAGACAAATATATAAGATTTCAAGAAATCTTGACATGAACTGTAGAGTTGATTCTTATTTTTAAAAATGGTAAATTATTATCTAGTTTTTGCTTGTCATATTATACCGAAGTATAGGGAGTGTGACACAAAAAAACTCAATATTATATTATGTGTTATCATAAAAATAAAACAGGAATTTGAATTGACAATCATTAATCATTTGTATATTTTTTCTGACAGAAGACTTCAGATTTAGTGATGGAGATTTCTGTTCTTGAGAAAGAAATTTTATATTTGGAACGCCACCTTCTTTCTTTATATCGATCTGCATTTGAAAATTATTTTGCTAGTACTCCGTGTATTACCAACTCTTCCTCCAAGTCCCCAGCAAGCTATGGCAGAAGTTCAACAGTGCAAGAAGTTAACAACCACTCTAAGTATCAAGCAACAACTCCTGTTGAAGCTGATCATACTAATGATGAAGTCAATCTTTTCCATATGGAATTTGGTGCTAAAGAAATTGGTTTCAACAGCTGTAGTCATATGAGATGCTCTACTGCTCTTGAACCAGCATCAAGCTCAAATTCCATTTCTTTTCATTCCCATGTTGTTGATCGAAGAACGGTATGCTGAAAACCACGTTATATTCTATCACCGTATATATATTTGTCCTTGTACTTAATTTCTTTTATCATCAAAACGAATTTAACCTTTGACGAAGCCGCATTCCTTTGTGACAATTAACAGAAAATGAGAAAATCTCTTTCTTGCCATCGCACTCTTGCCAACTATTTTGGCACTACTATTCAAGATCACATACCAGAGACAGTATGGAAGATTTCTGAAGATATCATTAAATGCATTTCATCTGTCTACTGCAAGCTCACAAGTAGCACAAATAAGCAGATAGAGCTGTTACGTTCATCTTCATCTTCCTGTACTTCTTCTAGCATTTTATCTCCTGAAAATCCTTGCAACAGTTGGAGTCCTCAATTTTGGTGTGAAACTGCATCAAGTCCCTGTCAAGTCAAGTTACCAAAACATAAACATGATCCATACAAAGATATGATTGAAGTTCCAAAGATCTGCATAGATGACAACGGATTTGAATTCGCCTTTAAGATGCTAAAAATTTACAGGTACTCAATTAGCTCTGGTTATGTTGTCCATACTCTTAAATGTGATAGAATACTCAGTTCTGATACCAATACAAGGTTCCTTTGATAAAATAATAATAATAATCTAATTGATCATCTAATATAATTATTTTCAACTTCATATAATCTTGTCGTTACATTATCTTTTCATGCCACAATATGTTGGGTAGACATAGGATTCATGCTTTTTATAATGAATTTACACATTTGCACGGTAGGACATAAAATACATCAAATACTTTTTTCTCAAATGTCATTTAAATGACTAATCATTGTACTTATGTGATAAAACTTATTTTTAAGATCCTTGATTGCACGACTAGAGGATTTTGACCCAAGAAAAATGGAGCAGAACGAGCAGCTTGCTTTCTGGTTGAACATTCACAATGCCTTGATGCTGCATGTATGTGATTTTCAACTTTACACAGATCCATATATTGAAATACATTATGCCAAAAAATATAATAAACCTCTTGTTCAGGCTTTTCTAGCTTATGGACTACACAAGAATCAAATGAGGAACACCTCTTCAATAAATAGGGTAAGCAGCAAGCCAGTTTAATTCACTTAAAACAGGATCATAACCTTATTTTTTTCTCTTAAGCTTTGATCTTCATTACTGTCAGGCAGCATATAATATTGGAGGATGTTCAGTAAATATTTATATCATTCAACATTTAATCCTTGGAAGCAGCCATCCGCACTGCCCCTCTTCGGTATGTTTATATTATAATCCGTACAAATACATCGCCTTGAAAAGATAGTGCTAATTCTTCACTATAAAAGTAATGTAATTAATTCCAAGGAAGGTTTGTCTTTGCTTTTAAACATATTCTTCTAATATTTGCAGCATTTCCGCTCACTGTTGGCATCAGCAACGAAGTTAAGAAAAATTCATAGCAAGCATCCATATGCACTTGATCATCCTGAACCTCATGCTTATTTTGCTCTTTGTATTGGAGCTTCCTCTGATCCTGCAGTAAGATTTGAATTACTTCACTTTCTACATTCACAAAGCCTCACTTATAAAAACTTTCTTTTATTATGTTATTGTATAATAGAGTATTGAATTTAGTCTCACGTCTACTAGTTCAAAAATTTAGTAGTGGTAAAATATTAATGACTTGGTACTCATCTATTGTGGGCTTCGAAAATTCGTGCATCAGCCTCTCCACGAACCATATCTTTTCTTTGTATGTGTGATATAGGGTGAGGAGAGTTTTAAGAAACTATGTTTCGAGATAAATTTTCAAAAAGTAGATTGAGTTTGAAATAAAACACTACCCAGAGATTTCTCCTTCATTTTGCAAGGACTTTATGATCTAAGTTCAGATTTCTTATAGGCACAAACCCTTATTGTTAATTAGCCCTCCTGATAGAGAGAGAACTTTCGTTTAAGGCTAGTCAAACATATACGTAGAGATATGTGGTATCTGGTGTATAGTAGCAGCATGAGTTTAGTTTTTGAGACTTAATATTTAAAATTAGAAATTTTACCATCTTGCGCTTAAAACGGATGGTGGGGGAAGTCATGATGGAGCCAATCAAAATCCTATGGTTCCATCATCCCAGGTCATCATGGTCCCTGGCCTACTTAGTTAGAGGAGTTAATCGATCCAACCTGACAAAAGGACCATTGTCGGCAGCTATGTGTTGCTTCGTGTAATGGTGCCATATAGACCACGGGTGAATATTTGTCTAAGAGGATAAATTTGAATCCATCTTAGCTAATAGTGGGTTTTGTGACCTATTAATTATATTATATTGATTCATTTATTTAGGATTTAACATTGATGGGAAGCATATGGGCTTTTAATATGATCATAATTTAATTGTGTCATTTCACAGTAAAACCACCCGGTTAGAGGACCCCAGTCATAACCGTTTCCTAGTGGTGTCATTTGGCTGCAAAACCACCTGTAAGAGGACATGTGTCACATCATTACTGATGGGAGATAGTTTGAGAATGAATCCAAGTGATATTCTCAACTAGGCATTTACTCTTTGTGAGCTAAGGTAATTTTTGGATCTATCCACCTCGACAAATTGTTTCGTAGGGTGAATGAATTTTGCTTTAAATTATTTGGTGGTTTTTTTCATTTTAAATATCTTGATTTTTCTTTTTGGTGATTTATGATGTGAATTTTCATGAGAACTTGAGAGGCTTTTTTAAATATTTGAGGTCCCCTCTAATTGAGATTTTCTGTCAACACAACCATCATTAAGATATTTATGAGCTATTCTATTTTGTTGGTTGAACATGTCGACTTTCTCAAATTTTCAACATAAGTTTGGGTTTGTCCTCAACTTTATGTCTTTATTAGTAAAGTTCTCTTATTTTAGACCCTTAATGCCTAATATGATTAAATAAAACATATGTTCTGGTTGATGTTGGTCCGTACATTTCTTTGACTATTCGAGCCGTGTTAACTCCTATATGTTCACGTAGAAGGATCGGGCTTGAACTTGGGTTCATTTCTTGACACGTCTAGCATTATCAGATGTCACATGTGTGCATACATCATGCTTGCTGAGGCCCATACAGGTATATATAGTTGTATGAAATTTTATATGTTACAATGTATATGTGCATGATGCATTCTGCATGTTAATGCAATGTGTCACTAGGGTGCCGTGAATTTTGTATATTGGGAGATGCATTTGCATGATTCTCCTGCATATTAAAAATATATATGCTATGATTGTGTCAGTGCGCATTTTAATGCATGAGAGGGGATATTTTTGCAATGATCAGTTATGAAAATGACCCCTTTTGATAGGTATGCTGGTTTTTTATTTTTAAATTGGTTGGCGCTTTTTATCCGCCTGTACGCATGTTGCAGATCTAGTGATGTGGCATAACAATGCGTCGAATTTCATCTATCTTGCATTGACAATACAATTTAGCTCATTGCATCTTTGCATATCATCATCATCTTCAATATTCAACCAACAAGATTGTATTTCTGCCAACAGATGTACTATACAACAAATCCAGAACCTTCCACAGGTGATATACAAGTGAACTGATATATTCGGCATGACAACCTAGCGTTGCAAATCTACAGCCTCAATTTATCAGTAGTTCTCAGTTTTTTTTATTGATTACCTATTGTTGATTATAGCTGAATCGTAGCGTCATGGTCCATTTGTTTCTTTATACAGGTAGACCGTCGTGCATTAATGAATCTCCTTTCAATGCTCATAGATTTTTGCATCTATTATAGCACTTTTTGTATTTTCTTGCAGATAGTATGTTGTGCATAGAGAGAGTCTTGTAGTGGCCTGTAAGTGTTTGTATTTGTTGTGGTCCTGCATTTACTATGCTCTTTGATATTTTCTTGTAAAGGACACGTTGCATGTCAATGTTCAAAGGGGGTCCATTATACTTGCAACATATCTACTTTCATCGTTTGCAGGTAGATTAACATGTTCATTTGCAAACTGATGTTAATTTCTAGGTGAGCTGTATTCTTTTTTTATTTCCCTACATACATTCATCAATAACTTACTATGCTAATTGCATGTTGACCTTCAGTGTTCATAGATAACTGCTGCACGTATCTATGAGCTAGCTGTCATTGACTGGAGGGACATCATAATATTTGTTTTATGTTCTTCATAGTCACTCGTAGGCAATGATGCCTATTGTCTACTATCATCTTTGTGTGAACAACTATATGCCTTGCAGGTTCTTCATCTTCAAAGGTAGTTTGTAATATGCATGATCAGCTTGACATTATTGCTTGTTAGTACTTGCATTAAGATTAGCATCATGACCTTCAACATTCGTTGTAAAGATTTTATATTAGGTATGTTGTTATGTTTTCCCATTTAATCTTTGCTCGCATGTAATTTATATTTGTGAGTTCTTTTGTATTTTCTTGCAAATAGCACATTATGTACGTAACTAGTTATGTACAGTAGCTTGTGAAAGTTGTTGTACTCTTCTTTATCCTTCTAACATTATTTATGGGCAAGTCATTGTGTATATGAGGAATCCTTCAAACCCTTTACATATCGATCGTCTTCATTTGTTGGGATTTGGTGTACTTGTTGCAGTTAAGCGACATCGCCTATATGGAATCCATATTTATTTCAAACTCTTCAAACACTTATTGGTCGAAAAATCATTATTCTCATTGCACATCAAGCTCAACTATTCACAAGAGACTGATGCATTTACTTGCAAATTTAATTAATGTTGATTGTAGGGATATCACCACATTCAATGCAAGCTATTTGTTGTCATCCATATATAGGCTATTGGGTGTTCATCTTGACTAATATTGAGGGAAAATAGGCTATCCCCTTTACAATATTCTCATTTTTATTGTAGATGTGCTACATCCCTTGCAAGCTACTCATCATTGCTTGCAAGATTTAATATGCATGTTTGTATGTTGATATCGAATGCAGGGTGTTATTACATTCATTGTAGGTTACAAGCACTTACACCATTATTTATAGTTATATCTATTTATTTATAAGCATGACTTGAGATGAACATTGCAAGTCAACTATCATTGTTCAAAAGTTCGATGTTATGAGTTGTAATCAAGTTGAGTTTGCAAGTTTTTCTGTCCATCATAAGCTATTTGTTTATTCATTTGTGTTTAATTATTTGCCATTTTGTGAATTATAGATTCATTTTATGCATTAATTCAAGTCAGGTTCCCTATTGTACAAGTTTGGTTCCCTGTTGTTTTAATAATCTACAAGCTCAGTTTCATGTATTCTATTCAAGTTAAGTCCCCTGTTTTGTTAAAGATTTTGACATCCTCCTAGCATCTCCCTAGTTTTGGGGAATTTTGAAGATTCTAGGCCTTCCTACGATGCTAGAGAAAAATGTGTATGCTAGGTGTCAAATAACACCACAGCCGTGATCTTCAATCTCGCCACGCCAAAGAAATGTGTGTATTGCTTTTCAGGGGTACCTATTTGAACATATTTGTTGTAATATCACGATCTGCTCCAGTATCGTCCAGGACGATCTGGGATCGTCCTGGGACGATCAGTGTATTTTCAGTTCCAGATTTTGCCAGAATTGCTCTAAGTGTTTTCCTGTAGGGATCGTCCAGGCCGATCGAGGTATCGTCCCGGGACGATCAGTGGATGGCACAAGTCAGTGAGTAGGGGTTTTTATCGCCTATGAATAGTAAACATCGTCCTGAAAAATCGTCCCAGGACGATGGGAATTTGGTCTGATCGTCCAGGACGATCTGGACGATCGGCCAGGCCGATCTGAAGAGAATTTAAGGCAAATCAGCTCATTTGAAGAGAGAGAAAAAAATTAAAATAAGAATATCTGATTTCAGCTCTGAGGAGAGAGAAAAAGAGAAAATTGGAAAAGTTGATTTCGGGAAGACGCGGAGCCGTTTTCGAGCGAAGTGACTGTTGAGGATTTTGCTGTGCTCGAGGTAAGGCACATTCCGTCTTTCTCAATTTTCAGTTCCGTCGCGGTTGGCGGTATTTTTCTGTCCGGATTTCGTTTTCGTTACGATTTTTCGTCCGTATCTTTTGATTGGTTCAGTTTTTACCGCGCAAGTTTCTGTATATCGTTGCCGTGCCGGGTGTGCACGTTTTGATTATATTTTGAAGATTTTCGTCCGGGTATTTTTGATTCGACTGTGTTTTTAGTCGACCGGATTTTTCTGTGAAATTGGAAATTATCTGTGCAGTAGAATAAATGTTCTAGAATGTGGTTATCTATGTTCTGTGCGAATTCGGTAAATTTTCTTTGCAGGAAATTTTGTGTAAATTCTGTATACTGCCGTTGTGCTGCCCGATTTTCGGGTAATTTCTGAAATGTCCGGATTTCTTCTGAATTGAAATGCTATGTGAATAAGCTATAAAAAGGGAGTTATAAGGGGCCTGAATCCTATGAGATTCAGTTAGTGAAACGGGAAATTCTGAAATGAGCTCAATATATATTTTGATATCTGTTTCGTTCCGGATCCGATGAATTCTGTTCTGGTGCTATAAGCACATCTGTTTTGGTGCCGTGAGCACAAAGGGAGACATAAGGGGCCTGGATCCTACGAGATTCAGTCAGTGTCTGGGAAGGGAGGTATAAGGGGCCGGAATTCGTAGAGATTCCGTCAGTGTCAGGGCATTTAGCTATATGTATATGTTCTGTTTTCTGTATCTGTTCTGTTATGTACGAAATTGTGATTATGATATGATATGATTCGTACGATTCTGATTTCTGAATCTGACTCTGTTGAATTGTTCTGTTCTGATATGATCTGTACGACTCCGATTCTGATTTGATATCTGTCCGTATAAGTTCTGATTTCCGATTCTGTTCCGATTTCTGATCTGATTTCTGTCTGATGAGTTTGGTTTTGGTTTCTGAGAATTTTGATTGGTGGTTTGTTGCTTTGCTGAGCTGTTGAGCTCACCCTTGCTTTCTGGTGGTTTTCAGGTTCTGGGAAGGGCAAGGAGGTCCAGGATTAGTTTCAGAGTCTGATCCGATTAGGTATTTTTGTACTTTTGATTTTTGTACAGTCATGGCTTTTCTGTTCTGTCTTTCTTTCTGTTGAAAGCCATGTACTGTTCTGTAGATGATTATTTTGAGGAAATGAAAAGATAGATGTTTTGTTCCGCTGCATTTGATGTTTTTAGTAGCTTTGTTGTTCTGTGTTTTTCTGTTGAGTTAAGAATTTGGAAGATCAGTTCAGTAACCTAATCCAAAGCCAGATCCTGGATATGGAAGTCTCTCGTCGCGATCCGGCTCGGGCGGGATCCGTCCCCGTCGGGTCGGGTCGTGACAAGCTTTTGTGGTATCAGAGCCCTGGTTTTGGAAACAGGTTGAATTGTGAAACAGAGCTCTAGGAAGTGATCAGTAAGTCTGTCTGGGAGGTAGTTTTGGGTCGTTTGGCTTTTTATTGTGTTGTTTTTGTGTTGTTTTTGTGATAGTTTTCCGGATTTTCTGGATTTTTCTGTATGGATCAGCCAGACCCAGACATGACAGACGGTCAGAGTGATGATCAGGCAGCACCAGTGGGGAGTACAGCCCCAGTGGTCGGTGCTGATACGCTGTCTCAGTTTGCGTCACTTGTTGCTCAGATGATGAGCGAGACTCAGAGCAGAGCTTCTACTGTTAGATCTGAGGACATCGATCGACACCTGCAGTTATTTTTGAGGTTGAAGCCTCCGAGATTTGAGGGCGCTGTTGAGCCCAGAGCTGCTGAGGAGTGGCTGAGGAGATTAGAAAAGACTTTTGACGGGATGCAGTGTCCTGCAGACAGGAAGGTTCCGTTGGCTGTTTTTCTGTTGGACGGAGAGGCTGAGCACTGGTGGGATGGCCAGCAGGCAGCCAGATTTCAGGGTAGATTGAACTCTTTGATCACTTGGGAAGAGTTCACTGAGGTATTCAGAGACTGGTTTGTTCCCCCTTCTGCACGATAGCAGATGCAGGAGAGTTTTCTGAGGCTGGTTCAGGGGAGCAAGACGGTGATGCAGTACGAGGCTGAGTTTACTGCATTAGCCAGGTACGCTCCGCAGCTGGTTAGCACGTCTGCTGAGAGGTGCTACAGGTTTCTGAGAGGCTTACGAGACACTTTGAGGCAGCCTTTGATACCGTTCCGGATTACTGATTTCTCTGAGCTTGTGGAGCGAGCTCGTCTGATTGAGAATGACATGACGGCTACTCAGCAGCGGTGGTCTGTGAGTAGGAAGAGGTTTGGAGGAGAGACTTCTGGCAGTGGTTCCTCTGGGAAGAGGAGATTTGTTCCTGGTACTGGATCTGGAGATTCCAGAAGGAGCGGAGGATCGTCTGGTACTGCTACCAGTACGACTAGTTCTGGATCTGTCAGTTCGGCACCTGTGTGCCAGAGTTGTGGACGGCGACACCATGGCCAGTGCTACAGGATAGCTGGTCTTTGTTTTAGATGTGGTCAGCCAGGACATAGGATTGCAGAATGTCCACAGATGGGATATGAGCAGCGATCTGAGGGCTTCGTCAGACCTGTTGGTTCAGCAGCAGGAAGACCGAGGACTGTTCCTCCACGCTCTGAGGGATTTGCTGGTAGAGGTGGTGGTTCTAGTTCTGCACCACGGAGACCACCTACGATTCAGAGGGAGCAGAGTAGTTCTGTTGCTTCAGCTCCTGCTCCAGTTCAGCCACGAGTTTACAGCCTGAGTCAGCAGGAGGCTCGTGATGCTCCGGATGTTGTGACAGGTACGGTTTACATTTCTGATCAGCCCTGTCGTGTTTTGTTTGACTCTGGAGCGAGTCATTCTTTTCTGTCCGAGCACTGTTTTGAGGCTTTACGGTTGGATTCTCTTTTACTTCCGGTTTCTTTGTCTGTGATTTTACCGGCTGGGAATCCTTTGATTGCTCGACAGTTTTGTTTGTGTGAGATCGAGATTTCTGGCAAGAAGTGGAAATCGAGTTTGATTCGATTGCCGATTTCTTCGTATGATGTGATTCTGGGAATGGATTGGCTGAGTCAGTATGAGGCTCAGATTGACTGTCTGAAGAAGCAAGTGAGTTTGCTTGTGGCTGGAGAGAGAGTTGTATTTCAAGGATTACGAGGTGTTCTCTCCAGTCTGATTTCTGCGTTAGAGGTGAGCAGAATGTGGAAGAAAGGATATCCAGTATTTTTGGCTTCGGTGCTGGATTTGAACCTGGAGGTTGGTTCTGTTTCTGAGATCCCTGTGGTACGGGAGTTTGTGGATGTTTTTCCTGAGGAGTTGGTTGGGTTACCTCCGGATAGAGATGTGGAGTTCTCTATCGATGTTTTTCCGGGTACAGCTCCTATATCGAAAGCTCCTTACAGGATGGCACCGAAAGAACTTTCTGAGTTGAAAGTTCAGCTTCAGGAGTTGGTTGACAGAGGTTTTGTACGTCCTAGTGTTTCTCCTTGGGGAGCACCTGTTCTGTTTGTGAAGAAGAAGGACGGTACACTCCGTATGTGTATTGATTACAGAGATTTGAACAAGGCCACGATCAAGAACAAGTATCCTTTGCCTCGGATAGACGACTTGTTTGATCAGCTTTCCGGATCTTCGGTGTTTTCGAAGATTGATTTGAGATCCGGATATTATCAGGTGAAGGTGAAGGAATCTGATGTGGTGAAGACTGCTTTCAGTACTCGGTACGGGCACTACGAGTTTTTGGTTATGCCTTTTGGGGTAACCAATGCGCCTGCGATTTTCATGGATCTGATGAACCGAGTATTCAGGGAGTATTTGGATCAGTTCGTGATCGTCTTCATTGACGATATTCTGGTATATTCTGCATCTGAGGATGATCATGCCAGACATTTGAGGATTGTGTTGGAGACTCTGAGGAGGCATCAGCTGTATGCCAAGTTCTCCAAGTGCGAATTCTGGCTGAAGAGCATTTCATTTCTGGGGCATGTGATTAGCGGAGACGGCATTTCTGTAGATCCCCAGAAGATTCAGGCGGTTGCTGATTGGCCAAGGCCGACTACGGTATTTGAGGTACGTAGTTTCTTGGGCATGGCCGGGTATTATAGGAAGTTTGTGAAAGGATTTTCACAGATTTCGACTCCTCTGACGAGACTGACTCAGAAGTCAGTTCCTTTTGTTTGGACACCAGAGTGTGAAGCTAGTTTTCAGCGATTGAAGGATTGTTTGACTTCAGCTCCAGTGTTGGCACTTCCGTCAGGTACGGAAGGTTTTCAGGTGTTCAGTGATGCTTCACTGAAAGGACTAGGATGTGTCCTGATGCAGCATGGTCAGGTAATTGCTTATGCTTCGAGACAGTTGAAACCACATGAGAAGAATTACCCGACACATGATTTGGAGTTAGCTGCAGTTGTTTTTGCTTTGAAGATTTGGCGTCATTACCTGTATGGCGTCACATGTGAGATGTTTACTGATCATAAGAGCCTGAAGTACATTTTTACTCAGAAGGATCTGAATCTGAGACAGAGGCGGTGGCTCGAGTTGATCAAGGACTATGACCTGACTATTCAGTATCAGCCTGGGAAGGCGAATGTGGTAGCAGATACTTTGAGCAGGAAGTCTTCTGGATTATCAGGTATTCAGCTTACCTGTGATGATTTTCTGATTCGAGACATGGAGCGATTGCAGTTGGAGGTGATTTCCTCCAGTGATTTGGAGTTGGCTCAGATGAGTATTCAGTCTTCTTTGGAAGCAAGGATTCAAGAAGCCCAGAAGTCAGATTCTGATTATTCGAAGTTGATAGCTCAGATTGGATCTGGTAAGACTCCTGAACTTCGAATTTCTGATTCTGGTGCTATTTTCTGTAAGAACAGGTTGTGGGTACCTGTGTTTGGAGATTTGAGGCGGGAGATTCTGTATGAATCTCATCATTCAGGCTACACTGTTCATCCAGGCAGTGGTAAGATGTACGCTGATATGAAGCTTTTGTTTTGGTGGCCTGGGATGAAGAAGGATGTGGCAGAGTTTGTGTCGAGATGCGAAGCCTGTCAGTTGGTGAAGGCAGAGCATCAGCGACCAGGTGGACTGTTACAGTCGTTGCCTATCCCTGAGTGGAAATGGGAGGAGGTAACGATGGATTTTGCGATGGGTTTTCCTCGATCACGACAAGGACATGATGCCATTTGGGTAGTTGTGGATCGATTGACGAAGTCAGCCCATTTTCTTCCGATCAGACAGACGGATTCAGTTGAACGCTTGGCACAGATATATGTGAAAGAGATAGTCAGATTGCACGGTGTGCCTCGCGTGATTGTATCTGATCGAGATGGACGCTTTACTTCCAGACTTTGGAAGGGCATTCAGCAAGGCTTGGGTACGAAACTGCATTTCAGTACAGCCTTTCATCCTCAGACCGACGGACAGTCTGAGAGGACTATTCAGGTACTGGAAGATCTGTTGAGACTTTGTGTTCTGGACTTTAGCGGAAGCTGGGAAGATCATATTCCGCTGATTGAGTTTGCTTATAACAATAGTTTTCAGTCCAGTATCGGTATGGCACCGTACGAGGCTCTGTATGGCAGGAAGTGCCGTACTCCTTTGACTCTGACGGAGGTCGGAGATAGGCAGGCTTTGGGGGCCACTTTTGCTGATGAAACTGCTCAGAAGATCAGTTTGATAAAAGAGAGATTGAAAGCCGCTCAAGATCGTCAGCAGAAGTATTATAATCAGAAGCACAGATTTGTTGAGTTTCAGGTTGGTGACTTTGTGTATGTCAAAGTCAGCCCGATGAAAGGTGTGAGCAGATTTGGTCAGGTAAGCAAGCTTAGTCCAAGGTATGTTGGACCATTTGAAATTTTGGAAAGAATTGGAAAAGCTGCTTACAAGTTATTACTTTCTGACTCTATGCCTGATGTGCATAATGTGTTTCACGTATCCACTCTGAGGAAGTGGGTATCCGACTCTGGGAAGAAGGTATCAGCTGACGAGGTTGAGATTCAGGAGAATCTGGCGTACAAGGAAGAGCCAGAATTGATTTTAGCGTACGACGTCCGCAAGTTGAGAAATAAAGAGATTCCGATGGTTAAAGTCCAGTGGAAGCACCGGACTGCACGGGAAGCAACGTGGGAAAAGGAGTCTGATATGAGACGGTCGTACCCGTACTTGTTTTGACTGAGTTTGGATTGGATAATGTCGAGGACGACATTTTTCTGAGTTGGGGAGATTGTAATATCACGATCTGCTCCAGTATCGTCCAGGACGATCTGGGATCGTCCTGGGACGATCAGTGTATTTTCAGTTCCAGATTTTGCCAGAATTGCTCTAAGTGTTTTCCTGTAGGGATCGTCCAGGCCGATCGAGGTATCGTCCCGGGACGATCAGTGGATGGCACAAGTCAGTGAGTAGGGGTTTTTATCGCCTATGAATAGTAAACATCGTCCTGAAAAATCGTCCCAGGACGATGGGAATTTGGTCTGATCGTCCAGGACGATCTGGACGATCGGCCAGGCCGATCTGAAGAGAATTTAAGGCAAATCAGCTCATTTGAAGAGAGAGAAAAAAATTAAAATAAAAATATCTGATTTCAGCTCTGAGGAGAGAGAAAAAGAGAAAATTGGAAAAGTTGATTTCGGGAAGACGCGGAGCAGTTTTCGAGCGAAGTGACTGTTGAGGATTTTGCTGTGCTCGAGGTAAGGCACATTCCGTCTTTCTCAATTTTCAGTTCCGTCGCGGTTGGCGGTATTTTTCTGTCCGGATTTCGTTTTCGTTACGATTTTTCGTCCGTATCTTTTGATTGGTTCAGTTTTTACCGCGCAAGTTTCTGTATATCGTTGCCGTGCCGGGTGTGCACGTTTTGATTATATTTTGAAGATTTTCGTCCGGGTATTTTTGATTCGACTGTGTTTTTAGTCGACCGGATTTTTCTGTGAAATTGGAAATTATCTGTGCAGTAGAATAAATGTTCTAGAATGTGGTTATCTATGTTCTGTGCGAATTCGGTAAATTTTCTTTGCAGGAAATTTTGTGTAAATTCTGTATACTGCCGTTGTGCTGCCCGATTTTCGGGTAATTTCTGAAATGTCCGGATTTCTTCTGAATTGAAATGCTATGTGAATAAGCTATAAAAAGGGAGTTATAAGGGGCCTGAATCCTATGAGATTCAGTTAGTGAAACGGGAAATTCTGAAATGAGCTCAATATATATATTTTGATATCTGTTTCGTTCCGGATCCGATGAATTCTGTTCTGGTGCTATAAGCACATCTGTTTTGGTGCCGTGAGCACAAAGGGAGACATAAGGGGCCTGGATCCTACGAGATTCAGTCAGTGTCTGGGAAGGGAGGTATAAGGGGCCGGAATTCGTAGAGATTCCGTCAGTGTCAGGGCATTTAGCTATATGTATCTGTTCTGTTTTCTGTATCTGTTCTGTTATGTACGAAATTGTGATTATGATATGATATGATTCGTACGATTCTGATTTCTGAATCTGACTCTGTTGAATTGTTCTGTTCTGATATGATCTGTACAACTCCGATTCTGATTTGATATCTGTCCGTATAAGTTCTGATTTCCGATTCTGTTCCGATTTCTGATCTGATTTCTGTCTGATCAGTTTGGTTTTGGTTTCTGAGAATTTTGATTGGTGGTTTGTTGCTTTGCTGAGCTGTTGAGCTCACCCTTGCTTTCTGGTGGTTTTCAGGTTCTGGGAAGGGCAAGGAGGTCCAGGATTAGTTTCAGAGTCTGATCCGATTAGGTATTTTTGTACTTTTGATTTTTGTACAGTCATGGCTTTTCTGTTCTGTCTTTCTTTCTGTTGAAAGCCATGTACTGTTCTGTAGATGATTATTTTGAGGAAATGAAAAGATAGATGTTTTGTTCCGCTGCATTTGATGTTTTTAGTAGCTCTGTTGTTCTGTGTTTTTCTGTTGAGTTAAGAATTTGGAAGATCAGTTCAGTAACCTAATCCAAAGCCAGATCCTGGATATGGAAGTCTCTCGTCGCGATCCGGCTCGGGCGGGATCCGTCCCCGTCGGGTCGGGTCGTGACATTTGTAGTTTTTGTCCACCGTCATTAAGGCATGTACATGGGTACTTAGAGAAAAGCATGTACATGGTGTACTCACCTCACCACAAGCATCACATCGGATTCACTCCCACAACATTAGAGAAAAATATGTATATATGATTTTCCGATTCGCGAGTACTGAAAACAAGATTTTTAGGCTTTCAAAGTTGAGTATTATACCTTGACGAAGAGATCAACGGCGACCGAGTTATGTCTATGGAGGTGGCGATGATGAAAATGCTCACAATCTTTTATTTTTTATTTTATTTTTCTCTTCTTCTCTTTTTTTTGTGATTTTTTTCTTCTGTTTACTTTTTTTACTTTAAATAATAATAATAAAAAGATAGGGATGATTTTTTTCTTCTGTTTACTTTTTTTTGGATTAGTCTTAAGATGTGGTATTAGAGTTGATGGTTTAGTTGGAATCAAGTGATTCTTGAGGTTTCTGGATTCCATGAAATTTTTTTTAATTCTACTATTGTAAGCAATCTTCATGAGTGCATTAAGTCCTGTAATGACTCCACATGATTGACTAGTTCCTTTTTTAAAGGAATTGATAATTGATATCATGTTCTGTCATGTGAAAGAAATATTTTTAAGACATTAAGACATGAAAATATTTTGTTTAATACCATATAAGTTAGTTAAAAACTATTTGGTGCATGACAATTAGTCGTACATTTAGGCTTTTAGTTTAAAAACAAATTTTACAAATTGTTTATATATCAGGCCAACTATAATCCCCTACTAATCAACACTTACTAATAAATTGTCAAATAATATTGCAGGTCCGTATCTACACGGCCAAAGATGTTCACCAAGAGTTGAACCTTGCAAAAAAAGAGTACATCCAAACTAAGGTGTCCATTCAAAAGAGCAAAATAATCCTTCCCAAACTTTTATACTACTATGCTAAAGCTGCTTCTATTGAACTATCCGACCTCATAGAGATGGCATCTTGCAGCATGGATGCAAACGAACAAAAAGCAATACGACAGTGCTTCCAAAGAAATGGCCGCAAATCAGTGAAGTTGTCACCATTTACAACAGACTTTAGATTTCTTTTTCATAGGGATTTAGCAAAATAATATGGCACCAATTTTTCATTTTGTAGCTTATAGCATCCCAAACATTACAAAGATTGAATTTGGATCCAGAGTGGCCCCTAACCTTTTTGTTTTGTAGATATAAAGTGGAAGGACATTCAAATTTGTTTGAGATTGGTTTATCATATTTAAGCGTTCAAAGAAACCTATATTTCAAATTGCTCAGCATTCCATTGCTCAAATAAGATGCCAAAAAAAAAAAAAATCAATTGGAAAATAACCAAATTGCAGACACCTTCTTTCAAAGCACTTAACAGCATAAGATGGCAAATCTATATGTTGTTAAAATCTTTGAATCATTTTATCATTGAATCATTTCTGGATTTGCATCAAGCTGTTGATGTAGCTTAATCAGCTTGATCTGCTGTGAAAAAAGATATTCTAGGCACTGCCGCTCTGTACAATGCCCTATAAATCATCCATCAGTGTAAAAGAGATTCTTCACGGTGCTTCTTTGCGTAGCACCATATAAATCAAATTATGGATTTTTTCTTTCCTCCGGACCTTCATTATGCATCGATGACTAAAATTTTACTGTAGTAAACTTTCTTAGCAGCTCAATACAAAAAAGTTAGAAAAAATAGAAAAGAAGGACAAGAAAGAATACGGTTTTAATCCCAGCACCAATGCCATAATTATGGAGTACAATCCATGTTTTTAATTTTATGTCTCTGTTTCACTTCATCTTGTTTAAAATGTTGTTTCTTGTTTAATTTTATTCAATTTATTGTTTTCTATAATTTTCCACGAATGCTGAGTCGTGTTTAGTATATTATGGGTAAGCATTAAAGCAATCATTTATGAGCCAACGTTCAGGCTAGGGAATTAGATATCTATGGGTGCTGTAGATTAGAGCTGGAAGTAGAAATGGAGCTGGCTGGCGTTGATGGAGGAGAGAGAATTCTGTCATGAGGAGTAGGTTGCATGTTATACGAAGAAGTACGTCTGGAAGCTGATTGTCGGAGCTAACCTGCAAGAGAATTGAGAATATAGAAAAAGCAATGAAACAGTTGCAGAATATCAATTTCATATATCCTTTAACTGTATCTTTCTGTGAGGTATATACATCTACTAGCCAACTTTGGTGAAAAGGAAAGAAAAACGGGTACATACATAACAGAAAAAAGTAAAGAACGATTGAGGTAAAGGACAACGACCGCAGTAGTGAGGTAGTGGACAGAATGCTAGTATCTGATGCTCCTGCAGACTATGATAGTCCACATCATGTATGCCCATCTTCAGAAGAGCTCTCCACGGGTGAGGACATATCTATGTTGGCTTCATACGATGGGTGATATTGGTGGATATGGATCACGTTGATGGTTGTCGTGATTTGAATATGGGCAGGCAGATCGATAACATAGGCGTCATCATTTATCTTATGCAGAACAGGAAAGGGCCCGCTCTTCCTCGGACTAAGTTTTGAATAAGATCCAGAAGAAAAGTGCTCTCGGTGGACTCTAAGCATCACTAAGTCACCAAGATTGAAGACTTTGTGGCGCCGATGCTCATTAGCCAACTTATTGTATTTAGAATTGGAGTCAGTTCAACTTAGACTGAACTTCCTCTAAGATATTGTGGAATTGCTGTGTTGTTTGGTTGTTGCAATGCTGCGACATTTTGGTATAATGACTATGTTGATCAGGTGATTTGGCATTTTGATGTAAACAATACTGAATGGGCTGTCCTGTGGACCGGTTCAGCATCAAATTGAAGGCAAACTCGGCTTGACTTAACATCTCTTCCTATCTTTTAGGATGCTCTTGAACTAAGCATCGCAGCATGTTGTCGAGTTTACGGTTGACAACCTCCGTTTGATCATCCGTTTGGGGATGATAGGCAGAGCTCAGCTTGAGATTAATATATAGACGCTTCCATAATTCATGCCAAAAATGGCTAATAAGCTTAACATCAGATGTGATACTTCCTGGAAGCCCATGCAAACATATGATTTATGTAAAGAACAATTTGGACACATTCATTGCATCAAATATTTTCTTGCAATGCACAAAATGCACCATATTTGAAAACCTGTCGATAATTGCCATAATCGAATCAACAACTTTCTTGGTTCGAGGGAGATCGAGGATGAAATCAATACTAAGATCCTCCCAAATCAAATCAGGTGTAGAAGGAGGCATGTATAAACTTGTGTTTTGCATGGTGCCTGTTGACCTTAATAACATATAAAAAAATGAAATCAATGCATACCTGTGAAGCCGACTGCCCATCCCGCAAATCCTGAAAAAAATCCCGTCGCCAGCTACAATGTTTCATCCTACGACTCTGCAAACCCATCCCTCACACTCGTAAGTCACTTCGATTGCCGCCCGTCTGCATCCATAAAAGGAGAAGGATCGCTGCTTATTCGCCTCTCTCGTAAACATCTTCCACAATCGAACCCCTCTTCCCGCAAACTTCTGATATTCTCGAAAGCTTTTTGACTACATCTCCACGAATCAAAGTCTCCCTCAACCTGTAACCCAACGCCGAGCTCTTCACTGCACAACCCTTCGGTCCACACACATACAGAGAGAGAGAGAGAGAGAGAGAGAGAGAGAGAGAGAGAGAGAGAGAGAGAGAGAGAGAGAGAGAGAGAGAGAGAGTTTTCCATACATAAGCCTCCGCCTCTCTCACGACCTCCTCTTGCCAAGACCATTCGAGGCCTCGTCCAACACCAACGGCCGAACCCCATCATGCACCTTCTCCCTCTCATCTATAAAAACACCTCCTCCGATCCCTATGTAGGATTCAAGGCGACGTACAAGCCTTCACAGAAGCCAAAGCCATCAATCTTCACTCAAATCTCGACTCCTCTTCCTCCATTCCCATCAACCTCCTACTCCAGATCTAATCCCAACCTCCCTATCCACCTAGCTGCAAGCAGTAAGCAGAGAGAGAGAGAGATCCATACCCAGCTTTGCCCACCTCCTCCTCAACTGCGGCAGGGGGAAGGAAGGTGACTTCTGATGTGTTCTCTTAATTTTGTTCCAAATGAATCTGTTTTCTTGAGTTGGTTCTTCTTCTTTAAGTGGTGGCTAGTATCATCAGTTGGCAGGTTTTTTTGTTTTTTTTTTGTTTGCTTGAGTTGGTTCTTGTTCTTTAAGTGGAATCATGCATTATCAGTTTTCTTTTTATTTTGTTGAGCTGATGGAATTGCTATTTTCTTGGCATTCCCCATATCCAAACATCTTGTCATCATGCGTTTGTTGACCCTTTCCAGTAGCTAGCAAAGCAAAAAAAAAAAAAAAAAAAAAAAGAAAAAAAGAAATTCCAAATCTTACCTGCTCCCCTGCGGCAGCACGTCGCACAACCTACGCACGTCGTCACCGCTCTTCACACGACGAGGCCATGCCTCGCATCATTTCTCCCCACGATCGCAGAACGACTCGTTTTGAGTCGTTAAAAGCCTCGAGGCAACGAGGCCTTCGGCCTGCTCACTCCCAATCCCTCTCTCCCTCTTTCGAACTCTCTCTTCCGCAAACTCACTCTTCGACTCCACCCGTCTGTTCGGCCACGCTCGACGATTCGACCTCCCTGTTGGAACAGAGATCACTACAGTTTGATCGGAAGTAAGAACGGGAGCTCGCTCCTTCGGCGCCCCCATTGTTGTTCGACTCCGCTCCCTTCAACGGCTTTCCCTTCCTAACGGATCGGAAGCTACGTCATCTTGATCGACGCAAGAACGGGTGCCCGCCGACTGTGAAGTTAACTTTCCTCTCGTTCGCGCTCTTCTTTGACGTCGCCCCCTCCCCATTAGATCGGAAGTTAACATTTTGATCGGAAGTATCAACAGGAGCTCACTAGTGAGGAAGGTAATTTTCTCCCTTTCGCGTGCTCACTCGGCCAAATCCCATAAATCCACCGAATTAAGGGATTTAGTAAATACGGGGTTTAAGCCGTAGATCCTTAAATCTGAGATTTACCCATTGTCGGGATCTAACGTGTGCACATAAACCGTTCAGCTAGATTTAGCATAAATCCGACTTAACTCCCGCTATAAATCTGCGCACATTTCCCCGGCCAAATCCCATGAGTCCGTCAAACCGAAAAAAAAATATTTATATTAATTTTAATTAATTGTAATTAACCTTAATTAATTATGCTAATTATAATTTAATTTTTTTTAATTATACACTAAAGATCTTGAAAATAGATCTTTTCAAGGCAAAGCAGCGGACTTTAAAGTCCTGAAGAAACCTCCCCAGGTGATTGAGAAAGGGGGAGTCAATATCTAAATCCAACGCCACCGAAACTACAACACTTATACAAGTAGACAAAAGGCGTCTACGATCTACAACTCAACGCCACCGGATCTGCAACACTTATACAAGCAGACAGAAGGCGTCTACGATCTACAACTCAACGCCACCGGATCTGCAACACTTATGCAAGCAGACAGAAGGCGTCTACAATCTACAATGCAGCTCCACCGGATCTACAACACTTATGCAAGCAGACATATGGCGTCTACAATCTACAATGCAATGCCACCGGATCCGCAACACTCGTATTAGCGGACATAATGCGTGTATAAGCTCTCAAGTGAAAAGTTATGTGCATCTAAACGATAGTTATCTACACAACTACAAATACTTGAAAGTACCCCTACATCTGCATTATAGTTTGTATACACATAGGTACACAATGGGGTACGTTTAAATCAATATAAAAATCACCAGCATGGGCTCCGGCAAGTGTGTTATTGGTACACACGTGACGTCTAGGGATGTTGCGCGGGTCAACAAGAGAATTCAAGTTCGAACCCGATCCTTCAATACGGATCAATAGAAGTCGACAGGGTTCAAACCTTCAAACAAGTACACAGTTGTGGGGACCGGTGTATTTGTTTTAATACATTCATATTAGGCCTTCAAGGCCTACAATCAAAAGAATTCACTAAGCAAAAGGCATGAAGTCTACGAAACTCGATCCTCCTAAGTAGAAAAATAGGAGTAGACAGGGTTCGAAATATTGGATAAATATGCGGTCACGAAAGTTGACCAGATATTTATTTTGTACATTCATATTCGGACTTCAAGGCTTTCAAAAAAGAAAATTCATGAACAAAGACACAAAGCCTATAAAACCCGATCCTCAGTCAATAGCTCGGCTGAGTTGATAGGGTTCGATCAGACAAATGGAAATGACCCCCAAACACCCTAATGATGGCAGTGTTGAATGCAGATCTCAACCGGAGGGGTTCACAAATACTTTTAAATGTCTCCCAAAAGACCATTCAAAATCCAAGCTCCACCCAAAAACCCAAAATTCCAAAAATCCCAAATTCCAAGATTTTTAAATTTAAAAAAAATCCATCAATCACTTAAAGCAAAATCCATCCACTCTCCGCAACAGTTTGCCGAGATGGACAAATTAAAAAATTACTTCAGCAAACAAAGAGCCAAATGCCTAGTCAAAAATATCATTAGGATTCATTCTCAAACAATCTCCTACTAATAAGGATGTGGTACGTGTCATCTAACCGGCGGTCTGCCACCAAATGACACCGCAGGATAAACGGTTATGACCCGGGGCCCTCTAAACCGAGTGGTTTTGCCGCCAAATAGCACCACGAAATACCGGTTATGGCCAGAGCCAATACGTTCCTTATTGGCATCAAATCCTTGAGATATGAATCAATAAGATATGATTGATAGGGCACAAAGCTCTCTGTCAGCTAAGATGTATTCAAATTTATCCCCTTAGACAAATACTCACCCCAGGTCTACAAGGTCCTCTTGGACGAAGCAACCCATGGCTGCCGACAAGGATCATTCTGTCAGGTTGGGTCGACTACCTCCTCTGACTAAGTAGACCAGGGACCACGATGGCCCGGGATGACGGAACCATGGGATCTTGATCGAGTCCATCATCCATTCCCCCACCATCCGCTTTAAGTGCAAGATGGTGAAATTTCTATTTTAAATATGAAATCTCCAAATCTTCAAATACTCTGAATTCCCAAACTTTCAAATATTTCAAATATCCAAACCCATTGCTGCTACTATATGCCAGATAACACTTATCTCTACGTATCTGATTGATGACTAGCCTTAATCGAAAGTTCTCTCTCATGATCGAGAATGGTAATTAACTATAGGGGCTTGCGCCTAAAGGAAACCAGAACTCAGATCATAAAGTCCTCGTAAAATGAGGGCGAAATCTCTGGGTAGTGTCTTATCTACAAACCCATCTGCCTTTTAAAATTTACACCGGAACTTATCTGTTAAAACTCCCTAGCCAGAAGAGAAAGCAAAAGCGAGCGGAGGCCGAGCTGAATTTTTGGAGCCCATAGATTTCTGGCGACTCCGCTGGAGAATGGTTTCTCTTTTCATCTCTGGCTAGTCACTAAAAGGCTATAGTAGCAAGCAAATTCATTTGGGTCAAAATTTTAAATTTCTTGAAAATGAATCTTTTAAATAAGATTAGTGAAAATTCAATTAGCAGGGTTTTAAATTACATGCTAATTTTATGCTCTTTGTTCTACGTGATTTCTGTATTATGAAAGTGTGGGGTGATGTATCAATTCTGATCACTAAACCCTGCCTTTCATTTTTGCAGAATGGAAATGTAGAACACCCCAATGATTGTCCAATTGGGACGAGGAGCCAGGATACAACTGTCGAATGCTATCATAAAGACTAGAAATACTGGAGCCACCATCCACTTTGGCGAGCTTGAATTCTCAACAGTTATTGCAAGCGCTGCAGCCATCCCTATGTATGACATAAATTCTAAAGAGCTTTCTGGAAGATCCTATTCTGTAAGGACTGCTGCCAGAGGCGCTGCTCAAGGAAGCGCTTCTGTATTTGAAAGATTATCCCAGCCTGAAACCCTTACTGCAAAAAGGGTTATTGATGGAAGAAAAATTTTTGTGGTGACTGCAGACACCACTATCGTGCCCAGAGAGACTGTTGCATCTGGGAGGTATGACACTGAAACTTCCTCATCTGGAGGAAGGCTTAACATAAGGCAAAGGAGGAAGAGAAATGCAGAGCTGCGTACTCAACAGTTACGTGTGCCAATCCATCCATCCAATCTGCCAGCACAAGAACCAGAGATCAATATTCCCACTCAGAACAGGTTCACTAACCTGAAGTGGATAAAAAGAAATAGCTCTTCTGGTGAGCTCAAAAAATCTTTCTGGGAGTGTCGACCTAAACCTCCAACCCCTCAGGAGATAAGAGAGCCCGAACGTCTATCTTCCCGGGTACACCGTGTACTAAAGATAGTCAAGGAGAAGGGCTTAATGAAAAAGAAGTTCCAGAGGCCACTGATTGTTGAGGCACGAAGAACTCCAAGAGATAAACTATCATCTGTTGTGATAGCCAAACGAAGAAATTACCAACACCAAGCTCCATAGGAAGCATATTGGGGCGTGACACTTGGACCACGTGTCCAAGAATCCGCCGCCGAAAGGGCCCAGTGGAAAGGCAAACAAGTTTGGAGGCCGAAGCCTCGAAGAGAAAATATCTTTGAAGAAAGAATTAGTTCGGGTGTGACATCCGGAGCAGCCTCCCAGAGATCCGCCCTTGCCAACATAACTCGTTAGAAATGGATCCAAAAGAAGGCCCATAATGACGACAATTATAATGAAAGTCGACATCCTGGAGAGTCTTCCAGGAGATCCCGTCATTCTCCTACTTCAGCTAAAGAGGAAGTTCACTTTGATAGTAGTCCACGGGTTGAAGAAATAATCATTCCAAGTCAAGAGCCTGAAATTCAGTGGTGACGCCGCTCATAAATTCAGGTATAAGAAGATGAAGAAGAATATGACGAAGAAGATTGCAACTCAAAAGGCCATTGATAGTCTGGGTGAATATTACCAAACTACCAGGAGGCCTATTAAGCTCGATGATTTTATGAAAGAGCTTAAAATAGATGAAAATGAAGAAGAATCTGAGGATGAATCTCTTCTGACAGAGACATGCCGAGTCATTTTTACAACATCAAAGATATCAGATAGGGAGAAATACGCTGAAGAAGCGGCCCCAGAATTCTGTTTGATGGTGTCATCAATGAAATTCAGTTCAGAAGATCTATGTTTTGCAGATGATGAAGATTCAGACCCAAGCGTAGAATTGCAAATGAAGTAGGTGAAACTGGGAGACGATTTCGAGTCCACAGGCGAATCTCCAGACGCGACAATGGCTGACTCTGAAGAGAATGCTTCATCAAACAAGTCTGAATCAGATGAGGTGGTCTAGGTGCAGTTGAGAAGTGGCAAGGTACTGCCACCTCCACCAAAGAAAATAGTTCCTAACAAAGATATGGGAAAAGAGATAATTATCAATGAAGATATTATCCCCAAAGATCCCAAGAAAAATATAATATCTTATCCCACTTGAGGAGGATCCCAGCACAACTCAGTATATACGATGCCTTACTAATGTCTAAAGATGTTCGAGAGACTTTGATTCAAGCTCTCAGGGATCCTGAAAGATATGAGGCATATTTTGCTGACCGTAATCTAACTAAAGTCTTGCAAGCTCGGAATGATCTGATCATTACCTTTGCTGAGGATGATATGATGCTTGGAACGACAGATCATAACTGCCCTCTGTATGTTACGGCAGAGAGCGACGGTATGATGATCGGTCGAGTTTTGATCAATCCTGGATCTTTCGTAAATCTCATGAGTCTTAAAGCACTGAGATCACTTTGCCTCGATGTGAAACATCTTGGACAAGACAAGTTGATGGTACACAGCTTCAACGAGAAAGGGCAGAAAACCCTTGGTTTGTTTATGCTCCCTCTTGTATTTGGGGAACTCCATATATAAGCCAAATTTCATGTGATTGATGCGGACACTTCATTCAAGGCACTACTAGGTTGCCCCTGGTTGCACCAATATGGCGTTGTCCCTTCAATATTACACTAGTGTATGAAGTATCTTAGAGATGGAGAAGAATTCAGAATTTCTGGTGATATTCAACCCTTTGTAGTACATGAAGTAATAATATATGAAAATGCCAGGTACTTCATGCCAAAGAAGCAAAAGCCTTCGAGTTCTCTTGAGGCTAGGGCATCAAATTTAAAGGCTGCAAAGCGACCTGAACGGGATGGTGAGAAGAAGCGTGTAGGAAGAAAGAAGGCAGCGCCGACTCTTCCTAAGGCACCGACCATTCTCAAAGAAAAGAAATATGTACCTCATCTAGGGAGTGATACAGATGAAGATGATATCATCCCTACAAAATCTCGAAAAGTATGCCAGTCCAAGGATGAATGGAGTAGGCAGGTTGACTTTTCAAATGATGATTATGATTACGACTCTATCTATATGAATAGAGTGCAGGAGGTATTCTCCAGAAGAATAGACAGTCTGTCAATTTCAGATAGCGTACTCATAGTCACACGTGTTCCCTTGCAACATTTCAAAGAACTCATTTCGCACGAGGTTCATAATGTTGAAGAACTCGTCACCCTCTATCTACCTCCCCGTAAAAATGGGACTGTGCCAAAGAATGTGCTATATTCCATGGGAGTTCATGAAGAGGAGAATCATGACTTGGATTGCATGCTCCTCGACTCCGATGAATTATTTCCTACGAGACTACCTAGGTTCAATACAAAAAATATTCAAAGAATGTTACGAAAGCAAATCAATATTCCTATTACCAAATGACAACTTCGTACAAGCTTGGGCCTCTGGTATGGAAGAAATCCGCGTCCACTACGATGGAAAGATACAGATGCATATAAAGATATCAAATTCATCAAAAGAAAATTCCTCTAGAAAGAGACTTGTCGGGCAATCACATGTATGGAAATTGAATCCAATGATGGTGGCGCTGATGAGATTTATGAAACTGATGGTTATGATGATCAACCCGTAGAGGCCAAGCCTGCACCAGAAGAACTGGAAGATGGTGGACAGGCCGCTACTATGGACGAGCTAAAAGAAATCAACTTGGAAACTGAGGAAGACCCTCACCCAACCTTCATTAGCTCTCTTCTACCAGAAAATCAAGTAGAAGAAATAAAAGAGCTACTATGTGAATTCAGGGACTGCTTTGCTTGGATATATGCTGAGATGCATAGCTTATCCCCTGATGTGTCAGTCCACAGATTAGAAATCAAGCAAAATATAGCGCCTGTCAAGCAAGCTCCAAGGATAATGAGATTTGAGATTGAAGAACAAGTGATTGCAGAAACAAAGAAGCTTATAGAGGTGGGCTTCATCCAAGAAGAAAAATATGCTGATTGGATTGCCAATATAGTCCCTGTAAAGAAGAAGAATGGTCAGATTCGTATATGCATCGACTTTAGGGATCTCAAAAAGGCATGCCCAAAAGATGACTTTCCGCTTCCAGTGTCAGAGTTTTTAGTTGACAACACTTCCAACTATGATATATTCTCATTTATGGACGGATCATCGGGCTACAATCAAATCAAAATGGCACCTGAAGATGAAAGACATACATCATTCAGAACACTCATAGGCATATTATGCTACACAGTTATGCCATTCGGCCTGAAGAATGCTGGTGCCACTTACTAACGAGCTATAACTCATATATTTAATGATTTGATCCATCAAAAGGTTGAATGTTATGTAGATGACTTGGTCATTAAAAGCACGGACCGAAAAGACCACATTGATGACTTGAGAATAGTGTTTGAAAGAATCAGAAAATATGATCTGAAGATGAACCCTCTCAAGTGTGCATTTGGGGTATCCTCAGGCAAATTTTTGGGGTATGTTGTTCGACATCGAGGCATTGAAGTCGACCCCAACAAGATCAAGGCAATCATAGAGATGCCACCTCCAAAGAGCCTTCGGCAACTTCGCTCCTTACAAGGGTAGTTGGCTTTCATTCGACGATTTATATTGAATCTGTCGGGTAGGTGCCAACCATTTTCAAAGCTGATGAAGAAAGATGTCCGATTCAAATGGGACGAAGAGTGCCAAGAAGCGTTTGACAGTATTAAAAGATATCTGTTGAATCCTCCTATTCTCGCGGCGTCAATCCTGGGTAAGCCTCTTATACTGTACACGACAACCCTAGAAGAGTCCCTCGGAGCATTATTGGCCCAGCATAATGAAGAAGGAAAAGAGAATGCGCTCTACTATATCAATCGGAGGTTGATATGAGCAGAAATCCGCTACTCCCTAATCGAGAAGAATTGTTTGGCTTTGATTTTAGCAGTTCAGAAGCTCCGCCATTATATGCTATCTCACAAAATCACCTTGATATCAAAGATCGATCCGCTGAAGTTCTTGATGACAAGACCAGTGTTGACAGGTCGTTTGGCAAGGTGGGCAGTGATACTCCTACAATTTGATATCACATATGTACCACAGAAAGCCGTGAAAGGGTAGGTGTTGGCAGATTTTCTTGCTGCACATCCTATCCCTGCAGATTCACTACTTAATGATGAACTACATAACGAGCAGATCATGAATGTTGAAGAAGAGGAGATGCTACGAGTATGGAAAATATACTTTGATGGAGCATCATCAATCAAGCTTGCTCGGCCTCCAAATCTAGAAAAAGCTCAAGCCGAAATTGGACTCATTTTCGTCGCACCCGAGGGAGGCATAATGAGATTCTCATTCAGCTTAACTAAACCTCGGACCAACAATGAAGCTGAATATGAGGCCCTAATAGCAGGGCTGGAGATTGCAATTGATGTTCGAATTCAAAATCTCCAAATCTTCGGTGATTCTCAACTTGTTGTAAATCAAGTACTGGGAGTTTACAAAATCACCAAGTTTGAGTTGTCCTGCTATCATCAATGAATTCTTGAGCTTATGAAGCAAATTCCAATTGTTAAGTTAACTCAAGTTCCCCGAGGACAAAATGGCAAAGCTGATTCTCTTGCTAAATTGGCTAAAGAAATGGCGAACATGGATGACGAATGACCTATAATAATTATGGTGCATAATCGACAGATCCTAGAACCAGCATTATTACAATTTTCGCAGGCAGAGGGAATACCAAATTCAAGCCAGCAGGATGCAACTCCGATTGATTCTCAATCTCCCCCAATCAGTTGATCCTGAAGATCATTCTAAATAATAGCAAGTTCCTAAGAAAAGATGCAAGGCCAGTCAAGCTTTAGAATCCTGGTGGCATTGTCTAGATGTCGAAGAAGTAGATGACTGGAGGTAACCTTTCATAGATTATTTCAAAGAAAGTAAGCTACCAACAGACAAATCATTAGCTGCTCAAATCAGAAAGAGAGCACTACGATATGCATTTGTCAACAACATATTGTATCGACGTGCTTTCGACCAAATGTGGCTAAGATGCCTAGGGACTCGAGAAGCTGATAAAATGGTAGCAGAAGTTCACGAAGGACTTTGTGGAGCACACCAATCAGGTCCCAAGATGGCAGTCAAAATCAAAAGAATGGGCTACTATTGGCCGACCATGGTCAGAAATTGTATCAATCATACTAAGAGGTTCCATGAGTGCCAGATCCACGGTGATGTTATACATCAATCGTCAAATTTGCTGCACCCTACACTAGCATCCTGGCCATTTGAATGCTGGGGTACTGATATTATCGGACTGATAGATCCGCCGTCATCAGCAGGACATCGCTTTATCTTGGCAGCAACCGACTACTTCTCAAAGTGGGCAGAAGCGGTTCCATTCAAAGAAGTTACGTCCTAGCACGTGATCAACTTCTTCACCCACAATGTTGTTTACAGATTCGGTGTGCCACGCCGCATAATCTCAGACAATGACACTATGTTCAAAAGTACAAAAATATATAAGTTCATTGATCGGCACAAAATTGATTGGCGATATTCATCCATATACTATCCAAGAGCAAATGGCCTGACAGAAGCTTTCAACAAGACACTGGTGAAGCTGTTAAAGAAGATTCTCACAAAGAACAAAAGGGAATGGCATACGAAATTGGCAGAGGCGTTGTGGTTGTATCGTATAACCTACAAAAAGCCAACCAAAGCCACTCCTTACTCCTTGGTGTTCAGAGTTGAAGCTATACTACCCCTAGAAGTTAAACTTTCATCTTCGAGTTGCTATCAGAATGAGATGACTCAGGAACAGAATGCTTGATTAAGAATGGAAGAGCTCGACACATTTGATGAACTCAGGTTACAAACCCAATAAAACCTGGAGATCTATTGAGCAAGAATGATAAAATCCTTTAATCGAATGGTGCATCCTCGATCATTTCAAGAAGGGGGATTGGTCCTAATGTAGAGAAGACCAATCATCCCACACAGAAAAATTGGTGACAAATTTGTTTCTATCTGGGAAGGACCTTTCATCATCGAGAAGGTGTAATAGGGAGGAGCTTATCAACTCATCGATCTGAATGGTCAGAGGCCCATGCCGTCGATCAATGGCCGATACCTAAAGAAATACTACGTATGAAATGCTATGCTTAATGTGTTATATTTTCATGCATTATTGTTAGCATATACATTTAATATTTTGAAATTCTCTTATGTCATGAGAACACATTTCAAAATTCCCCATTAGATTAGGGGCATTTTAAATATTTGTTTAGGTCGACATCGCGCTATGTGTCGAGATCCCCAAACAAATATTTAAAATCTCAAGATTTCAATTCTATTCTGCTCCAAAATGTCCCTACAAGACAGGGGGAATTTTAAATATTTATTCGGGTCGACATCGCGCTGCGTGCCGAGATCCTCGAATAAATATTTAAAATTATCAATTCAAATATTCTTTTATGCTAAAGAATACAAATACTTATTTTCAAAAGTATATGCAGGTGATCTGTCAAAGATCAAGACAACACCTTCTCCAATAAACCAAGACTCAAATGTCAAGAAAGAGACTTTTGAAACTACACGCTCCTATAAATTGAGCCGAAAAAGATTGAAGTCTTTCGACAGCCTGAAACTTAAGGTTCGAATGGGTGTAAGAGGTCAGATCCAACAAGCCCAAATATGGCTGGATCTCTGGCAGCTATGTCTACTCAACAAGCCATAAGAATGGCCGTAGTAGCTGAACCCCCATTTCGTCAACCTGTTAGTAGGGACTGTATGAAGAACGAAGGCCAATTTAACTCGATAAGTTCAAGTGATCGTAGTCTGCAAAGTTCTCCAAAATGACTGGAGAATCAAAGTTCTAGTGGAAGGATGAGTCTCGAGCAACCATCGAATGTCCGTAGGCTCCAAAATCTAAAACCACGAAGGATGACTCCAAATCTGTCAACTTCAGTAAAATCAGCATTGGGAAGCGCAATTCCCATAGCTCAAGTTTGAAGCCTGAATGGGCGTAAAAGGTCGGATCCAACAAGCCCAAATATGACCGGATCGCTGGCAGCTTCATCTACTCAATAAGAAATAAGAAAGGCCATAGTAGACGAACCCCCATCTTAGTAACCAGAGGATGAAGAGCTGTCAAATCCTAGCTCTCTCGATCTGATGAACTCAAATAATTCAGATTAAAGTCTTCTCAAGTGGTTAAGGATCAAGATACTACGTACGTTCGGTACTATCAACTAAATCCAAAACCTGTAAATCCTTCAGCAAATCCGTAAAGAACAAAGCAAGGATCGAAGGAACTTTTTTTCAACAAGTCCACCAAAGCACAAAGCAAAGGACCGAAGAAAATTATCCGAGAGTTCATGAAAAGTCCAAGGCAGAACTATTTGGATTTCATCATCAACAAGTCTGTTATGCACAAAGCTCTGGACCGATGACTTCTTGCCACCGACCTAGTACAAACCTAAATGGTTTGGGTCACCGGCATCTACTCCTTCATCAAGCCCAATAAAGCTAAAAACAAAGGGCAGAAGGCACACAAAAATTCTGACAAGTCAGTAAAGACAAATCAGACAACCCTTCATCAATGTCCGCAGCACAAAGCACTGGGCAGAAGAAATCAAAATCTCAGGACTCAAGCAAAAGTTGCAGATTGAGCACATTGGATGACATCTACAAATATCTCTAAAGACTGGGGGCATTTTAAATATTTATTTGGGTTGACATCGTGCTATATGCCGAGATCCCCAAATAAATATTTAAAATTTTAACAAGATATCAACCATCTATAGATACATCTAGAAGCGCAGTGGAGAAAGAAGATTAGTGTGACATTCAAACAAATTTTGGAGATCCACTAAATGAAAGCCCTAGTGTGACATCTAGAACAAATATCTAGAGATCCACAGGGTCAATCAGCATACAACAAATGTGGCTCGCTCCAGGCGCGTACCACATTTGTTGGGGGGCATTTGTTGACCCTTTCCAGTAGCCAGCAAAGCAAAAAAAAAAAAAAAAAAGAAATTCCAAATCTGACCTGCTCCCCTGTCACAGCACGTCGCATAACCTACGCATGACGTCGCCACTCTTCGCACGACGAGGCCATGCCTTGCGTCATTTCTCCCCACGATTGTAGAATGACTCATTTTGAGTCATTAAAAGCCTCGAGGCAACGAGGCCTTCGGCCCGCTCAGAACAAATCCCTCTCTCCCTCTTTCGAACTCTCCCTTCGGCAAACTCACTCTTCGACTCCACCCGTCTGTTCGGCCATGCTCGACGATTTGACCTCCATGTTGGAACGGAGATCACGACAGTTTGATCAGAAGTAAGAACAGGAGCTCATTTCTTCGACACCCCCATTGCTGTTCAACTCCGCTACCTTCAACGGCTTTCCCTTCCTAACGGATCTGAAGCTACATCATCTTGATCGGACGCAAGAATGGGTGCCTGCCGACTGTGAAGTTAACTTTCCTCTCATTCGCGTGCTTCTTTGACGTTGCCCCCTCCCCATTAGATCAGAAGTTAACATTTTGATCGGAAGCATCAACAGGAGCTCGCTGGTGAGGAAGGTAATTTTCTCCCTTTCGTGTGCTCACTCGGCCAAATCCCATAAATCCACCGAATTAAGGGATTTAGTAAATATGGGGTTTAAGCCATAGATCCTTAAATATGGGATTTACTCATTGCCAGGATCTAACGCGTGAACATAAACCGTTCGGCTGGATTTAGCATAAATCCGACTTAACTCCCATTGTAAATCTGCGCACATTTCCCCGGCCAAATCCCATGAGTCCGTCAAACCGAAAAAAAAAATTATATTATTTTTAATTAACCTTAATTAATTATGTTAATTATAATTTAGTTATTTTTAATTATAATCAAATAAAACAGGACTTCTAATTAATTATGATTAATTAAACTTAATCAGAATTAATTATGTTATTTTAATTAATTATTTTTAATTATAATTAGTTATAATTAATTAACTTTAATTATAATTAATTAAGATTAATAAAAAAGGGGTTTTGCAAACACCTTCTCCCTTACCTCGACATCCGAACCCCCATCGCCCACGAGCCGTCGGTCTCCGAACCCAAAGGTATAATTTCTAGAACCCTTGTTTGCTTTCTTACCTCAGCATGCGTGTTGAGTCGGTGGTCTGTCTATGCACGCTTTTCTTAGCATGGTGGGAGGGGCAACCAGCGCGACACCCATGACAAGGTAGGAGAGCGACCCTCGGTTCCAAATCCTTCTTCGAAGTTTGTAACGCACCAAAAAACCATTTATACATGCTTTTCTTAGCATGGTAGGAGGGAACTCGGTGCGATGCGTACGACGAAGTGGGGATACCCATAAGTACACATTTGTTGGGAAACAACTGCTTTTTTCTCTTGCAACAGTTACCGGTAGAAGACCCATACACACTTTTCTTAGTGTGGTGGGGACAAAGACTTTACACGGCCGCGGTGTCCTTGAAAAGAGGGCACCTACCATACACGCTTTTCTTAGCGTTGTGGGAAAGTCCCAGTTTTTCTGTCATTTTCCCCTAAACAGGGGAGATGCCGGGAGGCTGCCAAAATTTTGGGTGAAATATTACTCTACTTGGACCTGTTTTGAACTCAAAAGAATAATTATTGGGGCTCAAACAAACATCGGTGGACTCAGATCAGTGGACTTTTGAACTTGATTGAACACGAGCAGAGGACCTGAACAAAATTGAAATGATTTCTAAAGGCCAAATTCAAATAAAATAAAACCAAATTGAAATCAAAATCAACAAATGAACTTGCAAGGACCGCAGTGGACAAAGAGCTTGAGCTCGCATATTGAGCTTGTGGACTTGATAGAACTTCAACTTGAACAAATGCCAAGGACTACGGTACGAGCACAACATCAACACTAAATCAAGTTTAATCAAATGATGTTAAACTGAGCCAAAGACTTGAACTTGTACTCTGGACTTGGACATTAATGGCTTGAGCAATTCGAACTCAAGCGAGTACTTGAGTTGGATTACAAGAGGCATAGAAGTTACCTTACACACTGAGCTCATGAAGCTGATACAAATTGGACTTGGAAGGGTTCATACTTGAGTTAGATCCGACACCAATCAAACTACAACACCTCCTGCGGATGTATTCAGTGTATAACACACGAAAAATGCAAATGCCCGCAATCTACTGAAGAAGGCTCCTACGCAGTCAACCTATGACCTACAAACAAGCGCAAATACACAAAAAACCCACCTAAGATTGGTGACAGGTGAGCATGATGTAGGCAACAATGGGTCTCCTACGAACAGTGCCAGGAGCTCGTAGTGGCTACAATGGTTTCGCGTAAATATGTATAAGCCGCTTGTGGATAACAATAGTGGGTATATCGTAAGCACCATCAAACCACTGTGGGCACAAGTACAAGTATCTCCTACGATGATCCCTACGAAGTCAAACAAGTACAATCAAACCACCCGAGATTGGTGAAATGGTGGATATGATGCAGAAGCAATGAGTCTTCTACAAATATTTTTAGGAGGTCGTAGTGAATACAACGGTCCCATGCAAATGGATACTTGTGGATAACAACAGTGTATTGAAAGTACAATGAATCATTATGGACACAAGTACGAATATTACCTACAATGATGGTAACCAATATCTACAAGTGCGATGAGTAAAGGGCGACTCAATGTACGAAAAGGACACCCCTTGGCAGAAAAGGGGGGAAATTTTTGAACAAATTAAAACTAAACTTTCAGGTGTTCCAAAGTTTCTTCCCGACTTTGTATTTAAGAAGAAAACAACTCTGGCATCTACAAATGTCAAAATAATAAGTCTACTACACTAAAGATCTTGAAAGGATATCTTTTCAAGGAAAAGCAGCAGACTTTAAAGTCCAGAAGAAACTTCCCCCGGTGATTGAGAAAAGGGGAGTCAATATCAAAATCCAACGCCACCGAATCTGCAACACTTATACAAGTAGATAGAAGACGTATACGATCTACAACTCAATGCCACCGGATCTGCAACACTTATACAAGCAGACAGAAGGCGTCTACGATCTACAACTCAACGCCACCGGATCTGCAACACTTATGCAAGCAGACAGAAGGCGTCTACAATCTACAATGCAGTGCCATCGGATCTGCAGCACTTATGCAAGTAGTTAGATGGTGTCTACATCTACAATGCAATGCCACCGGATCTGCAACACTCATATTAGCGGACAAAAGGCATGTATAAGCTCTCAAGTGAAAAGTTATGTGCATCCAAATGATAGTTATCTACACAACTACAAATACTTGAAAGTACCCCTACACCTGTACTATAGTTTGTATATACATAGATACACAATGGGGTATGTTTAAATCAATATAAAAATCACTCGCATGGGCCATGGAGAGCGTGTTATTGGTACATACGTGACATCTAGGGATGCTGCGCGGGTCAATAAGAGAATTCAAGTTCGAACCCGATCCTTCATTAGGGATCAATAGAAGTCGATAGGGTTCGAACCTTCAAACAAGTACACGGTTGTGGGGACCGGTGTATTTGTTTTAATACATTCATATTAGGCCTTCAAGGCCTACAATCAAAAGAATTCACTAAGCAAAAGGCATGAAGCTATGAAACCCGATCCTCCTAAGTAGAAAAATAGGAGTAGACAGGGTTTGAAATATCGAATAAATATGCGATCACGAAAGTTGACCAGATATTTATTTTGTACATTCATATTAGGCCTTCGAGACTTTCAAAAAAGAAAATTCATGAACAAAGGTACAAAGCCTACAAAACCCGATCCTCAGTCAATAGCTCGGGTGAGTTGACAGGGTTCGATCAGACAAATGGAAATGACCCCCAAACACCCCGATGATGGTAGTGTTGAATGCAGATCTCAACCGGAGGGGTTCACAAATACTTTTAAATATCTCCCAAAAGCCCATTCAAAATCCAAGCTCCACCCAAAAACCCAAAATTTCAAAAATCCCAAATTCCAAGATATTTAAATTTGAAATAAATCCATCAATCACTTAAAGCAAAATCCATCCACTCTCCGTAACAGTTTGCCGAGATGGACAAATTAAAAAATTACTTCAGCAAATAAAGAGCAAAATGCCTAGTCAAAAATATTACTAGGATCCATTTTTAAACAATCTCCTGCTAATAAGGACGTGGTACGTGTCATCTAACCGGCGGACTACCGCCAATTGACATCGCAGGATAAACGGTTATGACCTGGGGCCCTCTGAACAGGGTGGTTTTGCCGCCAAATGGCACTACAAAATATCAGTTATGGCCAGAGCCAATACGTTCCTTATTGGCATCAAATTCTTGAGATATGAATCAATAAGATATGATTGATAGGGCACAAAGCTCTCTGTCAGCTAAAGTGGATTCAAATTTATCCTTTTAGACAAATACTCACCCCAGGACTACAAGGTCCCCTTCGACGAAGCAACCCATGGCTGCCGACAAGGATCCTTCTGTCAGGTTGGGTTGACTACCTCCTCTAACTAAGTAGACCAGGGACCACGATGGCCCGAGATGATGGAATCATGGGATCTTGATCGGTTCCATCATCCATTCCCCCACCATCCGCTTTAAGTGCAAGATGGTGAAATTTCTATTTTAAATATGAAATCTCCAAATCTTCCAATACTCTGAATTCCCAAACTTTCAAACATTTCAAATATCCAAATCCATTGCTTCTACTATATGCCAGATAACATGTATCTCTACGTATATGATTGATGACTAGCCTTAATCTAAAGTTCTCTCTCGTGATCGGGAAGGGTAACTAATTATTGGGGCTTGCGCCTATAGGAAACTAGAACTCAGATCATAAAGTCTGTTAAAACTCCATCTGCCTTCCAAAATTTTCTCCGAAACTTATCCATTAAAACTCCCTCGCCAGAAGAAAAACCAAAAGCGAACGGAGGCCGGGGCCGAATTTTTGGAGCCCACAGCGTTGTCAAAAAGATCAAGTTTTGGATGTATAAGCATCGGCTTTGGATTTATCCCGCCCAATTCGTTCATTGCATTATCTCTGTGTCTTAGCTTCTCATCATTGTTTTCATTTCTTCAAATTTCAACTTATTCATTGGTCATTTCCATATTTTTGAGCCAATTAAATGATATTTAGAGCTTTGTGTAAATCTAATGTATGGTTCTTATCAATTAAACTTAATAAATTATAGAGGACATGAACTTGACCTGAATAATAGGAGACTTTTGGACTCAAACTTATATGAATATAAGTATGTGAGTTCAAATGATAAATGACTTAAAAAAATTCATGCACTACTTGATTTGAACAATCATGCAAATTTTGAACTCAAATAAACTGCAGGGTACTCAAATTAGATAATGGATCATATTTGATTTGAACTGAACTCAAACCAAAATGATAATGGACATGAGCTCAGACTTAAATTTGGACTCAAGTTAGACTTGTGAACTTGAGCCTTACTCCAAGGAGTTGGCATTGAGCAATTGATAATGAACAACATTACATAGGATTCATCACCGGCATATGATCATGAACACAAATTTGAGACTTGCATAAATACAATAGTTAATTTGTATATGAAGAAAGATCAATGAAGAATTCTCATGTTTATTGCAAACTATATGTGAAAACAAAGAATTAGCAACCATGGCTTGCCTACGAGCAATGGAAATGTTACTAACGATTTGGTTTAGTCACAAACCTTGACTTGAAACCATTAAATAATGACATGATTTCCTTTCCATGATCAACACTAATCAAAGATGACATATAAGATAGGTGCAAATGGAATAAATATAATATTTTTGAAGATAAAAGACTTGAAAGTTCAATTCATTTACAACTAATAAAAAGTCTGTAAAAGATGTGACCTGACTACAAAGTCGTAATGTGGGCTTCTAGACCACACCAATCGGCTCATAACATTGAATCTAATTCATCCTTAAGCAATATCCAGTGAGAATTGTAAGACATGTGGGCGAGGAATGGTACAATTAAAGAAACTCAAGTTTTGAGTTCTCAATCAAAGTGATAAGAATGTGGTGATTAAATAGTGAATGTGGAAATATGCCTACAATAAACAAACAGAGCAAGTGATACTCATATTAATCATGTAAGTAAGTCAAAGAACTCAAATGAATATCAATGGAAAAAAGCAAGCAATTGCTTATGATAATTGAAGTTTCTACGCATTACTCATAGGCAATAATCAACAGGAATATGAATTATTACAATAAAAAGGTACATTCGTGAAGCATTACTATCACTTGCAAGTGCAACAGTTTGCAATCCTCCAATATAAAGCATGTTCAGTCTTCTCTCCCACAAGCACTAAAAGATGCACATACAAGTGCAACAATTTGTAAATCAACATAACACCTCCAGCAAATGTAAAGCACCTACAAGTTGTAATAGCAAAGAACATGATAGTACCCCTACAGTCAACTCCATCAAATGGAAGTTAAATACATCAATCATTTGCAAGTGGGGGCAGATGATGTGCAGAAAACAAACATATGAATCTCTAAAGGCTGTCGTAGCTGAGAGAAGACCCATAGTACATCTACCAAATATATAAAAATACCCCCACAGATACATTGTAATATGTATGCACGTAGGTACACTAAAGGGGTAATTACTGAAAGTTCGCTAGGGATGTTAAGCCCTATAGAACTGGCCCAAGCTAACCAAGAGGGGGGGGGGTGAATTAGTACAATTAAAGCAACTCAAGTTTTGATTTCTTAATCATATAGACATCGGCCTGGCCGATCAGTACAAATCAAAGAAGATCGGCCAGAGCATCGCCCTGGATGCAAAACTGGATGATTAAAAATTGGCTTGATCGTCCAAGCCGATCTCACGATCGTCCTGGCCGATCAGTTCAAATCAGAGGAAAATTATCCTGACAATAGCCCTGGATACGAGCTGGCCGAAATTTATCGTCCTGAAGTAACTTAAGGTTTTTAACTGGATCGTCCTGACCGATCATGCGATCGTCTTGAACGATATGATCGTATCAATCATCCTTAATTACTCCCTTGATTTCTTGATCAATTAATGCATAATTTGTGAATATCGTCCAGGCCGATCCTAGGATCGTCCTGGCCGATAATTAAAAAACACAATATACCTTAATTGTCTATGGCGGCAACTTCTTTCTGTTTTGAGCTTATCGTCTTAGCCGATACACGTATCGTCCAGGCCGATATGTTAAAGTCGGCTGCCTTAATTAAGAATCCTTATTTAGACTTTCTGTTTTAAGCCTGATCGTCCAAGCCAATCCAAAAATCGTCCTGGCTGATATGAGTAAAAACATAAATTCTAAGTCTCTCAAGTGTGTGTGTGTGAAGGGTTACTTAGCATCAGTCTCTTTGACCATTACAAGTAGACTCAAGAAGTGAAAAACAAAAGTATAGACTGACTCAACCCTAAACCTACGCAATCCTGAATTAGCTTCATCTTGTTCGTCCGATCTTCGATTCCTGAAACGTTAGAAGCAACACGCAGTCCAAGAGAAATAGTGTTTGTCAATCATCAAAACATAAGCCATGAAAAATAGATTTGCAACAATCTTCTCCTTTTTGATGATGGCAAACACAAGTAGGAAAATATCTAAAAAGATTCATTAGAATTTTAATGTTACAAACAACTTTTCCTACCACACCCTACTCCCCCTTTTGTCATCATAAAAAGAGGGTCCAAAAACAAATAACGACTAAAAGCAAACTACAAAAAATAGGAAACAAACAACAGAAAGCACAGACTAAAAAGAACGAGGGATCCTGATCATCAGATGGAGGTGGAGGAGGTGGCTGTTGAAAGTAACTAGCAAGCGTGGTAAACTGAGCATTGAACCAGGCGATGTCCTGGTCATGCTGCTCCTGCTGGTGAGTAAGGAAACTGTCAAATCGGGCTAGATCCTCAGTGCGGTGATGCTTGTAACGGGCAATGTCCTCAGAGTGTTGCTGCTCATGTGCAACAACATAGGCGTCAAAACGGGTCTCCCATCGATCAAATTTCTCAATCAACTGATCAATCGGTGAGTGCTGGTGGAGAGGAACAGGGTCAGGAAAGGGAGCGGGAGTGAGAGCCTCCTCCTCTCTAGCCCCTGAGGTTCCTCAGGGTGGAGACGAGTACTATGAAGGGTGCTGAAGGAATTGTTTGAGTAGAAGGGAGTTGGGAGGTTTGGTGGTATAGGATACTGAAGTTGGTATTTGGTTTCAAGGACATAGGCTATGATGTGTCCTAAGGCTAGATTGGGTTTCCTTTTGTGGCCTGGATCATGGATTGTGGTTAAGTGATCAATATATCAGAAAATTAGATCTGCAGTATCAAATTCCCTATGAGCCATGATGTAGAAAGTAGTGAGTGAAAGTAGAGGGGTGATGTGGATTCGGTCACCGGCTTTTAGAATTACGGAGGTGCGAAGAACATGTTGGATTGTCCTAGCATCTTTAACTAAAGAGCTAGTCTCTCCAACATGGTAAGGTACATTGATCTGGCAAAGGAAATGATTTGACGTGGACCAGTCAAGATCAGGGTCAGAGGCGATTAAGTGTAGCTTATCCCTAGTGGTGGATAGCTGTAAAAGATTAACACAATCCTGATATGTGATTTTGACAGGGCGTCGATTCACATAGGAGGTCAGGGATGTGAAGGTAGGGTTGATGCGAAGGTTTGCGAAAAACTCTCGAAGAAACTCTGAATTGAAAGGGAAAGCAAGAGACAGAATGAAGCAAAGGGAGGTGTGAGCGAAAAGATCCATTACCGGGTATGAGATGTGGGCAGGATTGATGATTCTTGAGATAGTTATCCCACATTCTTTGTAACGATGGTAAGCGGCTTCATCTTCTGCTTCCCTGAAACGAGGGTCAATCCTTGCCCTCGAAGAACTCCCAGAAGTTTGTCGGACGCGTTTCCCACCAGCCATAGAGATGACTAAGCAAAAACACAAGAGGAGAAAGGATGAAGAGTGAAAAATCATGGCTGGAACGGCCTGAATTTAAAGAAACATCCATATTGTCCTGGCCGATCGCAGAATCGTCCAGGCCGATATGGTTCAATAAATATGTATAGGCCGATTGGTCAAAAAGGCGGTCTGACCGTCCGGGCCGATCAGATATCGGCCAGGACGATTAGACAATGGAGATCGTCCCGAGGAGTCAGTCTCGACGACCGTTGAAAAAGCAGATCATCCAGGACGATTAGGTGTATCGTCCAGGATGATGCACAATAATTGATCGTACCGGCCGAAGTTAAAACATTTTAAATCAATGCCACATGTATCGTCCAGGACGAACAGTGGATCGGCCCGGCCGATTGTCCAATAATGGATCGTCCGGGGCCGAATTTAAAGATTTAAACGTGCTGACACGTGGATCGTCTAGGACGATCCAGAGTATTGGCCAGGATGATGCACATAAAATGCATCGGCCAGACGAAAATATCCTATCGGCCAGGACTATCATCATGATTGCAACAGAGTTCGATCAGATCGTCCAGGACGATATATGATCGTCTAGGATGATGAGTTACAGCAAGCATAAAAAAGATCAGCAGATGGATTTTGAAGAGATTTTGTCCTATCATCCAGGACGATAAAAATATCGGCCAGGACGAAGTGACTAGAAAATGAAACCAAGGAATAGATGGTGATGATCAAGGCCCTCAAAACACAAACAAAACAAAAAAAATAGAAGAATAAAAAATACAAGAAAAAAATGAATATTTTTGGAAATTATTTTTTTTTTGTTTTATGGAGGCATCATATTTCTTCAAAAAAAAAATTAAACTTTTAAAGTTCCAAGAGATCAAGGAGTTTAATAAATTCCAATCAGAAGAAGGTAGAACATCTGATTCTGTTATCCCTAGATCGGACACCCTTCAGGGTACAAAATTCTTTTGGAAAACAGAGGCCTAACTCAGAATAACAAAATAGGATAAGAAGATCCGTTCAAGACTTGTTTACAAGAAAATATCTCATATTTAATAAACCAAGGTAATTTTTCTCAATCATGGAAATATGAAATCAAGTCTTTGAAAGCATCACATAATTCATGAGTTCTCTAAGTTTTATGAGTTTTAGCAAAGAGAGGATAGCTTGCATTTAGTGGGCTCATTTTATGCCTCTTGTCACTTTGATTGGCTCTTTGACCATCTTTTGATTTTTGATACACTTTTATGTATATAGCTTTCTTTTTAATTTAGCTTCATTGGCCTCTTTCCTTTTTAACTCTTGCAAGCTAGAAACTCTTTAATATACCCTTTAAAAAAAACTTAGTTGTGAGTATATCCTCCAAATATTAGAGAATAGGAGCTCTCTCTCTAACATAGGGAAGAACAATCCACAAAACAAAATTAAAATCATGTGATAAATGCAATGACAAGATTTCAAAAAACTTGGAAGATATATAAGAACTTTGGCTATTATGTATAAGATAAATTAATGTAGCAAGATAAGAAAAGGATCTTAATTAAAAAAACCAATGGTTAAAATGAGTTTAGACTTTTGTTTAGAGAAGAAAATCATATCACTAAACAAGGTCAGAAGGAGGGAAACCATCAACGAGATTTCTCCTTTAACCGATTTAGAAAAGCTAAACACTATCTCCAAAAACTCCAAAATCTAAAAACTTGAAAAGATCCAACATATGAAAACCAATCATAAAAGAAACATGAAAATAAATTAATCTAAAATAACGAAAAAGCTATCACATAACAAAACAAACAAAAGAAACTTAAACAAAAAAAAAATGAAAATAAAGCAAACTAGAACAACACAAAGCAAGCACAAAAATGAAAACAAATAACACGAAAACTAAACATTTCAAGCAAGTTATAAGGCAGCGAGTTTAAGGTATTTTTGAGCTGCCAGCCTCCTTATGTCCAGTTATCCTATGCTCCCACGAGGTCTTTGGTGAGAGCATTCCTGCAAAACTCAACAACAGTCAGATTTAGGAACCCAAACAGGTTTGGGCCCCTTCTTAGGAAAAGTAAAGTGCAATGCAGATATGGTATGCTGTGAATCATGCATCTTAGGTCTCCACACCCAATGTGTACTACGGTGAACGGTGGACGTGTGTGAGATGTGTCCTAGCATGCCACATGAGAAACATCTAACTCCAGGAAAAGGGTTTCTTAAATGGTTTGAGTTACAATGCCTCTTCCTAGATTCTGGCTTAGGATTAAAAGTAGTTGTCATCCTTTTTTCTTAACTGTATCCAAATCATTTTGAATCCTCAAGTTAGTTCTTTTTAATGCCTCATTATCAATCCTCAAGTTTTTTTCCATCTCTTTAGATTTCTTAAGATCAGAATTAAGTGAGGTGTGTGAAACTTTCAATGCCTTATGTTCATCAATTAATTCTGAATGCTGTTTGTTCAACTCATCAAATTCATTAAGAAGACCCATGTGATTAGAATCAATCGTTGAATGATCTTTAAGAATGACTTCATACTCTTTATGCAAATTCACAAGTTTCACTTTTAAGCTAGCATGTGTCTTTTTAAGTTTTTTGTATGATGCATGGAGGTTTTCACAAATTTCAAACAATTCATCATAGGTTGGTTTACATATCTCTTCCTCATCACTTTGCTCAAGATGATCTTCCCCTATTAAGCACAGGTTTGTTGTCTCTTCCTCTGGTTCAGTCTCAGAGGAATCAGTACCAGATTCTGCCCAGAATGCCTTTTGGATTCTCTTCTTCTCCTTTTTAAACTTAGATTTTTCCTCAATCTTTTCCTTGCTCATGTTATCTTAAAGTGTTGGGCAATCGGCTCTCACATGTCAAGGCTTCCTGCATTCAAAACAGACAACATCAGAAGATCCTTTAACATATTTATGTTCCTTACCTTTTCTCCAATTTTGATGATCCTTTTGTTTGTTCCTTAGAAAGCTTTTGAATTGCCTTGTGATGAAGGCAACTTCATCTCTTTCAGATTCGAAAGATTCAGAATCCGATTTGTGCGCCTTCAGTGTAATTGTTTTCTCCTTTTTCTTCTCACCTACATCAAGATTTCTTTGATTCACCCCTTGCTCGTAAGCAATGAGTGAGCCAAGTAAGTTATTAATAGAATAGGTGTTCAAATCCTTAGATTTAGTGATTGCAGTGATTTTAGCATCATAAGACGAAGGCAAGCATCTCAAAATCTTGTTAACTTTTTCATAGTTTGAAAATTCTTTTCCTAGTGCATGCAGTGAAGTAACTATCTGAGTGAATCTAGTGTACATGTCAGAAATCGATTCATAAGATTTCATGCAAAAAAGTTCATTGTCATGCAAGAGAATGTTCAAACGGGATTGTTTAATTTCATTAGTACCATCATAGGCGATGCACAATTTATCCCAAATCTCTTTACCAGTTTTGCAAGTTGAGACACGCATGTAATCCTTAGATTTTAAAGCACAGAAAAAATAGTTCAAATATTTTGCATTTAATTGAGCTAGATCTCGTTCATCAAAAGTCCATTCAGTAAAAGAAACTTCAGTTTTAATGCCATTAATTTCACGAGAAGGTGGAGAGTAACCTTCTTGAATAAGCATCCACATGCGATAATCAGTAGATTGTAAAAACGTTGACATGCGGGTTTTCTAAAAATCAAAAGGTAGGTTATCGAACAGGGGAGGTCGGGTAATAGAATACCCTTCCGTAGTGTTACGATTCCCAACGTTAGCCATGGATCAAATTTAAAAAGTTTTCAAACTTAAATTTTCGAATCCCGCTCTGATACCACTTGAAAGTTCGCTAGGGATGTTAAGCCCTATAGAACTGGCCCAAGCTAATGAAGAGGCGGGGGGGGGGGGGGAGTGAATTGGTAATTAAAAATTTGTTTTCTCAAAAATGAAAATCACAAACCAAAATCACCATAGAAAAACAAAGTGCAGAAACAAAAGTGCGGAAGCAAAAATAAGAACACAGAAATTTATAGTGGTTTGGTCAACTCTACCTATGTCCACTCCTTGGAGGCACCCTCCAAGTATTGCACTACAAAACGTGACTCTCCTTTAGTCCCCACGGCTAGGCGGAGAAGCCCTCACAAGAACCTCCTTTTTGCCACCCCGGCAAGGCAGAGAACCTACCTCCTTTTGCTTCCTCCTGAAGCTGGCAGAGAACCACAACCAAAAGCTAACTCCTTACCTCTACCGACCCTTTCACAGACGAGAAACTCTAGACGAAGAACAAGCAGAGCGATCCTTGAAGCAACCCTTGTGAATCCCCTCACAAGCTCCCCCTCACAAGATCCTCTCTCTCTCCCTCTCTCTCTTTCTCTCCTCAAGGTCTTCTCAGGTCAAGGCAGCAGCCAAAAAGTCATGAAAAACATATAACAAGAGCTCTTAAATAGAAGAGCTTCAAAGGAGCTCATTAATTGTAAGTTGCCGACAATATCGTCCAGGCCGATATGGACATCGGCCTGGCCGATCAGTACAAATCAAAGAAGATCGGCTAGAGCATCGCCCTGGATGCAAAACTGGACGATTAAAAATTAGCTTGATCATCCAGGCCGATCTCACGATCGTCCTGGCCGATCAATTCAAATCAGAGGAAAATCGTCCTGACAATAGCCCTGGATACGAGCTGGCCGAAATTTATCGTCCTGAAGTAACTTAAGGTTTTTGACTGGATCGTCCTGACCGATCATGCGATCGTCCAGGACGATATGATCGTATTAATCATCCTTAATTACTCTCTTGATTTCCTGATCAATTAAGGAATAATTTGTGAATATCGTCCAGGCCGATCCAAGGATCGTCCTGGCCGATAATTAAAAAATACAGTATACCTTAATTGTCTATGGCAGCAACTTCTTTCTGTTTTGAGCTTATCGTCCTGGCTGATACACGTATCGTCCAGACCGATATGTTAATGTCGTCTGCCTTAATTAAGAATCCTTATTTAGACTTTCTGTTTTAAGCCTGATCGTCCAGGCCGATCCAAACATCGTCCTGGACAATATGAGTAAAAATAGAAATTCTAAGTCTCTCAAGTGTGTGTGTGAAGGGTTACTTAGCATCAGTCTCTTTGACCATTACAAGTAGACTCAAGAAGTGAAAAACAAAAGTACAGACTGACTCAACCCTAAACCTACGCAATCCTGAATTGGCTTCGTCTTGTTCGTCCGATCTTTGATTCCTGAAACGTTAGAAGCAACATGCAGTCCAAGAGAAATAGTGTTTATCAATCATCAAAACATAAGCCATGAAAAATAGATTTGCAACAATTACAATTGCGACCCGCATGGGCCTCAGCGAGCATGTTGTAAGATCACATGTGATGTCTAGAGATGCTGTGCGGGTCAATAAATTTGAATCTGATCCTCTTACGTAGATAAATAGGAGTGGATAAGGTTCATCAAATAATTATAAAATACCCTCAAACACCCATATGGGCTATGACGAGTATGTTGTTGGAGCACATGTGATGTTTTGGGGTGTTGTGCGGGTTAATAAATAAACCAAAGTTCGAGCCCAATCTTTCTATGTAGGTAGATAGGAGTCGACACGGCTCAAACCATCAAATAAATATATGGTTGTAAGGTTGACCAGGGTATTTATTTTATACATTCGTATTAGACCGTCAAGGTGTTCAATAAAGAAAGTTCACTAATAAAGTCCAAAGTTTATAGATTCTGATCCTCTATCGGAAAGTGGACTAAGTCGACATGGTTTAACCAATAAAATAGAAAGTAACCCCAGTCACCCCGATGATGGCCGTATTGAATGTAAATCTCAACCGGAGGGGTTAATTCCATATATTTCAAATATTACATATATATCCAAAATCCAAAAATCCTAAAAATAATCTAAATCCATAATATTTAAAATTAAAATTTAACCCATCAAATAATTAAAGCACAAAATCCATCCACCTTCCACAACAGTTTACCGAGGTGGATAAATTAAAAAATACTTTGGCATATAAAGAGCTAATGCCTATATAAAAATATCACTAGGATCCATTCTCAAACAATCTCTTGCCAGTAAGAATATGGTATATATCCTCTGACCAGTGGTTTTGCCACCAAATGGCACTACTGGAAAAATGGTTATGACCAGGGGTCCTTTGAACCGAGTGAGTTTTTTGCCAAATGGTGCCACGAAATACTGGTTATGGCCAGAGCTAATATACTCCTTAGTGGCATCAAATTCTTGAGATATGAATCAATAAGTTATGATCATAGGGTACAGAGCCCTATATTTGCTAAGGTGGATTCAAATTTATCCCCTTAGACAAACATTCACCCTAAATCTACAAGGTTCCCTTGGACGAAGTAACCCATGGCTGCCGATAAGGATCCTTCTGTCAAGTTGGGTCGACTACCTCCTTTAACTAAGTAGACTTGGGACCACGATGGCCTATGACGACGAAATCATGGGATCTTGATCGGGTCCATCATCCATTCCCCTACCATCCACTTTAAGTGCAAGATGGGGCAATTTTAAATTTTAAATATCAATTCTCCAAGCATTTTAAATGCCCATGCTTCTACTATATACTAGATAATACGTATCTCTATGTATCTGATCAATGATTAGCCTTAATAAAAAGTTCTCTCTCATTAGTGGGAGGTGTAATTAACTATAGAGGCTTGTGTATCTACAAATTCACCTTCCTTCCAAAATTTACCCTGAAATTTAAGTCCGTTAAAATTCCCCCCTAAAAAAAAGCACAGTGGGCGGAGGCCGGGGTCTAATTTTTTGAGCCCATAAATTTTTGGCGACACCATTAGGGATTGGTTTCTCTTTTCATGTTTGGCTAGTTGTCTAAATGTAATAGTAGCATAAAAAAATAATAATGAGCTCTATACGGTGAACATCAGGATATGACACTTGGTCCCTATTTCTAACAAGTTGTCACTGAAAGGTCCCAATAGAATGAAAAGCAACCATATATCATGATGGTAAGATAAAGAAAAAATAAAAATATGTGTGGTGAGTATCAGGGTGTGACACTTGGATGCATATCCAAGAATCCACCGCCGAAAGGTCCCGACATAAGTGAAAATAAATATAGAGACCCACATCTTTAGAAAAAATATATTTAAAGAATGGTGTGACATCTAGTGTGTATCCCTAGAGATCTGCCATTAAAAAAATTCATCAAAAGTGAGACCTAAAGAGGATCCTTATAATAATTTTTATGGTTGACATCTTGAAAAATCCTCTAAGAACTCTTATTATTTTTCAACTATATCTTCTCAAACTGAAAGATTGCCCAACGTTCATTAATTATCTTATACTTTAGGAGAAAAGTGAAGAAAATTAAAGAGCTTCTCTGTGAATTTAGGGATTGCTTGGCCTGGACATATCCTGAGATATCAGGCTTATCCCCTGATGTAGCGGTTCATAGATTGACCATCATACCTGATACATCACTCGTCAAACAAGCTCTAAGGAGAATGAGGTTGGAGATTAAAGAACATGTGATTGTCGAAACCAAGAAGCTCATAGAAGTGGGCTTCATTCATGAGAAAAAATATGTCGTTTGGATCACCCACATCGTCTCTGTAAAGAAGAAGAATAGACATATTCATATATGTTTTGGCTTTCAAGGCATTAATAAAGCATGCCCAAAAGATAATTTTATGCTCCCTGTATCCAAAATCCTGGCAGACAACATGTCAAACTATGACATATTCTCGTTTATGGATGGATCGTCAGAATACAACTAAATCAAGATGGCGCCTGAAGATGAAAACCACAAATTATTCAGAATGTCCATCAACATTTTCTGTTACATGTTCATGCCCTTCAGCCTGAAGAACACTAGAGCCACCTATCAAAGGGTAATGGCACGTATATTTAATGAGCTAATATATTAAAAGATCGAGTGCTATGTGAACGACATTGTTGTCAAGTGAAGGTATCGAGAAGACCACCTAAGTAATCTGAGAATCGTATTCGAGAGAATAAAAAAGTTTAATCTGAAGATGAACCACCTTAAGTGTACTTTTTGGGTCTCCTTCGATAAATTCTTAGGGTATGCTATTTACCAACGAGGAATCGAGATCGATCCCAATAAGATCAAGACAATCATGGAGATGCCACGTCTAAAGAATATTCAATAACTTCACTCCTTACAAGGACAACTAGCTTTTATTTAGTGGTTCATATTGAATCTACCAGGTAGGTTCCAACCATTTTAAGAGCTCATGAAGAATGATGTTCATTTTAAGTGAGATAAAAATGCTAGGAAGCATTTGACAGCATCAAAAATTTTTTATTAAATCAACCCATTATTATGGCATTAATTCTGGGGAAGCCTCTAATATTGTATACGACAACACTAGAAGAGACCCTCAAAGCATTATTATCCCAACACAATGATAAAGGTAAAGAAAATGCACTTTACTACATCAGTCTGAGGTTAATCAAAGCAGAAATATACTATTTTCCAATTGAGAAGCATTGAATAGTATTGATTTTTGTAATTTAGAAACTCCTCCATTACATACTCCCTCATAAAGTTACATTGATATCAAAGATTGATTAGTTGAAATTCTTATTGATAAGACCAATGTTGACATATCAATAAGTCAGGTGGGCAGTACAACTACTGTAGTTTGATATCATGTAAATGTCATAAAAGATGGTAAATGAGTAAGCTTTGGTAGATTTTCTTGCCGTGCATCCTAGTCCGACACACTCTCCACTTAATGATGATTTACTAGATGAACAAATCATCCAGGTTGACAAAAAGGAGAAATTATAATTTTGGGAGATATACTTTGACGGGGCATTATAAACTAAACATGTTCGACCTCCAAATATTACAAGGGCTCGAGCCAGCATCAACCTCAAATTTGTAGCACCTAAGGGAGACATAATTAGGTTTTCATTTAGCATGATTGAATCTCAGACCAATAATGAAGCTGAGTGTGAGGTTCTAAAAGCAGGACTAAAGATTGCAATTGATATTAGAATCTAAAATCTCCAAATATTTGGTGATTCTCAACTTATGATAAATCAGGTCCTTGACATTTATACGGTTGGTAAACTTGAATTAGCCCATTACCTATAGTGAGCTCTTGAGCTTTTAAAATAAGTGCCAACTATTATAATAGCCCAAGTTCCCTGAATTCAGAATGCCAAGGCAGATTGTCTATCCAAATTATAGAAGGATGTGGTGAATATCGATGAGGAGATGCCTATACAAATTATGGTTTATGGTCATCGAATTTAGAGCCAACAATCTTGTAATTCTCATAGGTAGAAGAAATACTAGATTTAAGCCAGCATGATACCACCCCGGTTGATCCTCAACCTCCCCAACATATCACTATTGAAAATAAAGTAGAAAATGCTATATAGTCAAGAGACATAAAACCAGTAGATGCTTGGAATCATGGTTGCATTGCCTCAATGTTGAGGAGGGAGATGACTGGAGGAAGCGATTCATCAATTATTTAAAGAAAGTAAACTCCCAATAGATAAATCTCTAGCCGCAAAAAATTGGAAGAGAGCATTACAATATGCATTTGTCAACGAAACGCTGTTTTGTCGAGCTTTTGATCAAATGTGGTTGATGTGCCTAAGGACCAAAGAAGCTGGTAGAGTTGTAGTAGAAGTCTACAAAGGACTCAGGTCCCAAGATGGCAACTTTAATAAAAAAGGTTATTATTAGCTTACATTGGTAAGAGATTGTATTGACACACAAAGAGGTGCACGAATGTCAGATTCACGATGATGTTATACATCAATCACCAAATCATCTGAACCCAACAGTAGCATCCTGGCCATTTGAATGCTAGGGTACATATATAATTTGCCTGATATCTCCTCCATCATCTATGAGACACCGCTTTATTCTGGCAGCAACATACTACTTTTTTAAGTGGGTAGAATTGGCTCCATTCAAAACAGTCACATCTCAACATATGATTAACTTATTCAAGCATAATATTATTTATAGATTTGGTGTGTCACATCACATAATTTCATACAATGATACTGCATTCAAAAGTATAAAGATTTATAAGTTTATATATTAGCAAAAAAATTAATTTGATGTATTCATCCATATAAATTTCAAGAGAAAATGGCTTGGCGGAGACCTTCAATAAAATGCTGGTGAAGCTATTGAAGAAGATCCTCACCAAAAATAAAAGAGAGTGGCATACAAAGATGGCAGAAGCACTATGGGCCTATCATACAACTTATAAAATGCCAACAAAAGCCAATCCTTACTCACTTGCGTTTAAAGTTGAGGCAATATTTGTTACGAATTTGAATTCGTAGATTATGATTTTGATGATATCAAACACTTTTGTTTCTCTACGACTGCCTTACCTACTGATATTTTAGGTCCACAATATCAGACTGCAATTGGAACCAACTCAAGATTGGGTTGACTAGGTCTAAGTTAGTTTGTACCTTTTCCCTTTCTTGAGTCTATTAAATTGGTGTGGCTCCTGATGCTAAGTAACCATGCACACACACACTTTGGAAGAATTTCTAATTGGTTCTTAGAGTTTAGCATTTTTGGTAACATCGTTCGGGATGATACTTATATTGGCTTGGACGATCGGTTCTAAAATAGAAACCCTAATCATGGCATCCTTATTAAGGTAGCCTTCATTAAGCACATTATCCTGAATGATTTTGTATCAACCATGAAGATTAGCTCAAATCAGAAAGAATTAGTTGTGAGATTTATTTAGGTATTATTAACTTTTGGACATTGTCCCGGGCATCGGCCTAGCTGATCCATCACAATTTTTCCTAAATTAATCTGGTATTTAAGGAAAGCTATTAAGATTTGATTACACTATCACATTGTCCTGGACGATCGCAGGATCGGACGGGTTGATCCACTTGACGATTGGACATCGGACAACTCTTATTTAGGGAGATGTTTAGGATGATATTCCACGATTTGTACTAATCGGCCAGGAAGATATATTATTGCCCTAGAAGATATGAATAAATTTTATCTAATCATCCCAAATCATCCTAGCTGATTGGGCTTAATTTACACTGATCGGCCAAGATGATATACATATCATCCTAGTCGATAAAGTCGGCAACTTGCAATTAATGAGCTTGTTTTGAGCTCTTTTATTTAAGCTTTGATAAGAAACTTAGTAAGTGACTTTGGTAGCCATTGAAGCTTCGTTCTTCTGGAGGGAACTTGAAGAGAGAGCTTGAAAGGGAGAGAGGAAAGGGTGGAGTTTAAGAGAGGGAGAAGATCCTTGGAGAGGGTTTCAAGGGAGTGTGGAGGGGGTTCCACACGGTTGCTCCGGCAAGCTTGCACCTTAGTACCTTGGATTCAAGGCTTGTCTTGAGGGAAGTTTTGGGAAGAAGAAGATCTCTTTGGTGTCAAAGGACCCGGCTACTCCTCCGCACTGGGGAAGGTGGAAGTGATTTTGTAAGGGCTTCTCCACCTAGCTGTGGGGGCTAAAGGAGAGACACTGAGTTTAGTGCAATACTCGGAGGGTGCCTCCGAGGACTGAACGTACATCAAGGTTTGACCAAACCACTATAAATCTGGTGTGTTCTTTTTTATTATTTTTGCATTTAATTTCCACACTTTAGTTTTCTTTATGCTGAATCTTGGTTTGTGTTTTTTATTGTGAAAGATTATTTTAAATACCAATTCACCTCTCTCTTGGTTAGCCTTGGGATTAAAATCCCTAATAAACTTTCAAGTGGCATCAGAGTGGAATTCATAAAATTTAATTTTTGAAAACTTTTAAATTTTAATCCATGGATAATTTTTATTATCGTAATATTGCTGAAGGTTATTCAATCACTAGACCACCTTTATTTGAAAATATTATATTTAATTTTTTGAAAATTTGCATGTCTACTTTTTTGCAATCAATTAATTTTTGATTGTGGCAAATGATTTTAGCTGGTTATTCTATACAGTCTCGTATTTTAGATGGAATTAAAACTGATATTCCTTTTAATCAATGGAGTATAAAAGAACAAATAAATGCTCAATTGAATGTAAAATTGTTAAACTGTTTATTTTGTGCTTTAAATTCTAAAGACTTTATGTTTATTTCCATGTGCACTACTGGTAAGAAAATTTGGGATAAATTACACACTATATAACGGCACTAGTGAAATTAAGCAATCCAGATTGAATATTTTAATGCATGATTTTGAACTATTTTGCATGAAATCTTATGAGATGATCATAGACATGTATACTAGATATATTCAAATTGTGACACATTACATGCTTTAGGTAAAGAATTTTTAAACCTTGAAAAAGTTAACAAAATTCTTCGTTGTTTACTCGATAAGTTTGATGCTAAAGTTGTTGCTATTTGTGAATCAAAGAACTTGAATGAATATTATATTGATAATTTGATTGGCTCACTCATTACCTACGAGCAAAATTTGGGTCAAAGACTTTTTGATGTAGGAGAGATGATAGTGCTAAATGCTGAAAATATGGAGAAAAGTGGCTTAGTTAGTAACGAAAGCGATGACTTGTCAAGCAAATTAAAAAGCTCACCAAAGCATAAGTATCAATAAAAGTGGAATAAAGGTAAAAATGCTAAGAATGTTAAGATTTCTTCTAACATTATTTGCTTTAGATATAGGAAGCCTGGACATATGAAAAATCAGTGCCCATATTTGAGAACTCTTTCTACAAAGGAAAAGGGTAAAGCTAAGAAAATTATAAAAAATGGCAAATAATGAAAAGCAAAAAATCTTATAGGCAGACCTAGCTTCTGAAATCATAAGACCAGGAGCAAGATGTTGTTTATGTTGATTCTAGTAAATAGGTTGTTAGAACTAAGTTAATGTCCCAAAGCTACTAAGAGGGGGGGGGGGGGGTGAATTGGTATTTAAAATTTTTCCCTCTTTTGATAAGTTTAACCAAAATTAAAATTTAATGAATTTTTATAAAAACTTTTTCAACCAAAATTTTAAAATACTAAATTAAATGCGGAAAATAAAAAGCAGTAAAATAAAAGGACACACTATTTATAGTGGTTTGGTCTAAACCAGACCTACATCCACTCCCAAGAGGAACCCTTTGAGTATTGCAATAATACCAATAGTGTTTCTCCTTTTGCACCTATAGCAAGGCGGAGAAGCCTTTACAACTACTCTTTTCACTACTACCTGGTGTGGCATAGAACCGTCATTCTTTTACACTTTCTCTAGTGTTGGCAGAGAACCATCGTCCTTTTATACTTTCCCTAGTGTTGGCAGAGAACTGTCATCTTTTTACACTCTCCTAGTGAGGGCAGAGAATCCTTTATCCTTTCACACTCTCCTAGTATAGGCAGAGAACCCTTAGTCTTTTCACACTCTCCTAGTGTGGGCAGAGAACCCGATCTCTTTGACAGATCTTCTCATAAGAAATCTAGAAGGAAGAAAGAAAAGAGCGAAGTAATCCCAAATCATTAGTAGAGATTCTTACCTTTGAACACCAAGTGAAGCCTTCACGATCTAGTGGTAGGAATCCTCCTTTGAATGCTCTCTCGCACTCTCTCCTTGACGTTTCTTTCAATAGGCACGAAGATCAAATGGAAAAAAGATTGGGTGGCAGTATAATTTGAAGTATATATACAAAAGACAAGAAAAATTGCCCAAAAACTGCAAGTTTTCAATTCTGTATGCAGTGGATCATCCCGTACGATCATAGATCGTCCTAGACGATTTTACTTAAAGTGTCAGAAATGATCCTAATGTATATTGGTATGAACTATGTTCATACACACTCATCATCCCGTACGAACTATGTTCGTCCAGTACGAAATGGTTATTATATAGGTCGGTTCCCAAAATTCTACAGGACGTAACCAACTGACGTAAGTCGGTTCAGTTCGTCCTGGGACGAACTGATTTCATCCTGGGACAATTTTATACAGAGTGTTTCATCCAGGGAAAAAAATTAATTTCGTCCTGTACGATCGCATACATAGAGCTTCGTCCAGCGATGAAAATTAAATTCATCCTATACGATCTCATACAGAGAGTTTCGTCCCGGTACGAACCTTATTTTTCGTCTGGACGAACAGTGCAAGTGAGAATCCTGAGAAGTTCATCCCGGCATGAATATTAAATTCATCCTGGATGATTAGGACTTAGAAAATTTTCTCCTCGCATGTTCAATCCATTGCTCTTCTGAGGGGTTACTTGACATGATCATCCCGTGCGAACCAGGTTCGTCCCGTACGATCAATTCACAAAAATTACCCCTAAGAGTGTGTGTTGTGATTTTTTACCCAATTACAATCACTTCCTTTCATTTAAAAACCTATGATTTAAAAATGAATAGTTTGAAGTCTTCATAGCTTGGAGTTGAATTTCTTGAAATGTTAGTACACACTAGAGCAAAAATAAAACTTCCAAAAAAGTGTTAGGAGATATATAAAAATAATAATATTTGAAATCATCAAAATAATACAAGTTGCAAGAATGTAAAACATGCAAATAACAATTCTCTCTACAATTTTCCCCTTTTTGATGATGACAAAACAATTATTATTTGTAGGGTTTCAAATTTTAAGTATCTCATAAACTCCCCCTGAATTGATGAACTCATGAAAATAAGGAGGCATTTGAATTAAAAAAAAAATTATTTTTCAAAAAATTTAAACAACTAAAAATAACACAAAAGACAAAACAACAAAACAAAAAAAATTCCAAACACACATACGAAAATCAAACACTACGACACATACAAAAATCAAACACTACGAAAACATACGCAACAAATAATTTCTCCCCCTTTTTGACAACATCAAACAGTGAAGTAGAAAAGAATGTTAGAAATGTAAGAAAAAGTATGAAATTCATTTTATATTTTAATCTTGAAAGTGATTGAAATAAGATATACAAATAAAATTAAAAAAACATTAGAAAAATATTAAATTTCATATAATTTAAGAAGTGATATAACTTAGAAAATAAAAAGAGTTTTTCAAGGGCATGTGTCAATTTAGACATGAAGATAAAGAGAATCATTGCACTAAGGATGAATAAAAAATTTTATATTTCAAATTTCATTATAAATTACAAATGAACATTAGATAAATTTGAATTAAGAGATTAAAAGAGTCTGGAAAGAAGCAATTACCACATGTGGTGCTTTGTGCATCTTTTTCAATTTTTATGGCACACTTTTGTGCATGTCTCCTTTTTTTTTTTTTACTTTGGGCTTATTTTGTGCCTCTTTTTGTCATTGCAAAATTTTTGCAGAATCCTTTTGATTTTTGTATATTTTTATAATTCTCAAGAGTATTTGAATTCTTTCCAAAATCAATAATCTAGAATTTCAAATTTTTCTAAGTGCATAAATATTAATTGAAAAGTGAAATACAAAATAAGAAACATCTAAATTGCAAAAATAATATTAAAGATAATGTAGTCTAAGTAAGAGACATTGAATTGAAAATTCTAATAATATCAAGTTATAAGCATTTCTTACATTTTAAAAAATTCTATTTTCTAATAAAACTAATTTTAATTTACAAAATTAAATAAAGCACTACTAAGATATTTAACAACAAAACATTAAAACTTATATTGATATCGGGTAAAACTATTACAAATTAAACTTTTTGATATTAATAGTAACACAACTAAAGCATGGAAAAAACAACACACTAAAGGAAATCACTAACACATGAACAATAATGAAACACAGAACAAACATAGAACAAACACTGAACAAACACTGAACAAATCATTCTGAAGGACTCTGATCTAGAGGAGGAGGTGGTGCTGCACCAAAGAAGTTGAAGTAACTACTCATCGTGAACATGTTGAAATTAATGACATTTATTTGTTCACACATATATCCCATATCCTGATTGTGCTGAAAATCTTGTTGCTGCAGGTGAGTTTTAATTTGATCAAATCTTTGATCAAAATGAGCCTCTAAATTTTCAAATCTTTGAACCAAATCTTCCTAATTTGATCCAGCAGCATGTGAAGGTCCAGCTTCTTCTTCTGTTTCACTTAAAACTATATGAGTTCTGTTGGGCTCGTCCTTATTAAAGATAGCCCTAAAGGATGCGTCGTTGTAGTATAGTGGTTCTTCAAAGTCTTGTTCAGGATGAGTTAAATCATACTTCTTTTCTAAAATATAAGCAATTAGATGTCCTAAGGCTATGTTCTTCTTCCTTTTATGATCAACATGACCAATTTCTGAGAGACCATAAATGTAGTCAATTAGGAGTTGGGCCTCATCTATAGGTTGTCTAGTCATAATCAAGTAGGTAACAGTAGAAAGAAGAGTGATGTTGACTCTATCACCAGCTTTATATATAATGGAAGTTCTTAACACATGCTGGATGATACGGGCATCACGCACTAAGGTTGAAACTTTAGGAAAATGATCCTTAATTCTCCTATCTCTAATCACACGATTAACTTCTGTCCAATCAAAACTTGAGTTGGTTAAAGTGTGTGCTCTTAAGCCTTCAGTCTTAAGTTTAGAAAAATACCAAAGTCATCCTTGGTGATTTCAACTTTCTTTTTGAAAACAAAAGAACTGATGACAGAATGGTCAGAGTTGAATGACATGTTTGCCAAGTAATAGTGAAAGGTTTCTCTATTGTAGAAGTGAACTAAAGTGAGGATCAAACTAAACTGAGTGGAGGTAAACAAGTGCATTACCTTAAAAGTTAGTTGATCCTGTAGGAGAACTCTAGATGGGGTAATTTTTGTAGAGATAAACTTAGGAAAGGATTCTTCATTGGCTCTAGAAAGGAAGTTTTCGGATGTATTCCTTGGAGGACCCTTAGCCAAAGTCTTTTGTCGCTTGCTAGAACTTGCCATTGAAGGATTTAAAGAGTGGAAAGATTTGAAAGAGATGTGTGAATGTGACTGTTCAATAAAAACTGCTGTTAATTTAAAGAAGAATGACTGTTCGTACTAAACAAAATTTTTTTTCGTCCCGTACGAATTAAATTTGTCCCGTACAAAAATATTTCGTATGGACGAATTAATGAGTTTAAAAAATAACAACTTTTTGTAAACACACAATTTCCGAAGCATCCTTTCGTATATACTTTTGACCAAGACGATCGTACAGACGAACATGTGTTCGTATAGAAGATCAGAAATTTCACTCATTTTAATGAAAGGTTAAAACCGTCCCCCGCCATGAACCGACATGAGTTCATCTAGATGAACCAAATGTTGCAAATCTATTTTTCATGTCTTATGTTTTGATGATTGACAAACACTGCTTTTCTTGGACAGCTTGTTGCTTCTAACGTTTCAGGAATCGACGATCGGACAATCAAAAAGGAGCCAAGTTCAGGAATGCGTAGGGTTAGGGTTGAGTCAGTCTGTACTTTTATTTTTACCTTTTGAGTCCACTTGTAATAATCAAAAAGACTGATACTTTGTAACCCTTCACACACACACTTGAGAGAATTAGAAATTCTGTTTTTACTCATATCGGCCAGGACGATATCTTTGATCGGCCTGGACGATCAGCTTAAAACAGAAAGTCTAATTAAGGGTTCTTGATTAAGGCAGCCAACGTTAACCTATCGGCCTGGACGATACGTGTATCGGCCAGGACGATAAGCTCAAAACAGAAAGAAGTAGCCGCCATAGACAAGTATGGTATAGCATATCTTTAAATTATCGGCCAGGACGATCCTCGGATCGGCCTGGACGATAATAACAAATTATACCATAATTGTTCTGGAAATTAAGGAAGTAATTAAGGATGATTGATACGATCATATCGTCCTGGACGATCGCAGGATCGGCCAGGCCGATCTAGTCAAAAACCTTAAGTTACTTCAGGACGATCAGTATCGGCCAGCCCGTATTCAGGGCTATTGTCAGGACGATTTTCCTCTGATTTGAACTGATCGGCCAGGACGATCGTGAGATCGGCCTGGACGATAAAGCTATTTTTCAATCGTCCAGATGAGCATTCAGGGCTATGCTCTGGCCGATCTTCATTGATTTATACTGATCGGCCAGGCCGATGTCCAGATCGGCCTGGACGATAAAGTCGGCAACTTGCAATTAATGAGCTCTTTTGAAGCTCTTCTATTTAAAGAGCTCTTGTTCAACGTTTTTCAAGACCTTTGGCTGCTGCCTTGACCTGAGAAGACCTTGAGGAGAGAAAGAGAGAGAGAAGAGAGAGAGAGGATCTTGTGAGGGGGAGCTTGTGAGGGGTTTCACAAGGGTTGCTTCAAGGATCTCTCTGCGTCGTCTTTGTCTAGAGTTTCTCGTCCGTGGAAGGGTCGGTAGAGGTAAGGAGTTGTGCTTTTGGTTCTGGTTCTCTGCCAGCTTCAGGAGGAAGCAAAAGGAGATAGGTTCTCTGCCTTGCCGGGGTGGCAAAAAGGAGATTCTTGTGAGGGTTTCTCCACCTAGCCGTGGGGGCTAAAGGAGAGTTACTTTTTGTTTAGTGCAATACTTGGAGGGTGCCTCCAAGGAGTGGACGTAGGTCGAGTCGACCGAACCACTATAAATCTCTGTGTTTCTTTTCTTGCTTCCGCACGTTTAATTCCGCATTATTTTCGTGGTGTGATTTGGTTTTATGTGACTTTATTTCTTTGTTTAAAAACGAAGTTTTTAAAATACCAATTCACCCCCCCTCTTGGTTAGTTTGGGACTAAGTTCATAGGGCTTAACATCCCCATCGAACTTTCAAGTGGTATCAGAGCTTGTTTCGAAAATTAAAGTTTAAAAACTTTTTGAATTTGATCCATGTCTAACTTTGGGCTGCATTCAATCGTCCCGTCGTTTGAAAAATATTTTGTCCCGGACAATCGTGATGATCGTACAGATGAACTACATTAAAAACTGCTCTTAAGACGGTTCAAAATCACGTAGTTAGTCATTTTACACACATCGTCACGTACGAAAAAGTTTCATCCCGGACGATGATGACCACAAATTTTTCATTTTCACACTCAAAACAAAAATGAATAAACATAAACGAGACACACTTAAATACACATAAAAAATAAACACAACAACAAAACAAAACAAAACAAAAATACAATTAACACACAAACAAAAACAAAATATAAATTTTATAGGAAAACATTTTTATCTATGCATTTAAATCAATCACTCCAAGCCTAGTTCTTAATGTACTGAAAGTATCAAAGGCTAAAGGTTTTGTAAAAAAATGTCTGCAAGTTAATTTTATGTTGAAACATGGTTAAGTTCAATTTCTCCCTTGGATGCATGATCCCTTATGAAATGATGCTTTATGTCAATGTGCTTGGTTCTTGAATGTTGAATATGATTTTTTGAAATATAAATAACACTAGTATTATCATAATAAATTGGTATAGTGCTTATAGTTAATCCTAAATCAATTAACTGTTGTTTTAATCAAAGTACTTGTGCCACATAACTTTCTAGTGCAATGTATTCTGCTTCTGCAGCAGATAGGGCCACTGAATTTTGTTTTCTACTAGACCATGAAACTAATAAATTTCTAATGAATTGACATGTTCCAGAAGTACTTTTCCTATCCACTCTACAGCCTGCAAAATCAGAGTCTGAATAACCAATAATTTTAAATGAAGAGCTAAACTTTGGATACCAAATTCCTAAGTACTGAGTTCCTAGTAAGTATCTTAAAATCCTTTTCACTGCTATCAAATGTGATTCTTTGAGATCAGATTGAAATCTAGCACACAAGCAAACACTAAACATGATATATGGTCGGCTAGCAGTCAAGTAAAGTAATGATCCAATAATCCATCTAAATTTCTTTTGATCAACAAATTTTCCCTTAGGGTCCTTATCCAACTGAACTGAGGAACTCATTGGTGTACTAACAGGTTTAGCATTGTCCATTTCATATTTTTTTGAGGATGTCCTTAACATATTTAGATTGACTAATAATTGTACCTTCCTTAAGTTGCTTAATGCTAAAGCCTATAAAGTAATTTAAGTCTCCCATTAAACTCATCTCAAATTCACTACTCATTGTTTTAGAAAAATTATCACAAAGATTTTTATTTGAAGATCCAAAAATGATATCATCCACATAAATTTGAACAATGAGTATATCTTTTTCCAATTTCTTTAAAAAGAGAGTTGTATCCACACTTCCTTTTTCAAAAGATCTTTCAAGTAGGAAGGTGCTTAACCTCTCATACCAAGCCCTAGGTGCTTGTTTTAGTCCATATAATATCTTTTTCAATTTAAAAATATGATTTGGATATTTAGAATTTTCAAAACCTGGAGGTTGTTCTACAAAAACATCATCTTCAATTACCCCATTTAAAAAAGCACTTTTCACATCCATTTGAAACAAATTGAAACCTTTAAAACAAGCAAAGGCTAACAACACCCTAATTGTTTCAAGTCTAGCTACAGGGGCAAAAGTCTCCTCAAAATCAATTCCTTCAATCTGATTATACCCCTTAGCAACTAATCTAGCCTTATTTCTAATGACTATTCCAGAGTCATTCATTTTATTTTTGAATAACCACTAAGTTCCAACTATGCTTTGATCTTTTGGCCTTGAAGTTAATTCCCAAACTTTATTTCTTACAAATTAATTCAACTCTTCTTGCATAGCCAAAATCCAAAATTCATCTGAAGGTGCTTGATCAATATTAGTGGGTTCTATAGTTGAAATAAAGGCTGAATGATTGACTTCCTTGCTTAATCCACGCCTAGTTCTAACACCATCACTAGGTTCACCTATAATCAATTCTCTTGGTTGATTTTTAGAAAATCTCAAATCTCTAGGCAAAGGGTTTTCTATCTTCAAATTCTCTTCCACATTTTCTTCCAAGTTTATTCTATCAATCTTTTGGGAATTATCCTCAATCTCATCTTCAATAACATTTGGCTCTTCTAAAATTTCAGATTCATCAAATACAACATGTGTGGTCTCTTCAATAACCAAAGTTCTTTTGTTGAACATCCTATAAGATTTTCCAACACTTGAATATCCAACAAAAATTCCTTCATCTGATTTTGGATCAAATTTTCCTAAGGCAGATTTTCCATTATTATGAATAAACACCTTGCAATCAAAAACATGCAAATGTGACAAATTAGGTGTTTTTCCTTTTAACAATTCTTAGGTGTTTTATTTAAATTGGATCTCACATTCACCCTATTCAGAACATAACATGCAGTGCTAACAGCCTCAACCCAAAAATATCTAGGAAGTGAGTATTCTGCCAACATAGCTCGGGCAACTTCTATTAATGTTCTATTTTTCCTTTCGACTACCCCATTTTGCTGAGGGGTTCTAGGTGCAGAAAAATTGTGATCAATTCCTTTATCTTTACAAAAATATTCAAATCTCTCATTTTCAAATTCTCTTCCATGATCACTTTGTATAGAAATAATTTCAAACCCTAATTTCCTTTGAATCCAAGTCGAAAAATTTCTAAATTCCTCAAATGATTCACTTTTATGAAATAGAAATCTAACCCAAGTGAATCTAGAGTAATCATCTACTATAACAAATCTGTATACCTTCCCTCCTAAACTTATAGTTCTAACTGGTCCAAAAAGATCAATGTGTAAGATTTCCAAAGGTTTACTAGTCCTAAGATCCTTATTTGACTGAAAAGAGGACTTTACTTGCTTGCCTAATTGACATGCATCACAAAGGTGATCCTTATTAAAGTCTAGTTTAGGTATACCTCTCACTGAATTCTTTTGGGTAATCTTTCTAAGGTTTTTCATGCTAGAATGACAAAGTCTCCTATGCCAAAGTCATGACTCATCAAAAACAGTTTTTAAACAAAAGGCAGTAGGAGTATGAATGCAATTTAAATCTAACATATAAATATTATTTACCCTTTTTCAATTCAGCACATATTTACCATTTATGCTTAACATGCAGCTAGTAGAAAAAAATCTTACACTATAGCCCTTATTACATAGCTGACTTATACTTACTAAATTATGTTTTAATCCTTCAACCAACAATACATTGTCAATAAAAAAGTTTTTCAAGTTTCCAATCATACCTGATCCAACCACCTTCTTTGTGGTGTTATCTCCAAGTGTCACCTTGCGTCCACTCCTGGCTTCCAGCATTATGAATTGAGCTGTATCTCCAGTCATATGCTTTGAACATCTGCTGTCCAGGTACCATATGCTCCCACGAGATCTTGTGTGAGAGCGACCCTACAAAAATATCAAATATTAGACTTGGAAATCCAAATAAGTGTGGGTTCACCTTTTAGCAATTTATAATCAGATATATGTATGATATGTCTAAGTTTATGCATCTTAGGTCTCAACACCAAATGAGATTTCATCTTCAAAGTACAGGTGTGTGCTATATGTCCAACTAATCCATAATTATTACATTTAACATTAGGAAAAGTATTCCTAAGTCTTCTACCATTTATTTATCTTCTAAAGAATTCCATATATTTAGGATAAAATTTAGGATTTGTAATATCTTCAAGTTTGGGGGTATCCTATTTTCCTCGAGAGCTTTTATTGTCAACTTATAAAATGAATTCATGTCTTAAAAGATTTGATTTGTATAATTGATTCGATATGTTTTTCTCTCTGATTCATCATTAAATTTTTTAAATTCTTTTTCAAGATCAGCATAGGATGATTTTAGAATCTCATGATTTTTATTCAGATCATCATATTCATCAAGTAATTTCATGTGGTTTTCATCTATTAAAGCATGATCTTTCCTAAGGATTTCATGTTCTTTTTTAAGCTCTTCCAATTCTAAACTTACACTAGCATGCATATTTTTCATTTTCCTATATGCATCATGCATGTGTTTAAAAACTTCAAACAATTCATCATAACTTAAGTCACATACCTCTTCTTGATCTGATTGATCAAGACTATCTGCCATCAAGCAAAGATTGGTGACTTCTTCTTCCTTTTCAGTCTCTGATGAATTTGAAGCTGAGTCCGCCTAAAAACCTCTTTGAAATTTCTTCTTGCCCTTCTTTACAGTTAGTTTCTCCTCTACCTTCTCCTTGGTAGAAGTGGCTTTGCGTTTTGGGCAATCAGTCTTGATATGACCTAATTTCCTACATTCATAACAAATCACTTCATTAGAAACCTTGCCATTTCTGTTAAACTTACCTCTATTCCATTTCTGGCATCTCTTCTGCTTCCTCTTTAGAAAACTTCTAAATTGTCTAGTCATTAATGCAATATCATCTTCATTCTCAAGTTGTGAGTGTTCACTCTCAAACTCTTCCACTTTTAGTGCTATATTCTTCTCCTTTTGTGTTTCACATGCATCAATCTTTCTTTGACTAACCCCTTGCTCATAAACAATGAGTGAACCAAGAAGATTGTCGATAGAATAAATGTTTAGATCTTTAGACTCTATAATTGCAGTAATTTTAGCATCATAGGCAGTAGGTAAACAACGAAGAATCTTATTAACCATTTCAGCATTCGTTAGTTCCCTACCAAGTGCATGCAAAGAGGTGACAATTTGTGTGAATCTTGTGTACATATCATAAATGGATTCATTTAGTTTCATGTGAAATAATTCATAATCATGTAACAAGATATTAAGTCTTGATTGCTTAACCTCATTAGTCCCATCATAAGTTATACGAAGTCTATCCCATATGTCCTTTCCACTTTTGCAAGTGAAAACCCGCATGTAGTCTTCGGATTTTAAAGCACAAAAGAAACTATTTAAGCATTTAGCATTTAATTGTGCTAAGTCATGTTCTTCTATAGTCCAATATGCAAAAGGTGTTTCTACCCTAACTCCATCAACTAATCTAGTTGGTTTTGTATAACCTTCTTGGACTAAGATCCACATACGATAATCGGTGACTGTAAGAAAGTAGACATGCGTGTTTTCCAAAAATCAAAAGGTATATTGTTAAACAGTGGAGGTCTAGTAATAGAGTAACCCTCAGGTGTATTTCGGTTTCTAAATGTAGCCATCTACGTTAATAGAAAAATAGTTTAAACTTATGATTTTAAAATGGAGCTCTGATACCACTTATTGAGTCTAGTAAATAGGTTGTTAGACCTAAGTTAATATCCCAAAGCTACCAAGAGGGGGGTGAATTAGTATTTAAATTTTTCCCTCTTTTTATAAGTTTAACTGAAATTAAAATTTAATTAATTTTTATAAAAGTTTTCAACCATAATTTTAAAATACTAAATTAAATGCAGAAAATAAAAAGCAGTAAAATAAAAGGACACACGATTTATAGTGGTTCGGTCTAAACCAGACCTACATCCACTCCCCAGAGGCACCCTCTGAGTATTGCACTAATATCAATAGTGTCTCTCCTTTTGCACCCACAGCAAGCCGGAGAAGCTTTTACAACTACTCTTTTCACTACTACCCGTTGTGGCAGAGAACCGTCATCCTTTTACACTTTTCCTAGTGATGGCAGAGAACCGTCGTCCTTTTACACTTTTCCTAGTGTTGGCAGAGAACCATTGTCTTTTTACACTCTCCTAGTGAGGGCAGAGAACCCTTCATCCTTTCACACTCTCCTAGTGTGGGTAGAGAACCCTTCGTCTTTTCACACTCTCCTAGTGTGGGCAGAGAACCCTTCGTCTTTTCACACTCTCCTAGTGTGGGAAGAGAACCCGATCTCCTTGACAGATCTTCTCACAATAAATCTAGAAGGAATAAAGAAAAGAGTGAAGTAATCCCAAATCACAAATAGATATTCTTACCTTTGAACACCAAGTGAAGCCTTCACGCTCCAGTGGTAGGAATCCTCCTTTGAATGCTCTCTCACACTCTCTCCTTCACTTTTCTTTTAATAGGTACGAAGATCAATGGCAAAAAGATTGGGTGGCAGTATAACTTGAAGTGTATATACAAAAGACAAGAAAAACTGCCCAAAAACTGTAAGTTTTCAATTCTGTACGCAGTGGATCGTCCCGTATGATCGTGGATCATCCTAGATGATTTTATTTAAAGTGTCGGAAATAATCCTAATGTATATTGGTACGAACTATGTTCATACATGCTCATCGTACCGTACAAACTATGTTCATCCAGTACGAAATGGTTATTACATAGGTCGGTTCCCAAAATTCTACAGGATGTAACCAACTGACGTAAGTTGGTTCAGTTCATCCTGGGACGAACAGATTTTGTCCTGGGATGATTTTATACAGAGCGCTTCATCCAGGGATGAAAATTAATTTCATCCTGTACAATCGCATACAGAGAGCTTCGTCCAGGGATGAAAATTAAATTCTTCATGTACGATCTCATACAGAGAGTTTCGTACCGGTACGAACCTTATTTTTCATCTGGACGAACAGTGCAAGTGAGAATCTTGAGAAGTTCATCCCGGGATGAATATTGAATTCTTCCTGGACGATTAGGACTTAGAAAATTTTCTCCTCGCATGTTCAATCCATTGCTCTTCTGAGGGGTTAATTGACATGATAGACCCGTACGATCAGTTCATAAAAATTGTCCCCTAAGAGTGTGTGTTGTGATTTTTCACTCAATTACAATCACTTCCTTTCATTTAAAAACTTATGATTTATAAATGAATAGTTTGAAGTCTTCATGTCTTGGAGTTAAATTTCCTGAAATATTAGTACAGACTAGAGCAAAAAAAAAACTTCCAAGAAAGTGTTAGGAGATATATAAAAATAATAATATTTGAAATCATCAAAATAATACAAGTTGCAAGAATGTAAAACATGCAAATGTCAACTCTCTCTATAGTTTAAACCATTATTTGTGTGTTTTAGTTTTCTATTTTGTTCATTTTTGCGTATTTTTTATATTTTTTATTTATTCTTTTTCACTCTTCTTTTTTTTTCTTTCTTTTCTTTTTCATAAAAATTTTTAATTTTGTTTTTAATTTTTCTTTTTATGTAGTATTTTTTCTATATTTCAAAAAATTAAAAGTGAAAAATCTACCTCCTAATTTTCTTGAACTCTTATGTAAGCTATGGTTGACTTCTCTAAAAAAAGTCAAAGGAAGAAAACTCATGATTTTGACTCTCAATCTCTATTTCTTAAAAGAGGTTATTCTACTTTTTATTTAAAATCTTCATCATATTTTAAATTAGATTTTGAAACTGAACTTTTTCATCTTCCTATATTTTATCTCTCATATAGGAATCTTTTGCAAGTTGCTGAATCTATAACATAATTTTCTTAATCAAGTAGCTCATTGTGTCAATAGAATGAGTTTACTTTTATTTTTAAAATTTCATAAAGGTAGCATATTAAAAAAAAATGTCCAATGATGCCTAATAAAAAAAAAAGTGATCAATGATGCTAAATCAAAAGATGCATAATGACATCAAATTGAGAAAGATACACAAAGTGTATCAAAAAGTAAAAGAAGTACAAAGTGCACTAAAAAACTGGTAAGAGGCATAAAATGAGCCCACAAAGAGTATGCTTACTTTTCATGTATTTACTTAAAACTTAAGAAAATTCTTAATATTTTTGGTACTTGAGCTTGAAAATCATGATTCCTGATTCAACAATTTTTGCATTAATCTTCTATTAGATATATTTTATGAAAGGAGTTTTAAAAAATTGTGTTTTTTTTTCTAATTTATTCATTGATTTAGATATTGGATGAAAATTTTTTTAAGCCTTCAAAAAATTTGAGCTTGGATTAATAATTTTTGAATTTCTTACCTTTTTTGAATTATGCATTGTCAATCCATTCCTTAGTTTTTGAATAAAATCAAGAGGCAATTTTTTCATATTTTTAAGACTTTTTTGTGCCCCTTCTCTTTTTGATAATGTCATAGAGGGAGAATGTACTGTTTTATTTATATCTTTATCTTTTTAGATAATAAAATTTTTTGTTTCCCCTTTTTATAAAGTTTTATTTTAGTAAGGGGGAGATTAGAAGAAAATATTTGCATTTTTTATAAATTCTATCAGTAATGTTTGCCATCTTCAAAAAGAGGGATATTGTTATGAATATGAATTCATGTATTATGATTTTGATGATAGCAAACACTCTTATTTCTCTACGACTGCCTTGCCTACTGACATTTAAGATCCACAAGATCAGACTGCAATTGGAATGAGCTCAAGATTGGGTAGACTAGGTCTGAGTCAGTTTATACCTTTTCCCTTTCTTTAGTCTATTGTAATTGGTGTGGCTCCTGATGCTAAGTAACCTTGCACACACACACTTTCGAGGAATTTCTAACTGTTTCTTAAAGTATACTATATTTGGTAACATCGTCCGGAATGATATTTATATCAGCCTTGACTGTCGGTTCAAAAATAAAGACACTAATCAGGGCATCCTTATTAAGATAGCTGTCATTAAGCACATCATCCTGGATGATTTTATATATGCTAGGATGATAGGCTCAAATCAGAAAGAATCAACCACTGGATCTATTTAGGTATTACTTATTTTTGGGCATCATCCCGGGCATCCACCTGGTCGATCCAGCACAATTTTTCCTAAATTAATCTGATATTTAAGGAAAGCTATTGAGATTTGATTACATGATCACATCATCCTGGATGATTGCAGGATCGGCTAGGATGATCCACTGGATGATTGGATATCAGATAGCTCTTATTCAGGGCGATGTTCAGGATGATATTCTATGATTTGTACTGAATGACCAGGATGATATATTATCGCCCTGAATGATATGAACAAATTTCTTCTAATTGTCCAAAATTATCCTAGCTGATTAGGTTTAATTTACACTGATCGGCCATGATGATATACATATCATACTGGATGATAAAGTTGGCAAGTTACAATTAATGATCTCATTTTGAGCTCTTCTATTTATGCTTTGATAAGGCACATAGTAAGTGTCCTTGGCAACCATTGAAGCTTCATTCTTCTGGAGGGAACTTGAAGAGAGAGCTTGAAAGGGAGAGAGGAAAGGGTGGAGTTTGAGAGAGAGGGAGAAGATCCTTGGAGGGGATTTCAAGGGAGTGTAGAGGGGATTCAACAGGGTTGCTCCAGTGAGCTTGCACCTTAGTACCATCGGATTCAAGGCTTGTTTTGAGAGATATTTTGGAAAGAAGAAGATCTCTTTGGTGTCAAAGGACTCGACTACTCCGCCGCACCGGAGAAGGTGGAAGTGATTATGTAAGGGCTTCTCCACCTAGCTGTGGGGGAGATGCACTAAGTTTAGTGAAATTTTGGAGGGTGCCTCCGAGGAGTGGATATAGGTCAAGGTTTGACCGAACCACTATAAATCTGATGTGTTCTTTCCTTTATTATTTATGCATTTAATTTCTGCACTTTGGTTTTCTTTATAGTGAATATTGGTTTGTGTTTTTTATTGTGAAAGATTTTTTCAAATGCCAACTCACCTCTCTCTTGGTTAGCCTTGGGACTAGTTCATAAGGGCTTAACATTCCTAACAAACTTTCAGTATTGCCACTATAAGTTAAACTACCATCACTCTGGGTAGCAATCCAAAATGATCCGACTCAAGAGCAAAATGCTTGCCTGAGAATGAATGAGCTCGATGCATTTGATAAACTCAATTTACAAGCTCAACAAAACTAGAAATCTACTAAGAAAGAATGGAATAATCCTTTGATCGGATGGTGTGTCCATGGGCATTTCAATAAGGGGAATTTGTCATAGTGCTGAGAAGACCAATCATCTCACATCAAAAAATTGATGGAAAATTCATATCCATCTAGGAGGTCCCCTTCATCATCGAGAAGGTATACCAAGGAGAAGCTTATTAGTTGATCAATTTGAATGGTCAGAGGCCTATGTCACCGATAAATGACCAATACCTAAAGAAATACTACCCATAAAATTGCCTGAGAAATACTTTGTTCAATATGTTATGTATTTTATACATGTTTATTAGCACATATATTTATATTTTGAAATTCTCTTGTGTAACAAGAATGTATTTCAAAATTCCCCAGAAGACTGGGGGTATTTTAAATATTAATTCAGTTCAACATCGCACCGTGTGCTGAAATAACCAAATACATATCTAAAATCTCAAATTATAAAGCCTATCCAAAATCTTCAATATTTATTTGAGTTGACATCACGCTACATGCCGATATCCCTAAATAAATATTTAAAATCTCAAAATTCCAAATTTATCATATTATAAAATGTCCATGCGAGATATAGAGCATTTAAAATATTTATTCGGGTCAACATCATGCTGCATGTCGAGATCCCCAAATAAATATTTAAAATTATCAATACAAATATTTTTTTATATTAAAGAATATAATAAATTCTTTTTAAAGTATGTGCAGGTGATCTTTCAATAATTCGAGGCACCACCTTCTCCAGCATACCATGATTTCAAAAGTTAAGAAAGAGACTTTTATGACTACACACTCCAACAAATTGGTCCATAACAGCCTAAAGTCTTTCAACAACCTGAAGCTTAAGATTTGAATGGGTGTAAGAGGCCGGATCCAATAAGCCTAAATATGGCCAGATCACTGGCAGCTCCTTCTACTTTATACGCTATAAGAAAAGCCGAGTAGAGAAACCCCCACTTCTCCAAACCCGTTAGTAGGGATTATAGGAAGTACGAAGGCTAATTTAACTCGATAAGTTCAAGTGATTGTAGTCTATCAAATTCTTTTAATTGACCAGAGAATCAAAGTTTAAATGAGAAGGAGGAATTGTGAGCAACTATCAAATGTGCGTAGACTCAAAATCTTTAATGACAAATTATAAGTCCAAATCTATCAACTTCAATAAAATTAGTATTGGAAAGCACATTTCTCATAGCTTAAGTCTGAATGGATCTAAAAGGCTAGATCCAACAAGCCCAAATATGGCCGGATCGCTGTCAGCTCTATCTACTCAACACGCCACAAGAAAGCCCGTAGTAGAAGAACCCCTATCTCAGCAACCAGAGAAAAAAGAGTTGTCCAATCCTAGTTCTCCAAATGTGATAAACTCAAGTGACTCAGATTAAAGTTTTCTCAAGTAGTTAAGGATCAAGATACTACCTATATTTGGTGTTATCAACCAAATCCAAAGCCTATAAATTCTTCGACAAATCCGTAAAGCACAGAGTGAGGATCAAAGGAACTTTTCTTTAACTAGTCGACCCAAACATAAAGCAAAGGTCCGAAGAAAATATCCTAAAGTTCATTGAAAGCCTATGGCTGAACTAAGAGGATTTCGTCATCAACAAGTCATCTATGCACAAAACTTTGGACCGATGACTTCTCACCACTGACCTAGTATAAACCTAAAGGGTCTAGGTCACCTGCATCTACTCCTTCAGCAAGCCCGACAAAGAAAGAAGCAAAGGGCCAAAGATACAAAGAACCACCTGACAAGTCAATAAATACAAATAAGGTGATTTTCCATCAATGTCCGCAGCACAAAGCATTATATAGAAGAATTCAAAACTTCAGAACTCAAGCTAAAGCTACAAAAAGAAGATCCCTGAGTGACATCTACAAGTGTCCCTAAAGATTGGAGATATTTTAAATATTTATTTGGGTCGATATAACATCTCATGCCGAGATCCCAAATAAATATTTAAAATTTCTTGCCAAATTGCAGCTAAAGGAAGGAAGAATGGATGATCCTCCATAAAATGAATGTGCCATAAGAAAAAAGTATAATTCAAGCAAGATACAATTAGTACAAGAGACAATAAAGACCCTCCATATGATAAATCTACAAATCTCAAAAAAATTCTTAACAATGCTTGCATATATATGACAGATATGATAAATCTACAAATCTCAAAAAAATTCTTAACAATGCTTGCATATATATGACAGAAATATCACATCCATATATAATTATGGCAAAGAAAAATGTTGACCATATATAGAAAGGCTATAAACTAAATTAATTGTGATATCAAAAGAGAATAAATGGTGGTGATACTATCAACCATCGTCAATTTACAGAGTGATGCTCTAGAGATCTAAGTACGAAGTGATCTATCACTATCCCATGGATCTCTACTTGACCAAGAAAAAATATGTCGACTATACTGAAGATTACGAATGCATCTAAAAATCCATGAAGGCATTAAGATGAAATTTTGGAGATCCACTAAATGAAAATTTTAGTGTGACATCCAAATAAACTTTTGGAAATCCACTAAATGAAAATCATAGTGTGACATTCAAATAAACTTTTGGAGATCCACTAAATAAAAATCTCTATGTGATATCCAAAGTAAATATTTGGAGATGAACAAGGTTAATCAATATGCAATAAATATAATTCGCTCTAGACTTATAAACTATTTATTGGGGGGTATTTGTTGGCCTAAATAACATATAAAAATTGAAATCAATGCATACCTATGAAGCAGGCTGTCCATCTCATAAATCCTGCAAAAAAATCTCATTGCCAGCTACATTGTCTCATCCTACTACTCTGCAAATGGAACCAAATCTAATTGCCCATCCCTCGCATATATAAGTCACTTCGATTGCCGCCCATTTGCATCAATAAAAAAAGGTCTGCTGCTTCTTCGTCTCTCTTACAAACAACTTCCATAATCAAACTCTTCCTCTTCCCGTGAGCTTCTGATCTTCCTGAAAGCTTTTTGACTCTATCTCCTTCAATCAAAGCCTCCCTCAACCCTGTAGCCCGACACTAGGCTCTTCCCTGCCCAACCCTTTGACTCACACACACACACACACACACACACACACACACACATATATATATAGAGGGAGAGAGAGAGAGAGAGAGAGAGAGAGAAAAGGAGAGGGAGAGAGTTATCGCTACTTGATTCACCGCCTCTCTCTCACGACCTCCTCCTCTTGGTGAGACCCATTCGACACCTCGTCCAACACCAACGATCGAACCCCATCATACACATTCTCCCTCTCTTCTATAATAACACATCCTCCTCTAATCCCTATATAGGATTCAAGCCAACAACCAAGCCTTCACCGAAGCCAATGCCATTGATCTTCACTCAAATCTCGATGCCTTTTCCGACATTCTCGTCAACCTCCTACTCCAGATCTAATCTCGACCTCCCTATCCACAAGCCAAAAGTGGTAAGCAGATAGAGAGAGAGAGAGAGAGAGAGAGAGAGAGAGAGAGAGAGAGAGAGAGAGAGAGAGAGAGAGAGAGAGAGAGAGAGAGAGAGAGAGAGAGAGAGAGAGAGAGAGAGAGAGAGAGAGAGAGAGAGAGAGAGAGAGAAACTTACCCAACTTTGCCCGCTGTTGTGAATCTATTTTCATGGATTATGATTTTGATGATAGCAAACACTCTTATTATAAATACTCTTATTTCTCTATGACTATCTTATTTATTAACATTGTAGGTCCGTAAGATCAGACTGTATTTTGGAACCAGCTCAAGATTTGGTAGATTAGGTTTGAGTCAGTTTGTACCTTTTTTTTATTTCTTGAGTCTATTATATTTGGTGTGGCTTCTGATGATTTATAACTTTGAAGATTTTTTGTTGTTCCCTAAAGATTTCTATTTTTGGTAACATCGTCCGGGACGATATTTATATCGTCCTCGATGAACTGTCCAAAACCAGAAACCCTAATTATAATTAAGGTATCCTCATTAAAATAGCTGTTAGTATACAAAAATATTATCCTGGATAATTTTGTATCGACCAAGATGATAGGCTCAATTTAGAAAGAATCTGTCGCCAAATCTATTTAGGAATTACTTATTTTTGGACATCGTCCCGGTGGATCATCCTAGACTATAAAATATCGTCCTGGACGATCTAGGACAATTTTTCTAAAATTTCTCTAGAATTTATGGAAAGCAATTATGACTTGATTGCATGATCAAATCATCCTGGATGATTTCTAGATCATCCTGGATGATCGCCAGATCATCCTGGCCGATATGCTGGATGATTGGACATTTGAGAGCTCTTTTTCAGGGCGATGTTCAGGGCTGATCATCCAGGACAACATATTATTGTCTGGGATGATAAGAAAAAATTTCTTCTGATCGTCTCAAATCGTTCATGCTGATTAGGCTTAAATTACACTGATCATACATGATGATATTAGTATCATCTGGATGATAATGTCAGCAACTTGTATTAATATGCTCATTTTTAGCTCTTCTATTTAAGCTATGACAAGGCACTTTGTAAGTGTCTTGGGTAGCCATTATAGCTTCATTCTTTTGGGGGGAACTTAAAGAGAGAGCTTGAAAGGGAGTGAGGAACGGGTGAAGTCTGAGAGGGAGAAGATTTTGTGAGGGGGGACTTAAGGGAGTGTGGAGGGGGATTCCACACAGTTTCTCCGGCAGGCTTGTACCTTAATACCTTTGAATTCAAGGCTTGTCTTGAGGGAGGTTCACCAAAGAAGAAGATCTCTTTGGTGTCAAAGGACCCGGTGAATTCGCCGCACCGGGGAAGGTGGAAGTAATTTTGTAAGGCTTCTCCACCTAGCTGAGGGGGCTAAAGGAGAGACGCTTAGTTTAGTTCAATACTTGGAGGGTACCTCCAAGGAGTATACGTAGGTCAAGGTTTGACCCAACCACTATAAATCTGGTGTATTCTTTCCTTTATTACTTACATATTTAATTTCTGCATTTGGTTTTCTTTGTGGTGACATTGGTTTTGATTTATATTTTGATTGAAAGATTTTTTTTTACCAATTCACCTCTCTCTCTTAATTAGCTTTGGGCTAGTTCATAGGGCATAACATCCCCAACAAACTTTCAAGTGGTATCAGAGCAGATTTCATAAAATCTAGTTTTCAAAAGCTTTTGAATTTCGATCCATGGTTAAATTTTCAAATCATAATAATGTAGAAGGTTATTCAATCACCAAACCACCTTTGTTTGAAAATATTACATTTGATTTTTGAAAAATTTGCATGTCTATTTTTTTTTGCAATCAATTAATTTTTGTATGTGGCATATAATTATAACTGGTTATTCATTACCATCACGTTTTTTAGATGAAATTAAAACTGACATTCTTTTTAGTCAATAGAATAGAGATGAATGAATCGATGCTTAATTGAATGCAAAATCTTTAAATTATTTTTTATGTGCTTTAAATTCTGAAGATTTTATGTTAGTATGCATGTGCACTACTGGTAAGGAAATTTGGGATAAACTATACACCATATACGAAGGCACTAGTGAAATCAAGCAATCTAAGTTGAATGTGTTAATGCATGATTATGAAATGTTTTCCATGAAACCTTATCAAACGATCTTAGACATTTATACTAGATTTATTTAAATTGTGACATTATTGCATGCTTTAGGTAAAAAATTTTCAAATTTTGAAAAAGTTAATAAAATTCTTCGTTGTCTATTAGATAAATCTGATGCTAAAGTTATTACTATTTGTGAATCAAAAAATTTGAATGAATATTCTATTGATATTTTAATTGGCTCACTCATTGCCTACGAGCAAAGTTTGGGTCAAAGACTTTTGGATACAAATAAAGTAATAGTGCTAAAAATTGAAGATACGGAAAGAGGTAGCTTAGTTGGTGATAAAAGCAATAACTTGTCAAGGAAATTAAAAAGCTTACCAAAGTATAAGTATTAATAAAAGTGGAATAAAGGTAAAAATGGTAAGAATGTCAAGATTTCTTCTGACATTGTCTGCTTTAGATGTAGGAAGCCTGGACATATGAAAAATTAGTGCCCTAATTTGAGAACTATTCCTACAAAAGAAAAAGCTAAAGCAAAGTAAATAATAAATTGGTCAAATAATGAAAAGAAAAAAATTTCTTGGGCAGACCTGGTCTCTAAAGCATCGGACCAGAGCAAGATGGTGCTTAAACCTTTGTTTTTATTTTTTTGTTTGCATGTTTTGTTTGATCTTTTGTTTTTGTGATTTTCTTTTTTTAATCTTTTTCTTTATTTTCTTTTTTCGTTAATTTTTTTTGGATTTCTCTCTGATCAATACACACGATCACTTTTCTAAAAAATGAAAAAATCTACCTCATGTATTTTTTTTGAAAGTTATGGTTGATTTCTCTAAAAATAGTTAGAGGAAGGGAACTCATGATTTTGTTTCTCTTGCTCTCTTCTTAAAGAGGTTATTTTACTTTTGATTCAAAATCTTCATCATATTTTAAATTAGATTTTGAAAATGATTTTTTCATCTCCCTACATTTTTTCTATCGCATAAGAATCTTTTGCAAGATTGTTGAATCCACCTTAAAATTTTCTTAATCAAGTTATTCATGTTGTCAAAAATTTGGGTTTACTTTAGTTTTGAAAATATAAGAAAGAAAGCATATTTTTTAAAAATAAAAAAAAATGGCCAATGATGCCAAACCAAAATATGCGCAATGACACCAAATTGAAAATAAAAATTCACAAAGTGTATTAAAAATCAAAAGATGTTCAAAGAGCCATTTAAGTGATAAAGGGCATAAAATGAGCCCTAAAAAAAATATGCTTATTTTTTCTTATACTACTAAAAGCCTAAGAAAATCCTTGATATGTTCAAAACTTGTGATTAATAATTTATGAATTTCTTACTTTTTCTAGATTATGCATTGTAAATCCATTCCTCACTAAGTTTTTGAATAAAATCAAGAGGTAACTTTCACATTTTAAGAATATTTATTCTGTTTACTAGATCAGGGATTATTTTTGTCTTTTAATCATTTTGTTCTTATTGTTTATGGCTATTCTTTTTTTTTTTATAACGTCAAAGGGGGAGAACATATTGTTGAATTTGTATCATTTATTTTTTTTTTCTTTCAAAAAATTAAAAAACAACAAAAAATTTTTATCTCCCCTTTTTTAAAGTTTTATTCTAGTGAGGGGGAGATTAGGAGAAAATGATTTCCTATTTGCAAATTCAAAACATAATGTTTGCCATCATTAAAAAGGGGGAGATTATTCCAGATTAGTTTTCATGGATTATGATTTTGATGATATCAAACACTCTTATTGTAAATACTGTTATTTCTCTATGACTGCTTTATTTACTGCCATTGTAGGTCCATAAGATCAGACTATATTTTTGAACTAGCTCAAGATTGGGTAGACTAGGTTTGAGTCAGTTTGTACCTTTTTTTTTCTTTCTTGAGTCTATTATATTTGGTGTGGCTCCTGATGATTTGTAACTTGAAAGATTTTCTATTATTCCCTAAAGATTTCTATTTTTGGTAGCATCATCCGGGATGATATTTATATCATCCTGGATGATCTGGCCAAAAGCAAAAACCCTTATTAGGGCATCCTCATTAAAGCAGCTGTCATTATGCAAAAACATCGTTCTGGATGATTTTGTATCACCCAGGATGATAGGCTCAATTTAGAAAGAATCTACCACTAAATCTATTTAGTGTTACGGATCTATGGTTTATGATTTTGATGATAGCAAACAAATCTTATTTCTCTACAATTGCTTTCTACTAACATTTCAGATTCACACGATCGGACTGCAATTTGGAATCAGCTCAAGATTGGGTAGACTAGGTCTGAGTTAGTTTATATCTTTTTTCCTTTCTTGAGTCTATTGTAATTGGTGTTGCACCTGATGATTTGTAACTTGGTAGATTTTCTAATATTCCCTAAATAGTTCTGTTTTTGGTCACATTGTTTGGGATGATATAACTATCATCCTGGATGATCTGTCTAAAAGAAAAAAAATTAATTAGGGCATCCTCATTAAAGTAGCCGTCATAAGCTGATCGGCCTGGACAATACTTATATCGGCCTGGACGATACTTATATCGGCCTATACGATACTTATATCGGCCAAGGATGATAGGCTCAATTCAGAAAGAATCAGCCGCCATGATCAGATTAGGTATTCTTTATTTTAGGCAATCAGCTAGGATGATATACACATCATCCACGATGATCTAACTCAATTATGCCTAAATTGATTTGGTATATTTAGAAAGCATTAATAGCAGATTGATATGATCACATCATCCGAGACAATCGTAGGATCGGCCGGGACGATGGCTTGGACTATTTACATCGGCCAGCATATATTCCAGGCAATAATAAGAATGATTGAAATCGGTTTTAAACTAATCATCCATGTCGATCGTGATATCGTCTAGGACGATGTAACCAATTTTCTTCTGATCGTCCCAAATTGTCCCGGGCTGATGAGCTTATTTTGTACTGATCGACTAGGACGATATGTCTATCATCTTGGACGATAAAGTCGACAACTTGTATTAATGAGCTCATTTTGATATCTTCTATTTAAGCTTTAGTAAGGTACTTTGTAAGTATCTTTGACATCCATTATAGCTTCATTCTTTTGGGGGAAACTTGACGAGAGAGCTTGAGAGGGAGTGAGGAAAGGTTGGAGTTTGAGAGAGGAAGAAGATCCTGTGAGGGAGGACTCAAGGGAGTGTGGAGGGGGTTCCACACGATTGCTCTGGCATGCTCGCACCTGAATACCATCGAATTTAAGGCTTATCTCGAGGGAAGTTCATCAAAAAAGAACATATCTTTGGTGTCAAAGGACCCGGTGAGTTCGCCGCACCGAGGAAGGTGGAAGTGATTTTGTAAGGGCTTCTACGCCTAGCTATGGGGGCTAAATGAGAGACACTTAGTTTAGTGAAATAGTTGGAGGGTGCCTCCAATGAGTGGACGTAGGTCAAGGTTTGACCGAACCACTATAAATCTGGTGTGTTCTTTCTTTTATTACTTCCGTATTTAATTTCTGCATCGTTGATTTCTTCATGGTGATAATTGTTCTTTTTGTTTAAAAGATCTTTAACAACCAATTCACCTCTCTCTTTTTAGCCTTGGTCCAGTTCATAAGGGCCTAACATCCCTAATAATCTTTTAAGTGGTATCAGAGCACTTTCAAGTGGTATCAGAGCAGTATTTATAAAATTTAGATTTTAAAAGCTTTTGAATTTCGATCCATGACAAATCTTTCAAATCATAATATTGCGGAAGGTTATTCAATCACCAAACCACCTTTGTTTTAAAATATTACATTTAATTTTTAGAAAATTTGCATGTCTATTTTTTTACAATCAATTTATTTTTGCATGTGGCAAATGATTTTAGCTGGTTATTAATTACTATCACGTATTTTAAATGGAATTAAAACTGATATTCCTTTTAGTCAATGGAATAAAGATAAACGAATCGATGCTCAATTGAATGCAAAATCTTTAAATGGCTTTTGCTGTGCTTTAAATTCTGAATATTTTATGTTAGTATCCACGTGCACTACTGGTAAGGAAATTTGGGAGAACTACACACCATATACGAAGACACTAGCGAAATCAAGCAATCCAAGTTGATATGTTAATGCATGATTTTCAACTATTTTCCTTGAAATCTTATGAGACGATCTTAGACATGTATACTATGTTCATTCAAATTGTGACATCATTGCATGCTTTAGGAAAAGAATTTTAGAATTTTAAAAAAGTTAATAAAATTTTTCGTCTACTAGATAAGTTTGATGCTAAAATTGTTGCTATTTGTGAATCAAAAAATTTGAATGATTATTCTATTGATAATTTGATTGGCTCACTCATTACCTACGAGCAAAGTTTGTGTCAAAGACTTTTGAATGCAGGTGTAACGATTGTTCTAAAAGCTGAAGATACGGAAAAAGATAGCTTAGATAGTGATGAAAGCAATGACTTGACAAACAAATTAAAAAGCTCACCAAAGCATAAGCATCAACAAAAATAGAAGAAAGGTAAAAATGGTAAGGGTGTTAAAATTTCTTCTGACGTTATTTGCTTTTGATGTAGGAAGCCTGGACATATGAAAAATCAGTGCCCTAATTTAAGAATTATTCCTGTGAAAGAAAAGGGTAAAGCGAAGCAATTTTAAACTGGGGAATTAATGAAAAACAAAAAATCTCCTGGGCAGCATGGTTTCTGAAGCATCTGACCAGGAGAAAGATAATGGTTAAAAGCCTTGTTATTGTGTTTGTGTTGTGTTTTGTTTTTAGTTATTTTTTGTTTTTTTGTTTTGTTTCAATTTTATTTTATATTTTTGTCTTTGTTTATTCTTTGATTCTTATTTTATTTTGTGAAATTTTTTTGCAGATCAACACACACATTAACTTTTCTAAAAATAAAAAATCTACTTCCTATTTTTTCTTGAAATATTTAATAAGTTGTGATTGACTTCTCTAAAAAAGTCAAAGGAAAGAAACTCATGTTTTTAACTCTCAATCTCTATTTCCTAAAAGAGGTTATTCTACTTTTGATTTAAAATATTTTTCATATTTTAAATTGGTTATTGAAACAAATTTTTTTATCTCCCTACATTTTATTTATCACATAAGAATCTTTTGCAAGGTGTTGAATCTACCTCATAATTTTCTTAATCAAGAATTTTCATTTTTGTTAATAGTATGGGTTTAATTTTAGTTTTTAAGATTTCAGAAAGGTAACATACTAAAAAAATTGGCAAATAATGCCAAAAATAAAAGATGCATAAAGACGCCAAATTGAAAAAAAAAAATAGAATACACAAAGTGTATCAAAAGATGCGCAGTGCGCCAATCAATTGTCAAGAGGTATAAAATGAGCCCAAAAAGTTTAATACTTACCATCCTTGTACTTCTTAAAGCTCAAGAAAACCCTTGATACTTTCAATACTTCAGTTTGAAAATTTTGATTCATGATTCAACATTTCGTGCATTGATCTTCTATTAAATATATTTTATGAAAGAAGTTTTTGAAAAATGAATTTTTCTTTCTCTAATTTATTCCTTGATTTAGATATTGAATTAAAAAGTTTTTTAGCCTTTTTAAAGAACTTGAGTTTTGGATTATCAAATTCTAAATTTCTAACCTTTTATGGGCTGTGTTATCAATCCAATTCTATTAAGTTTTTGATTAAAACCAAGAGATAACTTTCTCATTTTAAGAATAATTTTTTTTTCACTAAATAAGGGAACATTTTTTTATCTTTTGTTCATTTTTGTTTGTGCCTCATCTCTTTTTGATAATGTCAAAGAGGGAGAACGTACTGTTGAATTTGTATCCTTTTTATTATTTTCAAAAAAATTTAAAACAACAACAATATTTTTTTCTCCCCTATTTTTAAGGTGTTATTCTAATAAGGGGGAGATTAGGTGAAAATGTTCCTTTTTTGAAAATTCAAATTGAAATGTTTTCCATCATAAAAAAGGGGGAGATTGTTGCGGATCTATGGTTTATGATTTTGATAATAACAAACAAATCTTATTTCTCTACGACTGCTTTCTACTAACATTTTAGGTTCACACGATCAGACTGGAATTTGGAATCAGCTTAAGATTGAGCAGACTAGGTCCGAGTCAATTTGTATATTTTTTCCTTTCTTGAGTCTATTGTATTTGGTGTGGCACCTGATGATTTGTAACTTGATAGATTTTCTATTGTTCTCTAAAGATTTCTATTTTTGGTCACATCGTCCGGGATGATATAACTATCATCCTGAACGATCTGTTTAAAAGCAAAAAACCTAATTAGGGCATCCTCATTAAAGCAGCCATCATAAGCTGATCGGTCTGGATGATACTTTTATCGGCCAGGATGATAAGCTCAATTCAGAAAGAATCAGCTGCCATGATCAGATTAGGTATTCTTTGTTTTAGGCAATTGGCCAGGGCGATATACACATCGTTCAAGATGATCTAACTCAATTATGCCTAAATTGATCTAGTATATTTGGAAAGCATTAATGAATGATTGATACGATCAAATTGTTTGGGATGATCATAGGTTCGGTAGGGACGATCATAGGTTTAGCTGGGACGATGGCCTGGATGATTTACATCGGCCAGCATTTATTCCGAGCGATAATCAGGATGATGGAAATTAGTTTTAAACTAATCATCTGGGATGATCGTGATATCGTCCAGGATGATGTAACTAATTTTCTTCTGATCGTCCCAAATCGTCTCAGGCTGATGAGCTTATTTTATACTGATCGGGCATGATGATATGTTTATCGTCCTGGATGATAAAGTTGTCAACTTGTATTAATGAGCTCGTTTTGAGATCTTCTATTTAAGCTTTAGCAAGGCACTTTTTAAGTGTCTTTGGCAGCCATTTTAGCTTCGTTCTTTTGGGGGAAACTTGAAGAGAGAGCTTGAAAGGGAGTGAGGAAAGGGTGGAGTTTGAGAGAGGGAGAAGATCTTGTGAGGGGGGACTCAAGGCAGTGTGGAGGGGGTTCCACACGGTTGCTCGGCAAGCTCATACCTGAATACTGTCAGATTCAAGGCTAATCTCGAGGGAAGTTCACCAAAAAAGAAGATCTCTTTGGTGTCAAAGGACCCGGCAACTCCACCGCATTGGGGAAGGTAGAAGTGATTTTGTAAGGGCTTCTCTGCCTAGTTTTGGGGGCTAAAGGAGAGACACTTAGTTTAGTGCAATACTTGGAGGGTGCCTCTAAGGAGTGGACGTATGTCAAGGTTTGACCGAACCACTATAAATCTGGTGTGTTCTTTCGTTTATTACTTCCGCATTTAATTTCCGCATCGTTGATTTCTTCGTGGTGATAATTATTCTTTTTGTTTAAAAGATCTTTAACAACCTATTCACCTCTCTCTTTTTAGCCTTGGTCCAGTTCATAAGAACCTAACATCCCTAACGATCTTTCATTAAGGAATGCTTAATTGGACATCGTTCCGGTGGATCGTCCTGGACTATAAAATATCATCCCGTACAATCCAGGACAATTTTTCCAAAATTTCTTGAGAATTTAAGGAAAGTAATTATGACTTGATTGCACGATCAAATCATCCAGGACGATTGCTAGATCGTCTTGGATGATCGCTAGATCATCCTGGGCGATCGCCAGATCATCCTGGCCGATATGATGGATGATTGGACATCAGATAGCTTACTTTCAGAGTGATGTTCAAAATGATATTCCATAATTTATACTGATTGTCTAGGATGATATATTATCATCCGGGATGATAAGAACAAATTTCTTCTGATCATCATAAATCGTCCCTGCTGATAGGGATTAAATTACACTGATCGTACAGGATGATATTAGTATCATCCTAGACAATAATGTCGGCAACTTGCATTAATGTGCTCATTTTTAGCTCTTCTATTTAAGCTATGACAAGGCACTTTGTAAGTGTCTTTGGCGGCCATTGTAGCTTCGTTCTTTTGGGCGGAGCTTAATGAGAGAGCTTGAAAGGGAGCGAGGAACAGGTGAAGTCTGAGAGGGAAAAGATCTTGTGAGGGGGGACTCAAGGGAGTGTGGAGGGGGATTCCACACGGTTGCTCTGACAGGCTTGCACCTTAATACTGTTGGATTCAAGGCTTGTCTTGAGAGAAGTTCACCAAAGAAGAATATCTCTTTGGCGTCAAAGGACCCGACGACTCTGCTACACTGGGGAAGGTGGAAGTGATTTTGTAAGGGCTTCTACGCCTAGCTGAGGGGGCTAAAAGAGAGACACTTAGTTTAGTGCAATACTTGGAGGGTGCCTCTAAAGAGTGGACGTAGGTTAAGGTTTGACTGAACCACTATAAATCTGGTGTGTTCTTTCCTTTATTACTTCCACATTTAATTTCCACAATTAGTTTTCTTTGTGATGACATTGGTTTTGTTTTGTGTTTTGATTGAAAGTTTTTTTTTACCAATTCACCTCTCTCTCTTAATTAGCTTTGGGCCAGTTCATAGGGCCTAACATCCCTAACAAACTTTCACCCACCTCTTCCTCATCAACTCCAGCCAAAATCTCCCACTACCCTACCCGACTACTTTAGAAGATTAGGTATACACCTTATTTTATTTTGTTTCTTTTTTTAGCATTAGATATTATTAATTATTATTACTGTTTATATATATATATATATATATATATATATATATATAATGTAAAAAAAGAAAAGAAATTTATACAAAAAAAGAAAATAAAAGAGAGAGTTTTTTTCTTAAAAAAGGAAGAGAAAAAAATGCTTGCCTTGATTTTGTGCACTCTTCCATCATCGCCACACAAAGGTATAAATTTCTAACCTAAAAATCCCACTCTCGAGGCTTGCGATGAGTCGATAAACCCCCTACACATTTATATAGCATAGTAGGGAGGGAAACTGGTGCGAAGCTTGTGACGAGCTGGGTAATCCTTGGAGCTCTCATGTACCATGAGGGGGATGAAAAATAAGTATCCATACATGGGAAAATCACTATGTTTCTTATCAATAGGTGCCCAAGACCCCTAAGCGCTCATGTAGCAGCTTAGGGATTGAAGAAAAGATAGCTTCGATGTCTATAGGCATTTACCTAATGTGCCCATGTGGCCTGGAAGGGAAGGCTAGTCTCCTAAAGTTTACATTAAATGGGGGAGATGCCGGGAGGCTACTGGATTTTTTTAGTAAAAGTAAGGGACTTGCCACCAAACAAACAGGAATTTGTACAAACAAGGGACTGTATTTGGACTGTAACATCAAATGAACTAAATGGAAAATTGAACTTAAAAAAATTACACAGTACTTAAACTTGTCTTGAATAATAGGAGACTTTTTAACTCAAACTTAAATGAATATAAGTATGTGAGTTCATATGATAATTGACTTAAACAAATTTGTGCACTATTTGATTTGAACAATCATGCAAAATTTAAACTCAAATAAACTCCAAGGTACTTAAATTTGATAATGGATCAAATTTTATTTGAACTGAACTCAAACATAAAAGATGATGGACTTGAACTCAGACTAAAATTTGGACTTTAGCTAGACTTGTGAATCTGAGTTTGACTCAAAGGAGTTGGCATTGAACAAATGATAATGAACAACATTGCATGGGATTCATCACCCGCATAAGATCATGAACACAAATTTGACACTTGCATAAATACAATAGTCCATTTGTATATCAAGAAAGATCTATGAAGAATTCTCATGTTTGTTGCAAACTATATGTGAGAACAAAGAATTAGCAACCATAGCTTACCTACGAGAAATGGCAAGGTTACTAACAATGTGGTTTAGTCACAAACCCTGGCTTGAAACCATTAAATAATGATATGAATTCCTTGCTATGATCAACACTAATCAAAGATGACATATAAGATAGGTGCAAATGGAATAAATAGAATATTTTTGAAGATAAAAGACTTGAAAGTTCAATTCATTTATAACTGATAAGAAGTCTATAAAAGATGTGACCTGATAACAAAGTCATAATGTGGGCTTGTAAACCACACCAATCGACTCATAACTTTGAATCTAATTCATCCTTAAGCAATATCTGATGAGAATTGTAAGACATGTGGGCGAGGAATGGTACAATTAAAACAACTCAAGTTTTGAGTTCTCAATCAAAGTGATATGAATGAGTGATTAAATGGGGGATGTCGCAATATGCATATAATCAACAAACAGAGCAAGTGATACACATATTAATCATGTAAGCAAGTCAAAGAACTCAAATGAATATTAATGGAAAAATGCAAGCAATTGCTTATAATAATTAAAGTTTATACGCATTACTCATAGGCAATAATCAACATGGATATGAATGATTGCTATAAAAAAGGTACAATCATGCAGCTTGAAAGTTGTATAAACAAATGTGGAAGCATCCCTATCACTTGCAATCCTCCAATATCAAGCAAGTTCAGTTTTCTCTCCGACAAGCAGTAATAGATACACATGCAAGTGCAACAATTTACAAATCAATGGAACACCTGCAGCAAATGTAAAGCACCAACAAGTTGTTATATTAAAGAACATGATAGTACCCCTACAGTCAAATCCATCCAATGGCACTTAAATACATCAATCATTTATAAGTGGGAGCAGATGATGTCCAAAAAACATAAATATAAATCTCTGCAAGCTATTATAATAGAGAGAAGACATGTAATACATCTTCCAAATATACAAAAATACCCCCACACATGTACTGTAATATATATGCACATAGGTATACTAAAGGAGTAAACATAATCATGACCTGCATGGGCCATGGTGAGCGTGTTGTAAGAACACACGACATCTAAGAATGCTATACGGGTCAATAAATTTGAACCCGGTCCTCCTAAGCAGGTAGTAAGAGTTGATAAGGTTCATCAAATAATTATAAAATACCCACCAAACACCTACATAGGCCCTAGCGAGCGTATTATGGTAGTACATGTGACGTCTAGTGATGCTACGCAGGTTAGTAAATAAACCCAAGTTCAAGCCAGATCCTTCTATGCTAGTAGATAGGAGTTGACACGGCTTGAACCATTAAATAAATATACGGTCATAAGGTTGTCTGATATACTTATTTTATACATTCATATTAGGCATTCAATAATGAAAGTTCACCAATAAAGGTCCAAAGTTTATAGAATCTTATCCTCTATCAAAAAGTGGACGAAGTCAATAGGGTTTGACCAATAAAATGGAAGTAACCCTAGTCACCCCAATGATAGCCGTGTTGAATGCAAATCTCAATTGGAGGGGTTAATTACATATACATTCAAATGTCACATAGCTATCCAAAATTTAAAAATCCCAAAAATAATCTAAATCCAGAATATTTAAGGTTAAAATTCAACCCATCAAATACTTAAAGAATAAAATTCATCCACCCTTTGCAACAGTTTGCTTAGGTGGACAAATTAAAAAATACTTCGGCTCATAAAGAACTAATGCTTAGTCCAAAATATCACTAGGATCTATTCTCAAATAATCTCTTGCCTATAAGGATGAGGTACATGTCCTCTGACAGTTGGTTTTGTTGCCAAATGGCACTGCAGGATAAATGGTTATGACTCATAACCCTCCAAACTTAGTGGTTTTGCCACTAAATGGCACCACGAAATACTAGTTATGACCAGAGTCAATACACTCCTTAGTGGGATCAAATCCTTGAGATATGAATTAATATGATATGATCGATAGGGAACAAAGCCCTCTATTAGCTAAGATGGATTCAAATTTATCCCCTTAGATAAACATTCAACCCAAGTCTATAAGGTCCACTTAGACAAAGCAACCCATGGCTGCCGATAAGGATTCTTCTATCAGGTTGGGTTGACTACCTCCTATGACTATGTAGACAAGGGACCACGATGTCCCAGGATGACAGAATCATGGGATCTTGATTGGGTCCATCATCCATTCCCCCACCATCTTCTTTAAGTATAAGATGGTGCAATTACAAAATTTAAATATCTATTCTCCAAGCATTCTGAATGCCCATGCTGCTACTATATTCTAGATAACACATATCTCTATGTATCTGATTGACAACTATCCTTAATAGAAAGTTCTCTCTCATTAGCGGGAGAGGTAATTAATCATAGGGACTTACTCATATTAAAAACTAGAACTCAGATCATAAAGTCCTTACAAAATGAGGGCAAAATGTTTGGGTAGTGTCTTATCTACAAATTTGTCCGCCTTCCAAAATTTACCCACGAACTTAAGTTTGTTAAAACTCCCCCAAAAAAGAAAAGCATAGCGAGCGGAGGTTGGGACTTAAGTTTGTTAAAACTCCTAGATGATTTGCATATTGTTTAGGACAATGTTTGCTGATATACTTGATTTTCTTAAATCGCCCAAGATGAAATACCATAATTTTTCTTATAATCATCCTGGATGATCCATAATATCATCTTGGATGATCTATACAAATTTATATTAATCATCCTAGACTATCTTAATATCATCTGGTACTAACAGGTTAATTTCTACACATCATATTAGACGATCCGGTGTTCCTCCAGGACAATTTTTGGCAACAAAATTGAGTTTTTTGAGTTTTCTAAAGCCCTCTTTTTAAGCACATTGTACGAGATTATCCTGTGATCACCCTAGATGATAATGTCGATTTAGTGCATTTAAGATCCTTTTTGGAGCTCTTCTATGTAAGCTTTGTCAAGGACTTTGAAAGTGTCTTTAGAAACCATTGAAGCTTCATTTTTCTGGAGGAAACTTGAAGAGAAAACTTGAAAGGGAGAGAGGAAAGGGTGAAGTTTGAGAGAGGGAGAAGATCCTTGGAGGGGGTTTCAAGGGAGTGTGGAGGGGGGTTCACACGATTGCTCTGACAAGCTTGCACCTTAGTACCATAGGATTCAAGGTTCATCTTGAGGGAAGTTCTGGGAAGAAGAATATCTCTTTGGTGTCAAAGGAGTCAGCTACTCTGCCGCGCCAGGGAATGCGGAAGTGATTTTATAAGGGCTTCTCTGCCTAGTTGTGGGGGCTAAAGGAGAGACAGTGAGTTTAATGTAACACTCAGAGGGTGCCTCCAAGGAGTTGACGTAGGTCAAGGCTTGACCAAATCACTATAAATCTGGTGTGTTCTTTCCTTTATTATTTCCACACTTTATTTTTGTTGTGGTTAACTTCTTGGGTGAACTCTCTGATTGATCTTTTTATAATTGATTTAGTTTGTTTCTGCTACAAGATATAAAAAGATTTTTCTTTTAGTTAAAGAAGATTTAAATATCAATTCACCCTCCCTCTTGGTTAGCCTCGGGACTAGTTTATAAGAGCTTAACATCCCTGATGAAGTTTCACAAAGCCCTCTGTTAGCCAAAGTGGATTCAAATTTCTCCCCTTAGACAAACATCCACCTAGGTATATATAGTACCCTTAGATGACACAATCCATGGCTTCTAATAAGGATACTTCTACCAAGTTGGGTTGACTTCCTCCTCTGATTAAGTAGACTAGGGATCATGATGGTACGGGAACACAAAACTATGGGATCTTGATCGGATCTATTATTCATTCCCCCACAATCCTCTTTAAGTATAAAATGGTGAAATTCTTAATCTTAATTATGAAATTCCCAAATTCCTTAAGCCTACTATATACCTGATAATACGTATCTCTATGTATATGATTGACGACTAGCCTTAAATGAAAGTTCTCTGTCATTATCAGAAGGGGTAATTAGCTATAAGGGCATGCATCTATAGGAAATGATAACTCAGATCATAAAGTCCTCATAAAATGAGGGCAAATTCTCTGGGTAGTGTCTTATCTACAAACCAATATGCCTTCCCAAAATTTACCCTGGAACTTTAATCTATTAAAGCACCCCCCCCCCCCCCCCCAATCCCTCTAAAGAAACATGCAGGGGAGGCCTGGGCCAAATTTTTTGAGCCCACAGTGAATAATTATTTTCTCTATATCTGAATAAATCATTTTGGTATAATAACATAGATAATATCATTATTAGTTGTATACATTTTTATGATTTATCACCAATTCAAAATTGAAAGTTTTTGTATGAGAGAAAATATTATTTTTGGGATGAACCTCATTTATTTAAATCATGAAATGATCAAATTATGAGAAGATGTGTCCCTGAAGAAGAAATAGAACCAATCATTAGGGAGTTTCATGATTCTCATTATGGGGGATATTTTGGAGGTTTTAGAACCGCTTCTAAAATCCTTCATTGTGAATTTTTAAGCCTATCTATTTAAGGATCAAAATGAATACAATAAGAATTGTGATCAATACCAAAGAATAGGAAATATTTTAAAAAGAAATGAAATGCCTTTGAACTATATTTTGGAAGTAATAATATTTGTTGTTTGCATATTGGATTTTATGGGACCTCTTCTGCCATCCCATGGAAATCAATATATTCTTATTATTGTGGATTATATTTTAAATTGTTTTGAAGGTTTAGAAAACTCTAAAACTTATGCACAATATGATAAATTTTTTTAAAAAATATTTTTCTAGATTTAAAAAACCAAGAGTTTTAATGAGTGATGGAGGAAGTCATTTTTATAATAAAAGAATATAAATAATCTTTAAAAATATGGGATTTACCATAGGGTAGCAACTACTTATCATCCCCAAACAAGCGGTCGGGCTGAGATTAGCAGTAGGTATATTAAGCAAATTTTGAAAAAAAAATGGTCAATTTTAATAGGAAGGATTAGGTGATTATGTTAGATGATGGATTAAGGGATTATAAAACTGCTTTTAAGACTCCCATTTATATGACTCCCTATAATATAATATTTGATAAAGGCTTGCCACTTTTTTGTGGAACTAGAACACAAAGTTTTATGGGAAATTAAAGAATTAAATCCTAATCTTAAAGGTGTAAAATAGAAAAGTTGATCAAGCTGAGTGAATTGGAAGAAATTAGAAATGAGGTTTATGAAAATATAAGGACTTATAAAAGATAAAGTAAAAAGTGGCATGATCGTAAGCTTCTTAGGAAAGAATTCACTCATGTACATAATTTTTACTTTTAAATTTTAAACTTAAGGTATTCCCATATAAATTAAAATCCATATGGTAAGGACCATTCACTATCATAAGAGCATTTCTCTATGGAATTATGGAAATTAAGAGAAGAAAAGCTAGCATGTTTTTAAAAATTAATAATTAACTAACATAGATCATTTAAGTTATCAACTTAACTTGAATTTATGAGTTATACATTTATTCATTAATCTTTGAAATGAAGATGAATAATTAAAGTAAAAGAACAGATATGTGTACATTAAAAGCGAAAGTTATTGCAACCAAACCTTTAAATTAGTGATCCTATTAAATCCTTACATTAAAATCATTGAGATTATAAGAGATTTTTTTTGCGAATATGGATTCAGGGATTATAATTTTAATGATAGAAAATATTTTTAACATTTCTATTTTTCTACTATTTCCCTGCATACTAATGTTTCAGGTCCATAAGTTCAATTACAAATCAAGCTGGCTCAAAATTGGGAAGATTAGGACTAAGTTTATCTGTAAGTGTACTTCAAGTGTTTTTACCTTTTCTTGAGTCAAAAGTAACAAAGTGGATCCTAATGCTAAGTAACCTTGCACACACACACTCAGGGGAAAACTATGTTTGTTTTAGAGATTTTTATTTTTGATTATATCATTCCGGATGATCCAAATTTGTCATGGATGATTGGTTAAAAATAGAAATCCTAATTAGAACATCCTTATTAAGATAATCAAAATAAGAAAATCATCCTGGATGATATTCAAATCATCATAGATGATATGCTCAAATAAAAAAGAAACAGCTGCCAACTCTTTAGGCATGTTATTATTTTTGGACAACATACAGGACATCATCTTGGATGATGTAGTATAATATTAACTAAATTAGTCTAATGATTAAGGAAAGCAATTAAGTTTTGATTGGTCAATTATATCATCCTAGATGATTAAAGGATCGTCCGAGATGATTAGTTAAAAAACCTTAGGTTCTTCCTTAATCATGGTCGAATAGTACGATGTGCTCCATGATATTTAATGTTTTAAACTAATTTCCTGGCCAAACAGGATGATGTACTGGATGATATTTGTTATTTTGAACTAATCGTACAGGATGATCCAACAATCGGCATGGATGATTAGTTATTTTTTCATCATCCAACATGTAAAGTTTGTCTGAGCATAGCGATGGTCAGGATGATACTTGACATTTTGAACTAATCATACAGGATGATGTACTCATCCTCCTGGATGATCAGAACAAATAAATCTTCAAATTGTCTATCCACCCTCAGATCATCCTAGCTGAATGAGCTAAATTTGTACTGATCGTATGGGGCGATCTATCGATCGTCCTGGATGATCTTTATCAGTTAGTTACAATTTAGGGAAAATTTTGTGCCCTTCTATATAAGCTCTTTTATTAACTCAAGATTGAATCTTTTGCTGCTATCTTGACTTGAGAGAGCTAAGATAAGGAGAGGGAGAGCTTGGGAAAGAGAAAGAGGATCTTATGAGGGGGAGTTTATGAGGGCTTCACAACTCTAAGCAAGGATCAGAGCCTTCTTCTCAAGTTATTTTCCCTGGTTCCTTAGAGGTTTTAGAGAGGTCTACTTTAGGGATCGATCAAGGTTTTCTACTTGCCTTTAGAGGAAGCGAAAGGAGATCGAGGTTTTCTGCCTGTTTTAAGTGGAAGAAAAAATAGGTCGGGTTCTCTACCTCACCGGAGTCAGTGGAAAAGAGTTTTATAAAGGCTTATCCTCCTTACTGTGAGAGCAAAAGGAGAGTCACTGAGTTTAGTTCAATACTTAGAGGAGAGGTTTTGAGGAGTGGACGCAGGTTGAGTTGATTGAACCACTATAAATGTTGTTTTTTTGAAGAAATGCTAGAAGCAATTTTATTATAAGAAATCAAAGTATAAGAACCTAAGAAAAGAAACACCTATCACATTCCTCCTTTAATAATTTTAAAAAATAAGGAGGAACCTTATTACAATCCAAACTATCCCAAACAAAATCATAAGAATGAGCATAATTAGCACAACAATCCACTAGCTTATTACAATCCCTAAAACCACTATAAATCTGGTGTGTTTTTTCATATTGCATTTCTGCATTTAATTTCCACACTTTATTTTACGTGGGTGATTGTCTGGTTTAAATGGTGATTTGTGTTTGAGAATTTTTAAAACACCAATTCACCTACCTTATTAATTAGCCTTGGGCTAGTCCATAAGGGCTTAACATCCCTAATGAACTATCAAGTTGTATCAGAGCGGGATTTATAAAATCTAGTTTTTAAAAACTTTTGAATTTTTATCCATGGATAACTTTGGTAATAGAAATATTGCGAAAGGTTATTAAATCACAAGACCACCTTTGATTGATAACATACCTTTTAATTTTTGGAAAACTTGCATGGCCATATTTTTATAATCTATTAACTGTCGCATGTGGATGCTTGTTGAGGATGAATATTCTACACCAACTCGTGAGATAAATGGCATCAAAACTGAACTTCCTTTTACTAAGTATACATTTGATGATAGGTTTTAGTATAAATTAATGTAAAATATTTAAATTATTTTTTTTATGCTTTGAAATCAAAGGATTACATGTATGTCTCAACTTATACCACGCGTAAAGAAATATAAGATAGGTTATGTATTACTTATGAAGGTACAAGTGAAGTTAAGAAATCTAAGTTGAATATCTTACTGCATGACTATGAACATTTTTGCATGAAACCTAGTGAGCTAATATCTAAAATGTATAATAGGTTTTATCAAATTGTCACCTCACTACTTGCCGTAGGAAGAGAGCTAACTAACTATGAAAAAGTTAACAAAATTTTGAGATACTTGTCTTCTTCCTATGATGTTAAGATAACTATAATCACTGAATTTAAGGATTTAAATACTTATTTTGTTTATAACTTACTTGGGTCACTCATTGCTTACGAGCAAGAAGTGAACCAAAGATAATTTGATGTAGGTGAGAAAAATAAGGAGAAAACTTTAGCGCAGAAGGATAATGATACGGATACTAATTTTTCTAAGTTTGAAAGTGATGATGTTGCCTTAATCACTAAGCAATTTAAAAGCTTTCTAGGGAAGAAACAAAGGCACCATCAGAACTGGAACAAAGGTAGGGGTAACAAAAATTTTTAAAAGTTCTTCTAATATTATTTGTTTTGAATCCAGGAAGCCAGGACATGTGAAAGATGATTATGATATACTGAAGGGTCACCCAAGCAAGGAGAAGGGTGAGGAAACTGTTAAGAGAGTTGCTATTTATATGTTTTATATTCTTGCAACTTGTATAGTTTGATGATTCCAAATATTATTATTTTATGTGTAGTTATCTCCTAACACTTTTTTGGAAAATTTGTTTTTTCTCTTGTGTGTACTAACATTTCAAAAAAATTGAACTCCAAACTACTTAAGACTTCAATTCATATTCAGTATGAGATAGTTTATAAATTAAAGTTTGTACTTTGCTTTGTATTGAGTTTGAGGAGTGATTGTAAATATGTAGATAAGCACACATACAATTGGGGAACAAGAAATTTATATTGATCGTATGGGACAAACATAGTTTGTATGGGACGATCAAGTTAGTTATCCCCTCGGTAGAGTAATGGATCGAATAGGAAGTGAGAAAATTTTTCTATGTCCTGATCGTCCGGACAAAATTCCATATTAGTCCCTGGACGAACTCCTCTGGATTCTCACCTTACACTGTTCGTCCAGACGAAATGCATGATTCATCTCTGAACGAAATCCTCTGGACTTCCAATTTGATTAGTTTGTCCAGATGAAGTCCAAGTTCATCACTGGACGAACTCCTCTGGACTTTGATTATACACTAATCATCGAGACAAAATTCACTATTCGTCCCTAGACGAAATCCTTTGTGCAAAAATTGTCCAGGATGAAGATATGTTCGTCCCAGGACGAAGTGAATCAACACTTCAAATTTTGACGTCGTCTTGCACTTTTTGGGAATCGACCTATGGAATAACCTTTCTACCGGATGAACATAGTTCATACGGGATGATGATCGGGTACAAAGACATTTCATACTCATATACATTAGGATCATTTCCGACACTTAAGTAAATGGTTCAGTACGATCCATGATCGTAAGGGACAATCCATTTCATGTTGACTTCAAAATTTACAGTTTTTGGATGGTTTTCTTATCTCTCTTATATATAGTCCAATTTTGACTGTCAACAAATCTTTTTGCCCATTGATCTTCGTGCCTATTGAAGGAAGAGTCAAGGAGAGAGTGTGAGAGAGTGTTCAAAGAAGGATTCTTGCTACTGGAGCATGAAGGCTTCACTTGGAGTTTAAAGGTAAGAGTCTTTGCTATTGAATTATGATTACTTCACTCTTTTCTTTCTTCCTTCTAGATTTCTTGTGAGGAAATCTGTCAAAAAGATCCGGTTCTCTACCAACACTTGGAGAGTGTGAACAGACGAAGGGTTCTCTGCCCACACTAGGAGAGTGTGAACAGCTGAAGGGTTCTCTGCCCACACTAGGGATAGTGTAAAAGGACGACGGTTCTCTACCAACACTGGGGATAGTGTAAAAGGATGATGGTTCTCTGCCGCACTGGATAGTGGTGGAAAGAGTTTGTTGTAAAGACTTCTCCACCTTATTGTGGGTGCAAAAGGAGAGTCACTATTGGTATTAGTGCAATACTTGGAGGGTGCCTCCGAGGAGTGGATGTAGGTCTGGTTTTGACTGAACCACTATAAATCTTGTGTCTTTTATTCTTTACTTCTTTTTATTTTCTACTTTTTTTGTTCTTAAAATTTTGGTTGAAAAACTATTTCTTAAAATTTATTAAAGTTTACTTTTGGTTCAAAATATTTAAAAGAGGGATAAATTTTTAAAATACCAATTCACCCCCCCCCCCCCCTCTTAGATAGCATTGTGACATAAGCTTAGGTTTAACAACCTAATTTATTATGAATGAGTTTCAACAAGTGGTATCAGAGCTTTGTTTTAAAATCTTAAGTTTGTACTACTTTTTGATTAACATAGATGGCTACATTTGGAAATCGAAACACACATGAGGGTTACTCTATAACTAGACCTCCACTTTTTGACAATATATCTTTTGATTTTTGGAAAACTCGCATGTCTACTTTTTTACAGTTACTTGATTATCGTATGTGGATCTTAGTCCAGGAAAGATATACAAAACCAACTAGATTAGTTGACGGAGTTAGAGTTGAAACACCTTTTGCAGAATGGACAGTAGAAGAATGTGACTTAGCACAACTAAACGCCAAATGTTTGAATTATTTCTTTTGTGCTTTAAAATCAGAAGACTACATACGGGTTTCCACTTACAAAAGTGGAAAGGACATATGGGATAGACTTTGTATAACATATGAGAGGCCTAATAAGGTTAAGCAATCTAGACTTAATAACTTGTTACATGATTGTTGACCTCATTTTTGTATGAGGTCACTAAGACCCTTCCAGAACCCAGATCTAATCCTAGACCCTAGGATCCACTCTAGACCTTAGGATCCTTCTAGATCCAAGACCTTAGAGCCTATTCTAGAGCCTAGGATTCCCTTAAATCCTAGATCTTAGAATTCTTCTAGATCTTAGGATCACTCCAACTTCAAATCAATCTCCACCCTTGATCAACCTCAACTTTAAATCAATTCCTATATTTGATCCACTCCGATTTCAATTTGATTCTTACCTCTGATCAATTTAAATCTCAAACTTCATTCAATTCAAATCCAAATTATTTCAAACTTTGACTCAATCCACTTGAGAATCCAAGTTTCAACCTAGACTTTAATCCCACCTTTAATCTATCTTTGACCTTATCCATCCATTAACAATCACAACATGATTGTAAATGACTTGGATAATTCAATATTAATCATTCAAACTTGAAAGTTATTCCAAATCCAGAAACCCAGACTCAAATCCAAAGCCTTAAGGCCTTGTCCTAAAGGCCCTTTTCAGAGAATTTTCAAGCATTCCAAAATCCAGTCTGATGGCCTCTGATTCAGAGTCTGTCACTTACAAAGTGATAAGACATGTCTCTAGAGGCTACCCTCCAATTTTGAGCCCATTCTGAGGTCTTTAACCCCAGAATTTGAATTAAAATCCAAAAGCTGTGAAACCTTCAAATATTTACAGCCTATGCCACTGAGCCTAACCCCTTTGAGATCTTGATCTTGGAATCCTTATCAAAGTCTCCAATCACTTTCAGACTCTTGATTTTAACCCATTGAGCAGTAAACTGCATTTTTCAGAACCATTTTTGACCCTAGTTGACCAATAGGTCAAAATTGACCAAAATACCCCTATAGGATTTCAAATGCCCATTTCAATTCAAATCAATTCCAAACCCTTTGAAACCACTTCCAATGAATTTTAAATGTTAAACTCAACTTGTTGAACTCAAACCCAAACCTTGGGTCAACTTGGTTGACCAAGTCAACCAAGTTTGACCCATGGACCCATACACCCTTCCTCTTTCAAATTTTTGAATCAAGTCCATTCCAAGTTCTTTGAATGTATGGGATGACCCCTTGGGTACCCAAGAGACCCCTCTTGGTGACCCAAGCCTTGGGCTCACTTGGGTTGGCCATATGGCTTGACCCAAGTGACCAAGAAGAGGCCTCCCTTGAGCCATCTTTTGATCTTAACCAAATTGAATCTAAATCAGGGTGCCATTGGGTTCCCATGGACCCAACACACCTTCCTTGATTAGCCCATGCCTTGGGCTAGCTTGGGTCAAGAGTTAGGCTAGCCCAAAGTGCCCAAAAACACTTGGGATTGAGCTAAATCTCAACCTAAGCCCAATTGAGCTTGACCAACACCTCCCATAGGTGGCCCTAGGTTCAATGCACCTTCTCCAGCCAGCCCATGCCTTGGGCTAGCTTGGGTCAAGAGTTAGGCTAGCCCAAAGTGCCCAAAAACACTTGGGATTGAGCCATCTCCCTGTCTAGATCAAATTAGACCCAATTGCCGCTTGCATTGGGTGCACCAGACCCAGACCCACTTCCCACCTCAAGCCCAGGGTCTGGCCTGACCTGGGTTGAGCCCAAATCGACCTGAACCGAGAAGGTTTGGATCAACCCGAGCCATCTTTTAATCCAGATCGAATTCAACCCAATTGCCACTTGCATTGGGTGCACCAGACCCAGACCTGCCTCCCATACCAAACCCAGGGTCTGATCTGACCTGAATCGGGCTCACTTCGACTCGAACAAAGCAGGTTCGAGCCCAACCGAGCCACCGGATTGACCCCAGCTTCCCCAGGCCAAATTGGCTCCACATTTAGCTCCAGCATGTCCCCATCGGCCTTCCCTGGTCAATCCGACCCAGACCATGGCCGGCGGCGGTCGGAACCAATGGAGAGCAAGTTCCGGTGGTCCCCCCAGGCCGGTCCTGACCGAAAGCCTTCCAAAGGCTGTGGCTCGCCGGCTTGAGGCTCACGAGCTCTCTGGAATGGTGCCCCTTTCCACTTGGCATCAATGCGAGACCTCCTCCGATTCAATCCTGGCCGTCCGAGCTCGCGGGAGGAGGCTGAATAGGGTGGTGCTCCCCAAGGCTCGCGAGACGCTCTCAGAGTTTTCAAATGATTCCCCAGAGCTCCCTCGATCTCCCAGCACCTTCCTTCGAGCTCCTAGACCGTCCCTTCCATCGCTTCGAGCGAACTCCGGCGAAAGGCTTCTGCATCCCGCTCAAAGTTACACCTCCAGCCGTCCTCCAGTCGCAGTCTCTGAAGGAAACCTGCTCGCCTTCGTCCCCTGAAGCTTCTAGATAGAGAAGATCATTCGTTGAGGCTTTCTCTGCGGTAATTCCTCCATCCCGAGCTCCCTAGTTAGGTAGTCCGGTCAAGTGTGAAGGAAACCTTCACCCCAGCGGATTTCCACCGTTGGATTGAAGGTTTCCACCCCCCTGATCCTCCCTGTGAAATTTCATCGAAGTTCGCCGGTGCGATTGCTCGGATCACGCCGGAGAACGTTCACGGCTTCGCGCAAAGGTGGAGGTTGAAGACGAAATCTCAACCGTTGATTTCGATCAACGGCTCGGATTAGATCCCGCGGTCCCGGAGCGCGTTTAATCCCAGCCGTTCGATCCGCCATCCGACGGCTGTGGTTAATCTGGCCATTAACAGTTAGCGCCAATCATTGCCTGGCGAATCAGCGCGCGCCGCGTGGATAACGGGCGCTGACTGTGTAATTGCCGGATTAATTAAATCTAGAAATTCAAGGGAACTTCAAAAATTCATAACTCCCTGCACAATTGTCCAAATTAGGTGTTCTTAGGCTCATTGGAAAGGTCTCAGGGAGCACTACAAAAGCCTTATGGTTCCAGACTCTGGTTAGGTCAATATTAGGTTTAATTTTACTTTGAGCATATTATGAATTTCTTTAATTACTTCTTGAATACATGTTCACCAGGTCTGGAATTTTGGGAGAATGAAATTGGACATGTTTCTGACATGTCCAAATTTTATCTCCCCTTTTTATGTTGTTCAAGGGCATTTTCCCCATTTTTTAAGTTTAAGGGTCATGGTTTGACCCTTAAATTCAAAGAGGGATTTAGACCTATCCAATGGGATTTAGGGTGTGATTTTTGGTGTGCTGATGATGTTTAGGGTAAGGAGTGTAGAGCCACTGATTTTGCCCCAATCCAAGCCTAGGATAGATCCCTATAGTGATTTGAAGGTGACTTAGAGCTCACCTTGGGTGGTTTAGTTAACCACCTTAGAGTACCCCTTTTGAGCCCAAATTTTGTGGGTTTAGGCCTTAGGATCAGGTGATCCTTTGGTCTAAGTTTCACCACATTTGGGGTTCATTTGGTTTCCCAAGTAGGAGCCACAATAATTCCCCTTAGAAATCCCTTTTAGCCTTAATAAAATTCTAATAAATTTGGTTTAATTCTTAAAAATTCCTCCAAACATCTCTAATTAACCTCAATTTATCTCTTAATCATTAAAAATTAAAATCACTTTAATTTGACATTAAAATCCATTTTAACTTAATTTTAATCAAAATCAATGTTTAATCCATTTTAATTCATTAAAAATTATTAAAAATCCCAAAAAAATCTTTAAACACTTGCTGATTTCTCCTTAGATCATTTTTGATCTTTGGAGTTGATCTCAAGAAGTTTAAGACTCATTTGGGTTCAAATTATTAAAATGGCTCTTAATTGAAACAATTTAATAATTTCAATAAATACCCAAACTTCCAAAATTCATAACTAATTATAGAAAATTCTAAATCAATCAAACTCAGTGGCTAATGACTCTAATTAAAATCTAGTATTTTCTAAAAATGTCAAACCCCCAAAATCTGGTCAGAGTCAAAAAGTCAACATTTTGGTCAACCTTAGGTCAAAACCGGGTTAAAACTTCTAAAAATCATAACTTTTGATAGAAAATTTCCAAATTGAGTGTACCAACTGTCTAACAACTCATAATTAGGTCTAGTATTTTAATAAAATACAAACATTCCAGAATTTGGGCTTAATCAAAAATTCAACTTTCAACCCCTTAATTAAATGATTAAAATATTCTAAAATATTCATAAAATTTTAAAATCATTCTAAAACTCAGAAAATATTGGTTTAATGCTTAAAACACTTAACAAATCCTTTAAAACACAACAACCATCCTAAAGTTGAAGTTTATTGGCTGGACTACTCCGGGCTGCGGGGCTAAGTGTCCTAAGGAGGCTGGTTCCTCGAGCCTGGTGGCACAACGCCACGAATGGATTCTAAGGGGTGTTAAATCTTAAAATAGATTAATTTTTTAATTATTTAACATTTTAAAAATCTCTAATTCAATTACATTAATTTGGTTTATCGGCTGGACTACTCCGGGCTGCGGGGCTAAGTGTCCTAAGGAGGCTGGTTCCTCGAGCCTGGTGGCACAACGCCACGAATCAATTAATGGCAAACTTAAATTAATCAAGATTTTAAAATCAGTAACTAACTTACTTTAATATTAATCCACTCTTTTAATTCCAACCAATTTAAATAACTTAATCAACCCCGATTGCTACTGGGTAACCCAGGCCTACGAGGCTATTAGCTTAGCCCCAAGGAAGGTGAAATAAACTTCACGGCCTCGGTGTGAAACAAAGGTAGTAATCAATTAACCTTTAAAATATGTCTAATTAAAATTCTTAATTCATTAATATTTAAATTTTAATCTAAACCCCCCCCCCCCCCCCCCTTTCTAAGCCTTAACAAATCCAAACTTTTAGACAACTTCAATTAATAACCCACTTTAGGATCTACCCCAGCCACACGACCTTTCTCACACACTTTAGATGATGTGCTAGGACAACCAACTCTAGATCTAGGTTAGGCCGGTGTTTACTTTACTGCTGTGTGCCAGGTTTTTCGTAGTTTTCACTGCATGTTGTGGATGAAATTGCTTTGCTGTGTCTGCTTACTTTTTCTGTACTCTGTGGATGGATTGATGTGTTTGGCGACTAGATTACCCTTAGGTTAGGTACGATCTGGATGTTGACACAGTTTTCTGCAGGTGGCCACGCTCATGCAGGGCAATATAAAAAGGGGGCAAATAAAAAATGCATAAATATTATAAACTCTTTGCACAGGTGCTTCAGCTGCTAAAGCCCCCAAATCATAAAAAGAGCGTGGCCAGTGTGTTTACTTTCTTTTCTGCTCATATACAACTGCTTGGGAATAACTGCTTTTTATATATTAATTGCTTAGGATAACCCTGCAGGTGAGTCTAGATTTTTATTTTGATATCAATGTAATTTGTGTAAGTGTCAAGTGTTGTGAAAGTTTATTTTGAGTTGGGATACATAGATCCAAAGCTTGGATTCCAAAGAGGAAAGGATACCCCTTTGGGGAACACTCCTTTTCCATTTGGAAATCCAAATTTGGATCATACCTCTTCCTTACCCAAAGAGGAAAGAGTGGCCTTCCCCTTAGAAGGAAGTGCCCTCTTATCCATTTGGGTAATCCACTACGAAGATTTCAAGAAGATTGAAGAAAAGGAGTCCAAAGAAGAATGAGATTGAAGATTTGAAGATTTGAAGATTGAGAGTATCCCACTCAAAAAGAACTTGCGTCATTACTAGGTTTAGAATCCGGGTTGTTGTCAGTGGTGCCCGGCCACTTTACTTTCTGTAATATTCTGGTTTGTAATAAGCAAGGCAATTTTGCCTATGGACATTTATTAATTAATTTGTATTTGATGTGATGATTTGATTTGCCTTTAGGATTACTTGTTTTTACTAGTTTTTTGGCGATTGCATGCCGCTCTTTGTTTTCGCCTGGATACGTGAGACTCGTGAGGGTGTGAAAGTTTTCTACTCATAATTTTAAAAGTCTAAAATTTTAGTGAGTCTAAACAACATAGAAAGATAACGAATCTAGGGAATTAGCCGGGGATCGACCCCGGGGTCGCATGCATATTTTTTGCATTCTTCTTTCCTTGTTTTAGACCCTTCCCCGCCTGCGGGTAGAGTCCGGATAGTCTGACCTATGAGGACGAGGTGCCGGACCTGGGGAAGTCCAGTCTTCTAAAAAATTATTTTATAAGCCTGTTTTTAAAAATTTCAAGCATATTTGATTTGAGGTTGTCAACCAGCATGCATTGCATTAGATACAAATTAAAGAGTCAAAATTTTAATTTCATAGTCCTTAGCATTTTTAGCACCCAACATAAGTCAAAGGGGCCAATTAGGAGAATCTCTAGATGTCGGCCCCAACTTTCCAAAACTTTAATTATACTACGTCCCTACCACTCTTTCATAAAAGACCGGATTCATCTCTTTTAAATCGATTAGGTGGTTAGCTGGCTCCCCAATCCAGGCCGGGGTAAGTCCAGTTTTGCACTGCATTAGTTAGGATCGGACGACTGTGGTCCAGTGTCCAAAATAGATTTAGGATCCGGGGCAGATCTTTGATTATAAGACCCCAAACTTCGGGAATCTAATCCCAAATTTCTAATAAAATGCTCAACTCTAATTAAAGCTTCATTTCAATCCCAAAATATAAAGCCCAACACTTAGATTAAGTTGGGACACTTCCGGATGGTTCTGGAATCTCAAAGTGTCCCCTACCTCTCCTCCTTTAACTCCGTTAATAACTGCTCAATTTTGATCCATTCCCTTTTGATTTTCCAATAATTCTATTCATACTTTGATATCACTCCTAGAAACTCTAAACAAAATTCTGCCATTATTTTAATCGAGAGTTTTCGTAGGAGATTTTATCTCCCTACGATGTAATTAACTACGAGGGCTTGCGCTCGTAGGAGATTTAGAACCACACACGCACCTGATTTTAAAAATTGATTTTTCAAAACTCAATTGGATTTCTTTGGGAAAACTTAAAATACTAGTGATTATTATTATCATATTCAAAGAATTATTCATCGAATGATATTTTCTCCCTTCGGGGAGATACATCTTTCTTTGATAAGGCTTTGGATGTGAACCTAACGATCACACTTCTTGAATATTGTATTGGATATTCAGTTGAACCTCATTTTGACCCTTCGGGGTCATATGAATTTCTCTTTAGCATCCGCTCACAATATTCAAGATGATTTCATAATTCTAAGTCTGAACACCGTTATGAAAGTTTATTTTCGTCCTTCGGGGTGATATACTCTTTCTAACGAGTCGATTCGACCTTAGAATTAGAACTTAACCTTAATCTTAAAATCCCAAAGAAAACTAATATTTTTCAAAACACATTTTCCAAAATTCCACCAACAAAAAATGGCACGCCCGGTGGGACAAATCTCTCTCTCCATCTTTAATAATGACAAAATTTTGTTTCATCGGTAGTTTTAACTATCATTTCTTCCGTTGGTCCCTCTGCTCATTTCTTCCTTGGGTGAGTGTGGCCAACATCTAAAATAATAACAAAATATTAAAAGAGAGGTTCCACCTCTAAATTTGGCTTTATTTAGATTTTTGTTCTGATTTTGACCTTCTGCCCCAGCATAGCCTGTGAGGCGACAGTGTCAAATCAGATCTCTGGATATCCTTTTTAATTTTATGGATTTATGGTCGATAAATTTCTCGTTCAACATATAAATCCTTAAAATTGAAAAGAATTCAAAATTTTTGATTTCGTTCCAAACTATTTTAGTTTTAACCCCCTCATTTCCCCTTTGACTTCTAAGGGTGGGGAGGGTTAAACTATTCCTTTTTACTTGGGCTTTCTCACAATTCCATAAGCCTTCGGGCAAGGGGAAACTCTGTCCGTTGTGTTTTGGAACCTGTAAGAAAACCCCTTTCAAATTCTCAAAATTTCCTCAAAAAAAAATTTCTTAAACTCCAAGTTGTCATGTGTTACCCCATACGATTTCCTCGTGGGCCAACATATGTCATACTTTCAAAAAATAATAATAATAAAATACTTTTTACCACTCTTTTCAAAAAGATCTAATTTCAATCATTTTCTTTAACTTTCAGAAAATTTCAAATGGCTGGCCAACTGATTTTCTCCTTTGACCGAGAGTTGTCTTCGACTGTTAATGACCAAGGGAGCACTGTTATTTTTGGAATGGGATTTAGTACTCTAGAGCTCTCTATGGATGGACACCAGATTGTTAGCTTGGATGCTAGTAAGGAAACTCCCCCAGTAGTTGAGTTAATTGTGGGATCTGCACCCACCTTGCCAGTAGTCAGTGATGATCAGAAACAGTCTGAACCAGTTGTTGAGCCTCCCACTGAAATTAAGTCTGTTTTTGAAGAAGGGTCTAGTTCTGGACTTAGATTCACCACTAAGAATCAGAAGAAGAACTATTTGAGGAGACTTAGAAAGAAAATCTCTAAGGCTAAGAGAGTTCTACCCTTTAAGACCTTGGCTCAAGTAGAACCTGAGGCTGTTGAGGAGCTACCTATTCCTGCTTCCTCTCCCCTCCTAAAGGGAAGTCGCTTTTACCCCCTGGCTTCAGCTCAAGGGGAGGAGAGGATAGCTAGGATAGCCCGTTCTCCACCATGCCCGGTCGACTACTCGACTAAGAAAACTCAGAAAGAAAGACATCTCCAAAAGACAAGGACTTTGAGAAATATAATTCATACCTGCGCTGCACAGACTGGACAGACTAAAGAGGAATATGTGAAACAATTGAAGGGAGTGATCTCACATCGCTTCCAAAAAGAAGTGTTGAAGGAAGAAGTATCTGAAGCAAAGAATTTAACCCCACAATTCGTTAGAAAGAATAAGAAGTATGTTAGACAGCCCGCTACTTCAGTACTGGTTGATGGATATCACTGGGTGCCACGCCCTCTGTCCTCTCAAACAGAGGGTATTGTGTTGACTGGGTCCGAGAGAGGCCGCCACTCTACTGGTAGACCCCCGGTACCCCCACATAAACCTGTAAGATTGGCCTCTGTGATTGTTAAACCAAAGGGGGTTGAAGTTCAAAAGTCTGTGGACCTTAAAGGAAAAAGACCTAAATCTCCTGAAAGGAATATGTGCCAAAGAGAACTAAGTTGGAGAATCTGCCACCACCTCCTAGAACTTCTAAGTTCATTCTGCAGCTCCAACGAGTTTCAGCCAACCCTACTCCGAGTTCAGTTGAATTGATGGATGTTCAGGCTAGTACTCCAGTTGTTATAGTTGACAGTCCTGCCACAGCCAGTCTGACTCCTGATCCAATAGTTACCGTTCCTGCTACCCCAGTTGATGATCCCCAAAGTCTGAGTGTCATTCCTAGGCCCCTTAGTCAGGTGTCTGAGGACCTTACCTTACCAGATGTGGGAACTATCACTTTACAAGCTCCTGCTTCTCCTGAGGAATATGTCCCTCTCCCTGTAGAGGATGCCACTCTTCTGACTACCAGCTCTGGGATAGTCGAAGAGGAGAGAATTGACCAGGATTTAGAAATGGAAGATGAACCGGATACAAAGTCTCAACCAGATCCTAATCCAAAACTTACAGAAATCATTGCCCTTATGGATTCTGAAGAGTTGTTTGATATGGCTGAGTATAAAGGATACTTACCCCTTGACCCTAAATCAATTGGGGATAGACCGGTCGAGGAGGTAGTCCAAGAAATAAGAAACATTTTGTTGAACAAAGAAGGAATGGCTTCTTTTGACCCTGATATGGATGATCTCCTTGGAGATGAAGATGATTATGTTGGGGGCATTCATGTGGTTGAAACTAGAGGATCTAATAAAGAAGCTGAGCCCAGCAAGCGCCGATTTGCTAAAGAGGATGATCCACATGCTGTTGAGTCAGAGTCAGATGAGTCTGTGAAAGATAGAGATGAAGAACATATAAAAAACTTGGAGACTCAGCTTGCTAGCATGATGTCACAAGTTAGAGAAATGCAAGAGAAGTTGGACAAATCACAGCAAGAGTCTTTCATGATCCACCAGTCAGCTCGAGAGCTCACAGAAAAGGCCAAAAGGGCAGAATTTAATTCCAGACCTCTCGAGTCACCACCTGTGACCTTTCCTTGTCCAGTAGAGACACCTCCAGTTCACCCTGCAGTTTCCACCATTCCTTCAATCCCACCTCAGAAGGATATCAAGCAGTTAATTGAGGACCAGGTAAGGGAGGCCTTAGCCCATGCTCAAGGAACTGTGTCTATTTCAAAGGGTAGACCCTACCCCGAGGAATATGACTTAGTTCCTTACCCAAAGGGCTTTGTGCCACCAACTTTTAAAGTTTTCACTGGAATTGAAAATCCGAGACAGCATCTGGCCCACTTCCGAGCAAGCTGTTGCAATGCAGGAGGGTCAGATGCTCTACTATTTCGCCAATTTGTAAGTAGTCTATCCGGCATTGCTTTTGAATGGTACGCCGATCTGCCCAACGGTTCAGTAAGAACCTTTTGCGACCTAGAAAACCTCTTTCTTAAGAGATTTTCTGGAGCGCAACAACACACCACCGTGGGCGATCTCGTGGTTGAAAAGCAAAAGCCAGGAGAGTCTCTAGTTGAGTACATCTTGAGGTGGCGAAACCTCTCGATGAAGTGTGAACCCCAGTTGCAAGAGCAACATGCTGTGGAGATTCTTTTGAAGAATATCCACGGTCCTGTTGCTTTTCTCCTGAAGGGTTTCACTATTAAAACTTTTGAGAAACTTCTTAATAAGGCTAGCAATTTGCAGGAAGAGGCTCCTAGGATGCCATTCTTACGAGAGCAGTCTGAAGAAAGGAAGGGTCCAAAATTGGTGAAAACATTTGAAAAGAAAGCTGTGGTCTCAGCAGTAGATAAAGGAAAGAGGCCAGTGATTAGTCAGCCTAGCACTCCACTTCCACCACAGCCGCCTCAGAAGCAGCCCTTTCAGATAGTTCCTCAACATACTAGAGATCCCTCCTTCATCCCTTTTAGAGAGAGATTGGCAAAGCCTTATCCATTTAAAAGGGAGTCAGTTAAGAAGATCTTCAGGAGTCTGTTAAAGAAACCAGATTTTCAGTTGCCAGAGGCTAGGAGGCCTGAGGATGAGAGCAAGAAAGATGATCCCAAGTATTGCCCGTACCACAGGATGCTTAGTCACCCTCTTGAGGACTGCGTTGTGTTCAAAGACTGGCTTGAGAGGAACTACACCCAAGGTAACATTATAATACCTAAGAATACTTGGTCGATCCAGAAAAGGCTTCAATTAAGACCATTTCAGGTAATCCTCTTAACTCTTCTTGTTTTGTTGAAGATGGTTGGGACATTGCTTTGTCCCGGGCACTTAAAAAGTCGATTAACAAGTCTTTTCGTCTTTCTCAACAGCTGACTACGATAGCCCAGGCCCCGGTGTGGAAAGTTGACCTGGACGCTTCGCAGAAGGATGTTGAGCCACTTCCCTCTCCAGTAGTCTTAGGAACTACTGAGAAAAATGTAAAAGAAGAGAAATTTGATTTTGTAGAGAGGAAGTGTGTAGATGAGAGATGTATTAGAATGGCGGATGGTGGTGTTAAAACCCTTTCCCCTCTTTTGTTATCTGACTTTTACTTTGCCCCATCAAAGGCGAAGGGTCAAAAGATGAATAAAAAACATCCTTCTACTTCTGTCTTGATGATTAACCATGAATCTCAAATGCAAATTGATGACTCTCCTGTTTTGAATCAAACTCCTAATGAAATAAATATTGAGGTTAATCAAACCAACCTCACCGAATCGACTATTCAAGAAGAGGTCGAATGTGAAGCTTTATCAGAAAGTGATTTCCCTCAAATCAATTTCCAAGGAAATCCTATCTTGATAGAACTTTCAGATTCTGACTCGCTTTCAGGAAATGATGATCCAACACCTATGGTGTGTGTAGACACTGCCCTAGTTTGCCCGCCCGAAGACGTCGAGCAGGTGCAACTCCGTGGCGGTAAAGTCTTACCCCCTAGGTTGCCCCCTCAGGACAAAGGCAAGCAATCCTCATTCGAAAATCTAAATCCAGATTCCCCTCAACAACCAGAATTCCCTTTAATTCCTCCGGGTTTCGAGTCTGTCGTTCCTAAGGTTGATTACAATGTTCTAGCCCACCTTAGGAAGTTGCCAGCAAAATTAAGTATTTATGACGCCCTCCTTCTTTCCAAAGAAATGAGGGAGTCTCTAATTAAAGCACTTCTCGATCCCGAGATTTGCTTAACACAGTTGGCTGCAACTTCAGAAGGTGAGGCTCTCTACTTCAAAGAGGTCCCTGGGGTTACCTTTTCAGACGAAGATTTACTCTTGGGAACTGCTGACCACAATCGTCCCCTCTACATCACTGTAGATGTGGGAAATTTCAAGTTATCAAGAGTCCTTGTTGATCCGGGTGCATCGGTCAACGTGATGAACATAAAGACTCTTGCTTATCTCAGAGTTGATACTAGCAAGCTTTCAACCGACAGGTTGGTGCTTCGTGGGTTCAACGAGAAGGGCGAGAGAGCTTTAGGTTCAATCACTCTACTCCTGGAAATAGGAGGGTTAAAAACTGAAGCTAAATTTCATATAATTGATTCGACTACGTCCTTTAACGCACTTCTAGGTAGACCTTGGATTCACGAATATAGAATGGTTCCATCTACCCTGCACCAATGCGTTAAGTATCAACGAGACGGCATTGAACATGTGATTAAGGGTGATTTGCAACCATTCTCGATTCAAGAAATCGGAATCTACGAAGATGCTGCATATTTCATACCAAAAGGGTCCTCGTCCCGTTCTAAATTAGAGATCAAATTTGAGGAGAAAATGGTTGGACAAAAATTCAACCAAAAGAAAGAAAAAGATAAGAATATCAATCAAGAAATGATTCAATCGAGTAGTGAAGACGACTCTGATATCGTTGTCCTTAGACCTCCAAGCACATTACCTCAAAGAGGTGGGAGGATGGCTTTAAGGGCACGAGGTCGAGGCCGTGCTTCATTAGACAGGAGAGCAGCACCTGTGTATATTGATTTGGAATCAGATTCCGATGGTGAACTAGAAAGTCAAGGTGCTGCCCTCTCTCTCGATTATCAAAACATAAATACTCCTCCAAAATTTGATCTCACCTTAGACCAGGACAGTGACCCTGAGGTAGATATTTCAAAAGTTAAAAGTGACGAGCCTGAATTAACAATGTATGAAAAGCTCACTAGAAGGATTGAGGCCCTTTCTCTGACCCCACTGTCGGCAGGCAGGGTTGTAGGGTTGGAAGTCAAAGTGGCCCCCAACTTGGATGGTGAAGTTAAGAAAGTCCAGAAATTCTTTCCTGGCTCCTCCTCCGCAAGGGACGAAGGTGATGTAACCCTTGAGGAGGCAGATTTTAATGAATTAATGGAATTACCTTTCGGCTACTTCCCTGTTTGTGTAAAAAACACTTTTTCTAAAGGTTCTATACCATACCGATGGACTAAGGGTCAAGCTAGATACCACGAGAATATTTGGCGAACAAAAATAAATAAAAATCCAACAAGTGGTATTGGCTTTGGAACCAGTTAGTTCATTCGATGATGATGAGTATTGCCTAATGATAACTTACCATCTCGATTCTCCAAATGTCCCTACAGATCCTCCTTGTCCTCTAGATGGACTCTGTTTGGAGACTTTAGACGATCCCGATGATCTTCAAGTTCGGGATGCACCCCCTGAATTTGAAGAGGAAATTAAGTCGACAGTCGATGAGTTGAGAGAAATTAACTTGGGAAACGATGATGACCCCCGTCCGATTTTATAAGTACTTTGTTGAGCGAGGGTGAAACCCAAGACCTAATCCAGTTGTTATTCGAGTTCAGGGATTGCTTTGCCTGGACATATGACGAAATGCCAGGTTTGCCTGCTGAGGTAGCAGTTCACAAACTTGGAGTTCGGCATGATGCCATCCCTGTTAAACAAGCTCCTCGACGCATGCGCTTAGAGATTGAGCAACAAGTCGTTTCTGAAGTTAAGAAATTGGCAGAAGCCGGATTCATTCGAGAGGAACAATATCCCTCTTGGGTGGCCAGCGTCGTGCCAGTTCGAAAGAAAAATGGTCAATTCGGATTTGTGTCGACTATAGGGATCTGAATAAGGCATGCCCTAAAGATGAGTTCCCTCTACCAATACCAGAACTCATGGTGGACATTGCCTCCTCACATGCTATTTTCTCATTCATGGATGGCTCGTCGGGTTATAACCAAATCAAGATGGCCCCTGAAGATGAGAGAAATACGGCGTTCAGAACCCCTATTGGAATCTTTTGTTATAAGGTAATGCCATTCGGCTTAAAGAATGCCGGAGCAACCTACCAACGGGCCATGACCCGTATCTTTGACGACTTAATTCATAATCAAGTTGAATGTTATATTGATGATTTAGTTGTCAAGAGCAAGGTTAAAGAGGCTCACCTTGTATGACTTAAGAGTTGTTTTCGAACGGTTGCGCCGCTACGATTTGAAAATGAACCCTTTGAAGTGCGCCTTCGGCGTCGCCTCGGGAAAATTCTTAGGATTCGTAGTGAGGCACCGCGGAATCGAGATAGATCCTGCTAAAATTGAAGCCATCTTAGATATGCCATCCCCTAAGAGCCTTACTCAGTTAAGGTCTCTACAAGGTAGATTGGCATATATAAGGAGGTTTATTTCTAATCTTTCCGGGAGATGTCAACCCTTTTCTGTCCTTGCGAAAAAGGATACTAAATTCGTATGGGGCGAGAAGTGTCAGAATGCTTTTGACGATATCAAACAATACCTTTCTAACCCGCCAGTCTTGGCAGCTCCGATTCCGGGAAAGCCATTAATCCTCTACACCGCAGCTCTAGATGAGTCTTTAGGTGCCCTGTTGGCTCAAGTTAACGACGAAGGGAAAGAGAATGCCCTCTACTACCTTAGTTGAAGACTCCTTCCTACTGAAATTCGATACCCGTCAATTGAGAAGCATTGTCTTGCTTTGGTTTTTGCAGCTCAGAAACTGAGGCATTACATGCTCTCCCACTCAATCAGTCTGATTTCAAGAGTTAATCCTTTGCAATATCTTATGACCCGACCTACGTTGTCAGGACGTTTAGCTCGTTGGTCTATGATATTGTTGCAATTTGAGATTACTTTCACTCCTCTTCGTGCTGTGAAAGGACAGGCTGTTGCCGACTTTCTGGCAGCACACCCGCTGCCGGCAGATTCTCCTCTGAACGATGACTTACCCGACGAACAAATCATGAGTTTGGGGGAATCTGGAGAGGCCATCTGGGAATTATATTTTGATGGGGCAGCATCCTCTCGTAGGATTGCGACCCAACAATCTGTAATTCCTGGAAAGGCTGGAGTCGGTCTAATTTTTATTACACCAGAAAAAGGAATGATGCATTTTTCCTACCACTTATCGGAGCCTTGCACAAACAACGAAGCTGAATACGAAGCTCTGATAACTGGTTTGGAACTTGCAATTCTAATGGAGATTAAAGAGATTAAGATCTTTGGAGATTCCCAACTAGTTATTAACCAAGTCGCCGGAACTTATAAAGTCTTGAATCCGAATCTCCTAAGATATCACCAGTATACACTTCACTTGTTGGAACAAATCCCTATTGCTACTTTGTATAGGGTTCCCCGTGGAAGCAATTCCGCGGCGGATGCCTTAGCAAAACTTGCAAAGGAATTTGCATGTCCTGAGGAGGATTCCATCCCTATAGAGATACAGGGTCGTAAGACCCTCTCCCTTATAGATTTGGAACACATTAGTAAGACTCCCCTTCAGATCCTTTCTGCCTCTTCGACAACTGACGAAGAAGGCGATTGGAGACGACCCTTAGTCGATTACCTTAAAGAAGGGAAGCTTCCCCAGGATAAATCACTCTCCAACCAGATTAAGAAACGTGCCCTATCATATGCACTAGTTAACGATCTGTTGTACCGCCGGTCCTTTGATCACATGTGGCTGCGCTGTTTGAACAAGCGAGAAGCCCAGAAAATTGTTAATGAAGTTCATTCAGGACTGTGCGGTGCTCATCAATCGGGTCCAAAAATGAAATTAAAGATTAAAAGACTTGGATACTATTGGCCTACAATGATTGACGATTGCATGAATACTGCAAAGCACTGTCATCAATGTCAGGTCCATGGTGTGGTTTTACATCAGCCGCCTAATGTGTTACACCCTACGATAGCCTCGTGGCCCTTCGAGAGTTGGGGCACGGATATCATTGGGCCGATTGACCCTCCCTCCGCGAGAGGTCATCGTTTCATATTAGCAGCAACTGATTACTTTTCAAAGTGGGCGGAAGCAATTCCCCTACGAAATGTAACATCACACCATGTCTTAAAATTCTTTCGTGACCACATTGTATATCGATTCGGCGTACCTCGCAGAATCATATCCGATAATGGGTCCGCATTCAAGTCTACAAAAATCAATAGTTTTGTAAGGCGCCATAATATTGATTGGAGATATTCGACGATCTATTACCCTCGGGCGAATGGATTGGCCGAGGCCTTCAACAAAACCTTGGTGCAAATTGTCAAAAAGACCCTTGATGATAACAAACGGCAGTGGGATGAGCGGTTGGTGGAAGCTTTGTGGGCTTATCGTACCACTTATAGAACCCCGACCCAATCCACCCCGTTTGCACTAGTGTATGGATCTGAGGCTGTTCTGCCCTTGGAAATACAAATCCCTTCGCTTAGAATTGCAGTTCAGAATCAAGTTACCAATGAACAAAATGCAAAACTACGATTGGAAGAACTCGAAGGCCTTGAAGAGCGACGTCTCCAAGCTCAACAAAGTTTAGAGTTGTATAAATCCCGTATGGTTCAAGCCCATGACAAGTTAGTGCGACCTAGGACCTTCCAAGCGGGAGACTTGGTATTGGTCCTTCGGAGGCCTATCTTGGCCCATCGGAAGCTGGGAGGCAAGTTTGAACCTACGTGGGAAGGACCCTTCGTTATAGAGATTGTCTACGAAGGAGGCTCGTATCAGTTAGTAGATTGTAAAGGGAACCACCCGATGCTACCTGTCAATGGGCGTTTCCTTAAGAAATACTATGCTTGATGTAGCTCATTTTATCAATTAATAAAACTTCCTTCTCTTGATTTACAACTTGATTCTACCTTTTCTTTTTAAGTTTGTTTTTAACACTCTTCGCCTATACCTTAAGGATAGGTCTCTCCTTCCCTTAGGATTAGACCCGCTAGTGGTGGAGTACGCCCTCTGTGGCACCACCCTGGCATTTCACCCGGGGATTAGTGGTGGAGTACGCCCTTCGTGGCACCATCCTGATTCCCATTCGCTAGTGATGGAGTACGCCCTTCGTGGCACCATCCTAGTTTTCCAGTTAATTTGCCTATTTGGAGTAAGTCTTCTATCAGCATCCTATAGGCCTAAGGTTGGGTGATGCCCTTCCTTAGACCCAAGGTTAGGTATTCCCTACCTTGGTTTCCAGTTGATCCGTCTACTAGGAGTAAGTCTTCTATCAGCATCCTGTAGACCTAAGGTTGGGTGATGCCCTTCCTTAGACCCAAAGCTAGGTATTCCCTACTTTGGTTTCCAGTTAATCTGCCTATTAGGAGTAAGTCTTCTATCAGCATCCTATAGGCCTAAGGTTGGGTGATGCCCTTCCTTAGACCCAAGGTTAGGTATTCCCTACCTTGGTTTCCAGTTGATCCGTCTACTAGGAGTAAGTCTTCTATCAGCATCCTGTAGACCTAAGGTTGGGTGATGCCCTTCCTTAGACCCAAAGCTAGGTATTCCCTACTTTGGTTTCCAGTTAATTTGCCTATTTGGAGTAAGTCTTCTATCAGCATCCTATAGGCCTAAGGTTGGGTGGTGCCCTTCCTTAGACCCAAGGTTAGGTATTCCCTACCTTTGTTTCCAGTTGATCCGTCTACTAGGAGTAAGTCTTCTATCAGCATCCTGTAGACCTAAGGTTGGGTGATGCCCTTCCTTAGACCCAAAGCTAGGTATTCCCTACTTTGGTTTCCAGTTAATCTGCCTATTAGGAGTAAGTCTTCTATCAGCATCCTATAGGCCTAAGGTTGGGTGATGCCCTTCTTTAGACCCAAGGTTAGGTATTCCCTACCTTGGTTTCCAGTTGATCCGTCTAGTAGTAAGTCTTCTATCAGCATCCTGTAGACCTAAGGTTGGGTGATGCCCTTCCTTAGACCCAAAGCTAGGTATTCCCTACTTTGGTTTCCAGTTAATCTGCATATCAGAAGTAAGTCTTCTATCAGCATCCTATAGGCCTAAGGTTGGGTGATGCCCTTCCTTAGACCCAAGGTTAGGTATTCCCTACCTTGGTTTCCAGTTGATCCGCCTATTTGGAGTAAGTCTTCTATCAGCATCCTATAGGCCTAAGGTTGGGTGATGCCCTTCCTTAGACCCAAGGTTAGGTATTCCCTACCTTGGTTTCCAGTTGATCTGTCTACTAGGAGTAAGTCTTCTATCAGCATCCTGTAGACCTAAGGTTGGGTGATGCCCTTCCTTAGACCCAAAGCTAGGTATTCCCTACTTTGGCTTCCAGTTAATCTGCCTATTAGGAGTAAGTCTTCTATCAGCATCCTATAGGCCTAAGGCTGGGTGATGCCCTTCCTTAGACCCAAGGCTAGGTATTCCCTACCTTGGTTTCTCCAGTTTCCTTGTCTACTAGGAGTAAGTCTTCTATCAGCATTCTGTAGACCTGAGGTTGGGTGATGCCCTTCCTCAGACCCAAGGTTAGGTATTCCCTACCTTGGTTTTACCAGTTTTCCTTATCCAATAGGTGTAAGCCTTCCATTAGCATCCTATAGGCTTGAGGTTGGAAGATGATCTCCCTTTCACTCTCAAAATTCTACTTCCATTCGGTCAACGCCAATGTGTGCAGCAGAAGTTCCTTCTACTACACACATTGGGGGTCCATTTGTTGACCTCATTTTTGTATGAGGTCACTAAGACCCTTCCAGAACCCAGATATAATCCTAGACCCTAGAATCCACTCTAGACCTTAGGATCCTTCTAGATCCAAGACCTTAGAGCCTATTCTAGAGCCTAGGATTCCCTTAAATCCTAGATCTTAGAATTCTTCTAGATCTTAGGATCACTCCAACTTCAAATCAATCTCCACCCTTGATCAACCTCAACTTTAAATCAATTCCTATATTTGATCCACTCCGATTTCAATTTGATTCTTACCTCTGATCAATTTAAATCTCAAACTTCATTCAATTCAAATCCAAATTATTTCAAACTTTGACTCAATCCAATTGAGAATCCAAGTTTCAACCTAGACTTTAATCCCACCTTTAATCTAGCTCTGACCTTATCCATCCATTTACAATCACAACATGATTGTAAATGACTTGGATAATTCAATATTAATCATTCAAACTTGAAAGTTATTCCAAATCCAGAAACCCAGACTCAAATCCAAAGCCTTAAGGCCTTGTTCTAAAGGCCCTTTTTAGAGAATTTTCAAACATTCCAAAATCCAGTCTGATGGCCTCTGATTCAGGGTCTGTCACTTACAAAGTGATAAGACATGTCTCTAGAGGCTACCCTCCAATTTTGAGCCCTTTCTGAGGTCTTTAACCCCAGAATTTGAATTAAAATCCAAAGACTGTGAAACCTTCAAATATTTACAGCCTATGCCACTGAACCTAACCCCTTTGAGATCTTGATCTTGGAATCCTTATCAAAGTCTCCATTCACTTCCAGACTCTTTATTTTAACCCATTGAGCAGTAAACTGCATTTTTCAGAACCATTTTTGACCCTAGTTGACCAATAGGTCAAAATTGACCAAAATACCTCTATAGGATTTCAAATGCCCATTTCAATTCAAATCAATTCCAAACCCTTTGAAACCACTTCCAATGAATTTTAAATGTTAAACTCAACTTGTTGAACTCAAACCCAAACCTTGGGTCAACTTGGTTGACCAAGTCAACCAAGTTTGACCCATGGACCCATACACCCTTCCTCTTTCAAATTTTTGAATCAAGTCCATTCCAAGTTCTTTGAATGTATGGGATGACCCCTTGGGTACCCAAGAGACCCCTCTTGGTGACCCAAGCCTTGGGCTCACTTGGGTTAGCCATATGGCTTGACCCAAGTGACCAAGAAGAGGCCTCCCTTGAGCCATCTTTTGATCTTAACCAAATTGAATCCTAAATCAGGGTGCCATTGGGTTCCCATGGACCCAACACACCTTCCTTGATTAGCCCATGCCTTGGGCTAGCTTGGGTCAAGAGTTAGGCTAGCCCAAAGTGCCCAAAAACACTTGGGATTGAGCTAAATCTCAACCTAAGCCCAATTGAGCTTGACCAACACCTCCCATAGGTGGCCCTAGGTTCAATGCACCTTCTCCAGCCAGCCCATGCCTTGGGCTAGCTTGGGTCAAGAGTTAGGCTAGCCCAAAGTGCCAAAAAACACTTGGGATTGAGCCATCTCCCTGTCCAGATCAAATTAGACCCAATTGCCGCTTGCATTGGGTGCACCAGACCCAGACCCACTTCCCACCTCAAGCCCAGGATCTGGCCTGACCTGGGTTGAGCCCAAATCGACCCGAACCGAGCAGGTTTGGATCAACCCGAGCCATCTTTTAATCCAGATCGAATTCAACCCAATTGCCACTTGCATTGGGTGCACCAGACCCAGACTTGCCTCCCATACCAAACCCAGGGTCTGATCTGACCTTAATCGGGCTCACTTCGACTCGAACCAATCAGCTTCCCTAGGCCAAATTGGCTCCACATTTAGCTCCAGCATGTCCCCATCGGCCTTCCCTTGTCAATCCAACCCAGACCATGGCCGGCGGCAGTCGGAACCAATGGAGAGAAAGTTCCGGTGGTCCCCCCAGGCCGGTCCTGACCGAAAGCCTTCCAAAGGCTGTGGCTCGCCGGCTTGAGGCTCACGAGCTCTTTGGAATGGTGCCTCTTTCCACTTGGCATCAATCCGAGACCTCCTCCGATTCAATCCTGCCCGTCCGAGCTCGCGGGAGGAGGCTGAATAGGGTGGTGCTCCCCAAGGCTCGTGAGACGCTCTCAGAGTTTTCAAACGGTTCCCAAGAGCTCCCTCGATCTCCCAGCACCTTCCTTCGAGCTCCCAGACCGTCCCTTCCATCGCTTCGAGCGAACTCCGGCGAAAGGCTTCTGCATCCCGCTCGAAGTTACACCTCCAGCCGTCCTCCAGTCGCAGTCTCTGAAGGAAACCTGCTCGCCTTCGTCCCCTGAAGCTTCCAGATAGAGAAGCTCATTCGTTGAGGCTTTCTCTGCGGTAATTCCTCCATCCCGAGCTCCCTAGTTAGGTAGTCCGGTCAAGTGTGAAGGAAACCTTCACCCCAGCGGATTTCCACCGTTGGATTGAAGGTTTCCACCCCCCTGATCCTCCCTGTGAAATTTCATCGAAGTTCGCCGGTGCGATTGCTCGGATCACGCCGGAGAACGTTCACGGCTTCGCGCAAAGGCGGAGGTTGAAGACGAAATCTCAGCCGTTGATTTCGATCAACGGCTCGGATTAGATCCCGCTGTCCCGGAGCGCGTTTAATCCCAGCCGTTCGATCCGCCATCCGACAGCTGTGGTTAATCCGGCCGTTAACAGTTAGCGCCAATCATTGCCTGGCGAATCAGCGCGCGCTGCGTGTATAACGGGCGCTGACTGTGTAATTGCCGGATTAATTAAATCCAGAAATTCAAGGGAACTTCAAAAATTCATAACTCCCTGCACACTTGTCCAAATTAGGTGTTCTTAGGCTCATTGGAAAGGTCTCAGGGAGCACTACAAAAGCCCTATGGTTCCAGACTCTGGTTAGGTTAATATTAGGTTTAATTTTACTTTGAGCATATTATGAATTTCTTTAATTACTTCTTGAATACATGTTCATAGGTCTGGAATTTTGGGAGAATGAAATTGGACATATTTCTGACATGTCCAAATTTTATCTCCCCTTTTTATGTTGTTCAAGGGCATTTTCCCCATTTTTTAAGTTTAAGGGTCATGGTTTGACCCTTAAATTCAAAGAGGGATTTAGACCTATCCAATGGGATTTAGGGTGTGATTTTTGGTGTGCTGATGATGTTTAGGGTAAGGAGTGTAGAGCCACTGATTTTGACCCAATCCAAGCCTAGGATAGATCCCTATAGTGATTTGAAGGTGACTTAGAGCTCACCTTGGGTGGTTTAGTTAACCACCTTAGAGTACCCCTTTTGAGCCCAAATTTTGTGGGTTTAGGCCTTAGGATCAGGTGATCCTTTGGTCTAAGTTTCACCACATTTGGGGTTCATTTGGTTTCCCAAGTAGGAGCCACAATAATTCCCCTTAGAAATCCCTTTTAGCCTTAATAAAATTCTAATAAATTTGGTTTAATTCTTAAAAATTCCTCCAAACATCTCTAATTAACCTCAATTTATCTCTTAATCATTAAAAATTAAAATCACTTTAATTTGACATTAAAATCCATTTTAACTTAATTTTAATCAAAATCAATGTTTAATCCATTTTAATTCATTAAAAATTATTAAAAATCCCAAAAAAATCTTTAAACACTTGCTGATTTCTCCTTAGATCATTTTTGATCTTTGGAGTTGATCTCAAGAAGTTTAAGACTCATTTGGGTTCAAATTATTAAAATGGCTCTTAATTGAAACAATTTAATAATTTCAATAAATACCCAAACTTCCAAAATTCATAACTAATTATAGAAAATTCTAAATCAATCAAACTCAATGGCTAATGACTCTAATTAAAATATAGTATTTTCTAAAAATGTCAAACCCCCAAAATCTTGTCAGAGTCAAAAAGTCAACATTTTGGTCAACCTTAGGTCAAAACCGGGTTAAAACTTCTAAAAATCATAACTTTTGATAGAAAATTCCAAATTGAGTGTACCAACTGTCTCACAACTCATAATTAGGTCTAGTATTTTAATAAAATACAAACATTCTAGAATTTGGGCTTAATCAAAAATTCAACTTTCAACCCCTTAATTAAATGATTAAAATATTCTAAAATATTCATAAAATTTTAAAATCATTCTAAAACTCAGAAAATATTGGTTTAATGCTTAAAACACTTAACAAATCCTTTAAAACACTACAACCATCTTAAAGTTGAAGTTTATTGGCTGGACTACTCCGGGCTGCGGGGCTAAGTGTCCTAAGGAGGCTGGTTCCTCGAGCCTGGTGGCACAACGCCACGAATGGATTCTAAGGGGTGTTAAATCTTAAAATAGATTAATCTTTAATTATTTAACATTTTAAAAATCTCTAATTCAATTACATTAATTTGGTTTATCGGCTGGACTACTCCGGGCTGCGGGGCTAAGTGTCCTAAGGAGGCTGGTTCCTCGAGCCTGGTGGCACAACTCCACGAATCAATTAATGGCAAACTTAAATTAATCAAGCTTTTAAAATCAGTAACTAACTCACTTTAATATTAATCCACTCTTTTATTTCAACCAATTTAAATAACTTAATCAACCCCGATTGCTACTGGGTAACCCAGGCCTACGAGGCTATTAGCTTAGCCCCAAGGAAGGTGAAATAAACTTCACGACCTCGGTGTGAAACAAAGGTAGTAATCAATTAACCTTTAAAATATGTCTAATTAAAATTCTTAATTCATTAATATTTAAATTTTAATCTAAACCCCCCCCTTTCTAAGCCTTAACAAATCCAAACTTTTAGACAACTTCAATTAATAACCCACTTTAGGATCTACCCCAGCCACACGACCTTTCACACACACTTTAGATGATGTGCTAGGACAACCAACTCTAGAGCTAGGTTAGGCCGGTGTTTACTTTACTGCTGTGTGCCGGGTTTTTCGTAGTTTTCACTGCATGTTATGGATGAAATTGCTTTGCTGTGTCTGCTTACTTTTTCTGTACTCTGTGGATGGATTGATGTGTTTGGCGACTAGATTACCCTTAGGTTAGGTACGATCTGGATGTTGACACAGTTTTCTGCAGGTGGCCACGCTCATGCAGGGCAATATAAAAAGGGGGCAAATAAAAAATGCATAAATATTATAAACTCTTTGCACAGGTGCTTCAGCTGCTAATGGCCCCAAATAAAAGAAGCGTGGCCAGTGTGTTTATTTAATTTCTTTTCTGCTCATATACAACTGCTTGAGAATAATTGCTTTTTATATATTAATTGCTTAGGATAACCCTGCAGGTGAGTCTAGATTTTTTATTTTGATATCAATGTAATTTGTGTAAGTGTCAAGTGTTGTGAAAGTTTATTTTTGAGTTGGGATACATAGATCCAAAGCTTGGATTCCAAAGAGGAAAGGATACCCCTTTGGGGAACACTCCTTTTCCATTTGGAAATTCAAATTTGGATCATACCTCTTCCTTACCCAAAGAGGAAAGAGTGGCCTTCCCCTTAGAAGGAAGTGCCCTCTTATCCATTTGGATAATCCACCACGAAGATTTCAAGAAGATTGAAGAAAAGGAGTCCAAAGAAGAATGAGATTGAAGATTTGAAGATTTGAAGATTGAGAGTATCCCACTCAAAAAGAACTTGCGTCATTACTAGGTTTAGAATCCGGGTTGTTGTCAGTGGTGCCCGGCCACTTTACTTTCTGTAATATTCTGGTTTGTAATAAGCAAGGCAATTTTGCCTATGGACATTTATTAATTAATTTGTATTTTGATGTGATGATTTGATTTCCTTTAGGATTACTTGTTTTTACTAGTTTTTTGGCAATTGCATGCCGCTCTTTGTTTTCGCCTGGATACGTGAGACTCGTGAGGGTGTGAAAGTTTTCTATTCATAATTTTAAAAGTCTTAAATTTTAGTGAGTCTAAACAACATAGAAAGATAACGAATCTAGGGAATTTGCCGGGGATCGACCCCGGGGTCGCATGCATATTTTTTGCATTCTTCTTTCCTTGTTTTAGACCCTTCCCCGCCAGCGGGTAGAGTCCGGATAGTCTGACCTATGAGGACGAGGTGCCGGACCTGGGGAAGTCCAGTCTTCTAAAAAATTATTTTATAAGCCTGTTTTTTAAAAAAAAAATTCAAGCATATTTGATTTGAGGTTGTCAACCAGCATGCATTGCATTAGATACAAATTAAAGAGTCAAAATTTTAATTTCATAGTCGTTAGCATTTTTGCACCCAACATAAGTCAAAGGGGCCAAATAGGAGAATCTCTAGATGTCGGCCCCAACTTTCCAAAACCTTAAATACTACGTCCCTACCACTCTTTCATAAAAGACCAGATTCATCTCTTTTAAATCGGTTAGGTGGTTAGCTGGCTCCCCAATCCAGGCCGGGGTAAGTCCAGGTTTTGCACTGCAATAGTTAGGATCGGACGACTGTGGTCCAGTGTCCAAAATAGATTTAGGATTCGGGGCAGATCTTTGATTATAAGACCCCAAACTTCGGGAATCTAATCCCAAATTTCTAATAAAATGCTCAATTCTAATTAAAGCTTCATTTCAATCCCAAAATATAAAGCCCAACACTTAGATTAAGTTGGGACACTTCTGGATGGTTCTGGAATCTCAAAGTGTCCCCTACTTCTCCTCCTTTGATTCCGTTAATAACTGCTCAATTTTGATCCATTCCCTTTTGATTTTCCAATAATTCTATTCATACTTTGATATCACTCCTAGAAACTCTAAACAAAATTCTGCCATTATTTTAATCGAGAGTTTTTGTAGGAGATTTTATCTCCCTACGATGTAATTAACTACGAGGGCTTGCGCTCGTAGGAGATTTAGAACCACACACGCACCTGATTTTAAAAATTGATTTTTCAAAACTCAATTGGATTTCTTTGGGAAAACTTAAAATACTAGTGATTATTATTATCATATTCAAAGAATTATTATCGAATGATATTTTCTCCCTTCGGGGAGATACATCTTTCTTTGATAAGACTTTGGATGTGAACCTAACGATCACACTTCTTGAATATTGTATTGGATATTCAGTTGAACCTCATTTTGACCCTTCGGAGTCATATGAATTTCTCTTTAGCATCCGCTCACAATATTCAAGATGGATTTCATAATTCTAAGTCTGAACACCGTTATGAAAGTTTATTTTCGTCCTCCGGGGTGATATAATCTTTCTAACGAGTCGATTCGACCTTAGAATTAGAACTTAACCTTAATCTTAAAATCCCCAAAGAAAACTAATATTTTTCAAAACACATTTTCCAAAATTCCACCAACAATGATTATGAATTATTTAGCTTGAAACCTAATGAATCTATTTCTGATATGTACACAAGATTCACACAAATAGTTACCTCTTTGCATGCATGGGTAGGGAACTAATGAATGCTGAAATGGTTAATAAGATTCCTTATTATTTTCCTACTACATATGATGCTAAAATTACTGCAATTACAGAGGCTAAAGATTTAAACATTTACTCTATTGACAATCTTCTTGGTTCGCTAATTTCTTACAAGCAAGGAGTTACCCAAAGAAAGATTGATGCAGGTGAACCACGAAGGGAGAAGAAAATAGCACTAAAAGTGGAAGAGTCTGAGAGTGAACACTCACAACCTGAGGATGAAGATGATATCGCATTGATGACTAGACAGTTCAGAAGCTTTCTGAAGAGGAAGCAGAAGAGACTCCAGCAATGGAATAGTGGTAAATTTAATAGAAATAGTAAGGTTTCAAATGATGAGATTTGCTATGAGTGCAGGAAACCTGATCATATCAAGACTGATTGTCCAAAACTCAAAGCCACTCTAGCAAAGAGAAGGTAGAGGAGAAACCAATTGTAAAGAAGGGCAAGAAGAAGTTTCAGAGAGCTTTCTGGGCAGACTCAGTTTCAGATTCATCAGAGATTAAAAAGGAAGAAGAAGTCACTAATCTTTGCTTAAAGGCTGATAGTCTTGATTAGTAAGATAAAGAAGAGATATGTGACTTAACTTATGATAAATTATTTAAAGTTTCTGAACATATGCGAGATGCATATGAGAAAATGAAGAAAATGCATACTAGTATAAGTTTAAAATTTGAAGAACTTCAAAAGGATCATGAAATCCTTAGGAAAGATCACGACTTAATAGATGACAATCACATAAAACTACTCGATGAGTTTGATGACTTGAAGAAAAATCATGAGAATTTAAAATCATCCTATGCTAATCTTAAAAAAGAATTAAAAAACTTTAAGGATGAATTGGAGAGCAAAACATATCGAATCAATTATACAAATCGAATCTTGGAAGATATGAATTCATTTTATAAGTTAAAAATAAAAGCTTTCGAGGATAATAGGATACCCCCAGACTTAAAGATTTTACTAATCCTATTTTGTATCCTAAATTTATGCAAACCCTAAATAGATAGATAAATGGTAGAAGACTTAGGAAACCATTTCCAAAAGTAAAATATAATAATTGTGCATTGTTTGGATATATAGCTCACACCTATACTTTAAAAATGAAAACTTATTTGGTGTGGAAACCTAACATGCATAAATCTAGACATATCATACATGCATCTGATTCTAAATTGCTAAAAGGAGAACCCAAACTTGTTTGGGTTCCCAGGTCTAACGTTTGATAATTTTGTAGGGTCGCTCTCACACAAGATCTTGTGAGAGCATATGGTACCTGGACAGCGGATGTTCAAAGCATATGACTGGAGATACTACTCAATTCATAACACTGGAAGCCAGGAGTGGAGGCAATGTTACACTTGAAGATAATACCACAAAGAAGGTGGTTGTATCAGGTATGATTGTAAATCTTAAGAACTTTTTTATAGACAATGTGTTATTGGTTGAAGGCTTAAAGTATAATTTGTTAAGCATAAGTCAGCTATGTGATAAAGATTATTGTGTAAAATTTTTTCCTACTAGGTGTATATTAAGCCTAAATGGAAAAGACGTTTTGAATGGAAAAAAAGTAAACAATATTTATATGCTAGATTTAAACTGCATTCAATCTCCTACTGCTTTTTATTTAAAAATAGTATTTGATGAGTCATGGCTTTGTCATAGGAGACTTTGTCACTCTAGCATGAAATATCTTAGGAATATTACCCAAAATAACTTAGTGAGAGGTATACCTAAACTAGACTTTACTAAGGACCACCTTTTCGATGCATGTCAACTAGGAAAACAAGTGAAGTCTTCTTTTCAGTCCAATAAGGATCTTAGAACTAGTAAACCATTAGATATTTTACATATGAATCTTTTTGGACCTGTTGGAACTGTGAGTCTAGGAGGAAAGGTATATGGATTTGTGATTGTAGAAGATTACTCAAGATTCACATTGGTCTGATTTCTATTTCTTAAAAGTGAATCATTTGAGGAATTTAGAATTTTTTTGACTTAGATTCAAAAAAAACATGGGTGTGAAATCATGAATATACAAAGTGATCATGGAGGAGAATTTGAAAATAAAAAATTTGAGGATTTTTATAAGGAAAAAGGAATTGATCACAACTTTACTGCACCTAGAACCCCTCAGCAGAATGGGGTTGTTGAAAGGAAAAATAGAACATTAATAGAAGCCACCCGAGCAATGTTGGCAGAATACTCACTTCCTAAATATTTTTGAGCTGAGGTGGTTAGCACTGCATGTTATGTCCTTAATAGGGTGAATATAAGATCTAAATTAAATAAAACACCCTATGAGTTGTTAAAAGGAAGAACACCTAATTTGTCTCATTTACATTCTTTTGGTTGCAAGGTGTTCATTCATAACAATGGAAAATCTGCCTTAGGAAAATTTGATCCAAAATCAGGTGAAAGAATTTTTATTGGATACTCAAGTGTTGGAAAATCTTATAGGGTATTCAATAAAAGAACTTTGGCAATTAAGGAGACCACACATGTTGTTTTTGATGAATCTGGAAATTTGGAAGAGCCAAATATTGTAGAAGATGAGATTGAGGATGACTCTCAAAAGTTTGATAAAATAAATTTGGAAGAAAATGTAGAAGAAAATTTGTAGATAGAAATCCTTTGCCTAGAGATTTGAGATTTTCTAAAAATCACCCAAGGGAATTGATTATAGGTGAACCTAGTGAGGGTATAAGGATTAGGCATGGATTAAATAAGGAAGTCAATCATTCAGCCTCCATTTTAACTACAGAACCCACAAATATTGATCAAGCACTTTCAGATGAATTTTGGATTTTGGCCATGCAAGAAGAGTTGAATCAATTTGTAAGAAAAAAAATTTAGAAATTAACTACAATGCCAAAGGATTAAAGCGTAGTTTGAACTAAGTGGGTATTCAATAATAAAATGAATGACTCAGGAGTGGTCATCAGAAATAAGGCTAGATTACTTGCTAAGGGATATAATCAGATTGAAGGGATTGATTTTTAGGAGGCTTTTACCCCCGTAGCTAGACTTGAAGCAATTATGATTTTGCTAGCCTTTGCCTGTTTAGAGGATTTAAATTGTTTCAAATGGATGTAAAAAGTGCCTTTTTAAATGGGTTAATTGAAGAGGATGTTTTTGTAAAACAACCTCTAGGTTTTTAAAATTCGAAATACCTAAATCATGTTTTCAAGTTGAAAAAGACATTATATGGATTAAAACAGGCACCTAGGGCTTGGTATGAGAGGTTGAGCACCTTCCTACTTGAAAGATCTTTTAAAAAATGAAGTATAGATACAACTCTCTTTTTGAAGAAATTTGGAAAGGATATACTCATTGTTCAAATTTATATGGAAGATATCATTTTTGGATCTTTAAATTAAAATCTTTGTGATAATTTTTCTAAAATAATGAGTAGTGAATTTGAGATGAGTCTAATGGGAGACTTAAGTTACTTTCTAGGCTTTAGCATTAAACAAATTGAGGAAGGTACATTTCTTAATCAATCTAAATATGTTAAGGACATCCTCAAAAAATATGAAATGGATAATGCTAAACCTATTAGTACACCAATGAGTTTCTCAGTTCAATTGGATAAGGACCCTAAGGGAAAATCTGTTGATAAAAAAAAATTTAGTAGGATAATTGAATCTTTACTTTACTTGACTGTTAGCCGACCCGATATCATGTTTAATGTTTGCTTGTGTGCTAGATTTCAATCAGATCCAAAAGAATCAAATTTGACAGCAGTGAAAAGGATTTTAAGATATTTGCTAGGAACTAGAAACTTAGGAAATTGGTATCCTAAATTTATCTCTTCATTTGAAATTATTGGTTATTCAGATTCTGACTTTGCAGGCTGTAGGGTGAATAGAAAAAGTACTTATGGAACATGTCAGTTTATTGGAAATTCTTTAGTGTCTTGGTCCAATAGAAAACAAAATTTAGTAGCCCTATCTATTGCAGAAGTTGAATACATTGCATTAGGAAGTTGTGTGTGAAAGTTCGTTAGGGTTGTTAAGCCCTATAGAACTTAAAGTGCGGAAGCAAGAAATAAGAACACATAAATTTATAATGGTTCGGTCAACTCGACCTACGTCCACTCCCCGGAGGCGCCCTCCGAGTATTGCACTACACTCGTGACTCTCTTTTAGCCCCCATAGCTAGGCGGAGAAGCCTTTACAAAGAACCTCCTTTTTGCCACCCCGACAAGGCAAAGAACCTATCTCCTTTATTTTCCTCCTGAAGCTGGTAAAGAACCATAATCAGATGTTGAATCCTTACCTCTATCGACCCTTCCAAGGACGAGAAACTCTAGACGAAGAAGAAGCAGAGCGATCCTTGAAGCAACCTTTGTGAATCCCCTCACAATCTCCCCCTCACAAGATCCTCTCTCTCTCTCCCTCTCTCTCTCTTTTTCTCCTCAAGGTCTTCTCAGGTCAAGGTAGTAGCAAAAGATTGTTTAAAATGTTGAACAAGAGCTCTTAAATATAAGAGCTTCAAAGGAGCTCATTAATTGCAAGTTGCCGACAATATCGTCCAGGCCGATATGGACATCATCCTGGCCGATCAGTACAAATCTCAGAAGATCGGCCAGAGCATCGCCCTGAATGCAAACTGGATGATTTAAAATTGGCTTGATTGTCCAGACCGATCTCACGATCGTCCCAGCCGATCAGTTCAAATCAGAGGAAAATCATCGAGAGCATCGCCCTGAATTTGAGCTGGCCGATATTTATCGTCCAGAAGTAACTAAGGTTTTTGAATAGATCATCCTGACCGATCCTGCAATCTTCCAGGATGATATGATCGTATCAATCATCCTTAATTACTCCCTTGATTTCCTGATCAATTAAGGCATAATTTGTGAATATCGTCCATACCGATCAATGATTGTCCTGGCCAATTATTAAAAAATACAGAATACCTTAATTGTCTATGGCGGCAATTTCTTTCTGTTTTGAGCTTATCGTCTAGGACGATCTGTTGATGACGTCTGTCTTAATTAAGAATCATTGTTTAGATTTTCTATTTTAAGCCCGATCATCTAGGACGATGTAAATATTGTCCTAGCCGATATGAGTAAAAATAAAAATTTTAAGTCTCTCAAGTGTGTGTGTGTTGGGTTACTTAGCATCTGTCTCTTTGAACATTACAAATAGACTCAAGAAGAGAAAAAATAAAGTACAGACTAACTCGACCCTAAACCTACGCAATCTTGAATTGGCTTCGTTTAATCGTCCGATCTTCGATTCCTGAAAAGTTAGAAGTAACAGGCAGTCCAAGAGAATCAATAGTGTTTGTCAATCATCAAAATATTAGTCATGAAAATAGATTTGCAACAATCTCCCCATTTTTGATGATGATAAAACACTATGAAGATAGTTAGCAGTAAAATTTCAGGATCGACAAGTGTAAAAACATCATAAATTTCTCCCCCTTTTGACATATCAAAAAGGAGGAGGGAACAAAAAAAGACCAATAGCAGTCCAAAAATTTATTTTTTTCTTTTTTTTTTTTAACAAAATGATGTAGTATTCTATGTGATTGATTTAAAAACTTGTGGGTGAATGAGTTGACAATCTCAACAATCCAAAAAGTGGTAGAATATCCGGTCATGGTTACCCTTAGCTCAGACGTTTTCTTAGGGTAGAATCGTCTTTTGAAATTAATGACCTAACTCAAAGAATCATTTGGATATGAGAAAAAGAATCCATCCATCACTTGGTTTAAGAAAAAATATCTTTATAAAATAAAGAACCAAAGTAAATCTATCACGATTGCAAAACAATCGAAATCAAACCTTTGAGAATCAAAACTTCTAAGTTCTAAAAGATTTAAAAAGAGAGAATAGCTTGCTTTTGAGTGGGCTCATTTTATGCCTGTTGTAAATTGAGTAGCGCTTTGCGCATCTTTTTATGGATTTTCAATTTGGCGTCTTTGCGCTTCTTTTGTTGGCATCATTGGCCAAATTTTTTTTTATTTTTGCAAGCTACATTCTTTTTTATAATCTCTTAAAAAAAAATCTTAGTTGTTAGTATATCTTCTTAAATATTAGAGAATATGAGCTCTTTCTCTAATATAAGGAAGAATTACCACAAACAGAATCAATAATCAAAGACAAGAGTAACGAGAGATCTTGATGTGATAAAAAGACTTTAAACATTATAAATACAAGATAGATTTGCTTAAGCAAGCTTAAGAAAAGATCTTAATTTCATACACAATCTTTAATTTGAGATAGATTTTTGATTAGAAAAGAAAACTATGCCACTAAAATAGGTTAGAGAAAGAGACACAATCACAAAATATTTTTATCATCTAAGAGATTAAGAGATGAAAAAAATACATTGACTACAAATTTTCAAAAACAAGGACAAGGAATATGATATCATTTCAGCGATGATTTTGAAAACTAAGCTTTAAAAAAAAAGAAAAGAAAGTAAAACACACCAAAAACTAAGAGCAAATAAATAAAAAAAAAAGCAAAAGAAAGTAACTTAAAGATCAAGTTTCATGCATTTATGTCAATCACACCCAATCTGGTCCTTAAAGATCTGAAAGTGTCGAAGGCCAATGGTTTAGTAAAGATGTCAGCCAGTTGATTTTCAGATGTCACATGGTGTAACTCAATGTCTCCCTTAGTCACGTGATCTCTAATGAAGTGATGCCTAATGTCAATGTGCTTAGTCCTTGAATGTTGGATAGGATTCTTAGAGAAGCATATGGCACTACTGTTGTCACAAAAGATTGAGATGGTTCCTACAGGTAATCTTAAATCCAATACCTGTTGTTTCAACCAAAGGACTTGGGCCACACAACTTCCAAGAGTAATGTATTCAGCTTCAGCAGTGGAAAGTGCAACAGAGTTTTGCTTCCTACTAGACCAAGAGACCAAAGACTGTCCAATGAATTGACAAGTTCCTAAAGTGCTTTTTCTATCCACCTTGCATCCTGCAAAATCAGAATCAGAAAAACCAATAATCTTAAAAGAAGTGTTGTGTCTAGGGTACCAAATCCCTAAGCCTTGGGTCCCCAAAAGGTATCTAAAAATTCTCTTAACACCAGTCAGGTGGGATTCCTTAGGGTCAGCTTGAAATCTAGCACAAAAGAAAACACTAAACATAATATCAGGTCGGCTCGTAGTCAAGTAAATTAAAGATCCAATCATGCCTCTATACTTCTTCTGATCAACAGACTTACCACTTGGGTCCTTATCCAATAGAGCACTAGAAGTCATGGGAGTGTTAGTTGGCTTAGCTTTGTCCATCTCATACTTATTCAAAATGTTCTTTATGTATTTTGTTTGATTTAAAAAGGTTCCATCATCGAATTGTTTTATGCTAAACCCCAAAAATTAGGACAACTCTCCCATCAAACTCATCTCAAACTCTCTACTCATTAGTTTAGAAAAATCATCACAAAATTTTTTATTAGAAGATGCAAAGAGTATATCATCAACATAAATCTGAACAATGAGTAAATTATATCTAACTCTCATAAGAAAAAGGGTGGTGTCTATGCTCCCCTTGACAAATTCCCTCTCTAGTAAGAATGTGCTAAGCCTCTCATACCAAGTTCTTTGTGCATGCTTTAACCCATACAAAGCCTTTTTTAATTTAAAAACATGATTTGGAAATTGGGAACTCTCAAAACCTGGGGGTTGCTCTACAAACACATCTTCTTTTATTTCTCCATTTAAAAAGGCACTCTTGACATTCATTTGAAAAAGCTTAAATCCTTCATAACAGGTAAAGGCTAATAGCACTCTAATGGCTTCCAATCTAGCTACAGGGGCAAAAGTCTCCTCAATGTCTATCCCTTCTATTTGGTTATACGCCTTAGCCACCAATCTTGCTTTTTACCTAATCACCACTCCTGAATCATTCACCTTGTTCTTAAAGACCCACTTTGTCCCAACTACACTTTGTCCCTTAGGTCTTTGTACAAGCTCCCAAATAGTATTCCTAACAAATTGATTTAGTTCTTCTTGCATTGCTAAAATCCAAAACTCATCAGTAAGGGCTTGGTTAATTTTGGTGGGTTCAGTCATTGAGATAAAGATAGAGTGGTTCACCTCCTTCCTAAGTCCATGTCTAGTCTTAACTCCACTAGAAGGGTCTCCTAAGATAAAAGTTATTGGGGTGACATGTAGAGTATCTCCAATTTCTAGGCAAAGTGTGAGAAGGTCCAACCCTTTCATCCAAATTAATATTTTCTACTCCTTGGGTGACTTCTCCTACTCCTTCATTACTTTGGTGTTCTACCCCCTTCCCTAAATTTTCTACTCCACTTGTAATCTCTCCAACATCATCATCTTCAACTCCAGATTTCTTAGGATCAGACTCATCAAATAATACATGGGTTGTCTCTTCCACCATCAAGGTTCTCTTGTTAAACACCCTAAAAGACTTCACAACACTAGAATATCCCAAGAATACTCATTCATCAGATTTAGGATCAAATTTTCCCAAGTGAGACATCCCATTGTTGTGAATAAAAACCTTACAACCAAAGACATGAAGGTGGGAAAGATTGGGTGTCCTACCCTTAAGGATCTCATAGGGTGTCTTTTCTAATTTGGCTCTAACATTCACCCTATTCAACACATAACAAGCTGTGTTAACCGCTTTAGCCTAAAAGTATTTTGGAAGTGAATACTCAACAAGCATGGCTCTAGCGGCTTCCACCGAGGTCCGGTTCTTCCTTTCAACTACCCCATTCTGCCGAGGGGTCCTAGGAGCTGAAATATTGTGGCTAATCCCCTTATACTAACAAAAATCTCCAAATCTTTCATTCTCAAACTCTCCCCCATGATCACTATGGATGGTCAAAATCTCACATCCTAGCTTTTTCTGAATCCAAATAGAAAATGTTTTAAACTTCTCAAAAGACTCATTTTTATGTGAAAAAAATCTAGTCCAAGTGAACCTCGAGTAGTCATCAACAATCACAAATCCATAGATTTTCCCTCCCAGGCTGGCAGTGCTAATGGGTCCAAATAAATCCATGTGAAGGACTTCTAAAGGTCTAGAGGTGCTAAGGTCCTTAATGGGGTGAAAGGTGGAGTGGACTTGCTTTCCTAGTTGACAGGCATCACAAAGGTGGTCTTTTGAAAATTTGAGTTTGAGGACACCTCTAACTAGGTCTTTTTGGGTCACTTTCCTAAGGGTTTTCATACTTACATGACAAAGTCTCTGTTGCCACAACCATGAATCATCAATCACTATTTTTAAGCAAAATGAAGCAGCACATTAAATGTTATTTAAATCAAGCATGTAGACATTGTTGATCCTCTTTCCCTGCAAAATAGTATTGTTACTTAAACTTACAATGTATGAATTTGCGAAGAATTGCACGGTGAAGCCTTTGTCATAGAGTTGACTGATGTTGAGCAAGTTGTGCTTCAATCTATTCACAAGCAAAATATTTTCAATCATAAGGTTCTTAGAATTACTAATTATACCTGCGCCTACCACCTTCTTGGTGGTGTTGTCTCCAAGAGTAACCTTGTCTCCAGTCATGGACTCTAGTACCACAAACTAATTGGCATCACCAGTCATATGTCGAGAGCATCCACTGTCCAGGTACCACATACTCTCACGAGGCCTTTTGTGAGAGCCCTCCTGTAAAATTACCAAATGTTAGATTTAGGAACCCAAGCAAGTTTGGGTTCCTTCTTATGAAGAGTAGAATGCAATGCATGTGTGATATGCTGTGGATCATGCACCTTAGGTCTCCACACCTAATGTGTACTATGGTGAACTGTGCAAGTATGTGAGATGTGTCCTAGCATGCCACATGAAAAACATCTTACTCTAGGAAAAGAATGTCTTAAGTGATTTGAGTTATAATGCCTCTTCCTAGGTTTTGGAAATTGATCAAAAGTAGGTGTCATCCTAGTTTTCTTACATGTTTCTAATTTATTTTAAATCTTCAAATTTGTGCTTTTTAATACCTCATTTTCAATCCTCAAATTTTTCTCCATCTCTTTAGACTTCTTAAAATCAGATTCAAGTGATATGTGTGAAACTTTTAACGCATCATGCTTTTCAACTAATTCACAATAATTTTTATTTAACTCATTAAATTCATCAAGTAAAGTCATGTGATTTGAATCAATCATTTGATGGTCTTCAGTCCAAATTTCATGCGCTTTTTATAGATTAAAAAATTCTAATTTCAAGCTAGCATGTGTTTTCTTTAATTTCCTATATGATGCATGAATTTTTTTTGAAACTTTAAGAAGTTGATCGTAGGAAAGTTCACATACCTCTTCTTGATCAAGATTGTCATCTGCCATCAAGAAAAATTTCGATAACTCATCTTCTGGTTCCGTCTCCGATGAGTCCGATGCAGAATCCGCCCAAAATGCTTTTTGTACTCTCATCTTGTCCTTCCTTAGCTTAGATTTCTCCTCACCCTTTCCTTTGCTTGAGTGATCTTTAAGTGTAGGGCAATCAGTTCTCACGTGTCCTAGTTTCCTGCATTCATAATAAACGATATCAGAAGATCCTTTAGAATATTTATGATCCTTACCTTTTCTCCAATGATGCTTTTGCTTCTTTCTTAAAAAGCTTTTGAATTGCCTTGTGATGAAGGAAACTCCATCGCTTTTAGACCCGGAAGTTTCAGAATCTAATTTGTGTGCCTTCAGTGCAACTATTTTCTTCTTCTTCTTCTTCTCACCTGCAATAAGATTTCTTTGATTCATCCCTTGCTCGTAAGCAATGAGTGAACCAAGTAAGTTATCAATAGAATAAGTGTTCAAATCCTTAGATTCAGTGATTGTAGTGATTTTAGAATCATATGTCGAAGGAAAGCATCTCAAAATCTTGTTTACTTTTTCATAGTTTGAAAGTTCTTTTCCTAACGCATGTAGTGAAGTAACTATCTGAGTAAACCTAGTATACATGTCAGAAATAAATTCATGAGGTTTCATACGAAAAGGTTCGTAGTCATGCAAGAGAATATTCAAACGGGATTGTTTAACCGCATTAGTGCCTTCATAGGTGATACATAATTTATCCCAAATTTCTTTACCAGTTTTGCAAGTGGAGAGACGCATGTAATCCTCAGATTTTAAAGCACAGAAAAAATAGTTCAAACATTTTGCATTTAATTGAGCTAAATCTCATTCATCAAAAGTCCATTCAGTAAAAGTAACTTCTATTTTAACACCATTAATTTCATGAGAAGGTGGTGAAAGTTCGATGGGGATGTTAAGCCCTATGAACTTAGTCCCAAACTAACGAAGAGGGGGGGGGGGGGGGGGGTGAATTGGTATTTTAAAACTTCTTTTTAAACAAAGAAATAAAATCACATAAACCAAATCACACCACAAAATAATGCGGAATTTAAAAGTGCGGAAGCAAGAAAAAGAACACAGAAATTTATAGTGGTTCGGTCGACTCGACCTACGTCCACTCCTTGGAGGCACCCTCCAAGTATTGCACTACACAAAAAGTGACTCTCCTTTAGCCCCCACGGCTAGGTGGAGAAACCCTCACAAGAACCTCCTTTTTGCCGCCCCGGCAAGGCAGAGAACCTATCTCCTTTTGCTTCCTCCTGAAGCTGGCAGAGAACCAGAACCAAAAGCAAAACTCCTTACCTCTACCGACCCTTCCACGGACGAGAAACTCTAGACGAAGACGACGCAGAGAGATCCTTGAAGCAACCCTTGTGAAACCCCTCACAAGCTCCCCCTCACAAGATCCTCTCTCTCTCTTCTCTCTCTCTTTCTCTCCTCAAGGCCTTCTTAGGTCAAGGCAGCAGCCAAAGGTTTTTAAAAATGTTGAACAAGAGCTCTTAAATAGAAGAGCTTCAAAAGAGCTCATTAATTGCAAGTTGCCGACAATATCGTCCAGGCCGATATGGACATCGGCCTGGCCGATCAGTACAAATCAATGAAGATCGGCCAGAGCATAGCCCTGGATGCAGAGCTGGACGATTTAAAAATAGCTTGATCGTCCAGGCCGATCTCACGATCGTCCTGGCCGATCAGTTCAAATCAGAGGAAAATTATCCTGACAATAGCCCTGAATACGGGCTGGCCGATATTGATCGTCCTGAAGTAACTTAAGGTTTTTGACTAGATCGGCCTGGCCGATCTTGCGATCGTCCAGGACGATATGATCGTATCAATCATCCTTAATAACTTCCTTGATTTCTTGAACAATTATGGCATAATTTGTTAATATCGTCCAGGCCGATCCGAGGATCGTCCTGGCCGATAATTTAATGATATGGTATACCATACTTGTCTATGGCGGCTACTTCTTTCTGTTTTGAGCTTATCGTCCTGGCCGATACACGTATCGTCCAGGACGATCTGTTAACGTCGGCTGCCTTAATTAAGAATCCTTAATTAGACTTTCTGTTTTAAGCTGATCGTCCAGGCCGATCCAAGAAATCGTCCAGGCCGATATGAGTAAAAACAGAAAATCTAATTCTCTCAAGTGTGTGTGTGAAGGGTTACAAAGCATCAGCCTCTTTGACTATTACAAGTGGACTCAAAAGGTAAAAAAACAAAAGTACAGACTGACTCAACCCTAAACCTACGCATTCGTGAACTTGGCTTCTTTTTGATTATCCGATCGTCGATTCCTGAAAAGTTAGAAGCAACAAGCTGTCCAAGAAAAGCAGTGTTTGTCAATCATCAAAACATAAGACATGAAAAATAGATTTGCAACAATCTCCCCCTTTTTGATGATGGCAAAACACAAGTAGGAAAAAAATAGATTCATTAGAAAACAAAGTTACAACATCAAAAAAATTTTTTTTTTTTTTTTTTACCATACCCTATCCTACTCCCCCTTTTTGTCATCACAAAAAGAGAGTCCAGAAACAGCAGGGAAAAGAAGAAAGAAGAAAAACAAACATCACGAAAGACAAAAAGACAAGAAACAATAACTCAAAGCACAAACTAAAAGAACGAGGGATCCTGATCATCAGATGGAGGAGGTGGAGGTGGCTGCTGAAAGTAACTGGCAAGGGTAGTAAACTGAGCATTGAACTAGGCAATGTTCTTGTCATGCTGCTGCTGCTGGTGAGTAAGAAAGCTGTCAAATCGAGCTAAATCCTCAGCGCGGTGATGCTCGTAGCGGGCAATGTCCTCAGAGTGTTGTTGCTCCTGGGCAGCAACATATGCATCAAATCGGGTCTCCCAACGATCAAATCTCTCAATCAACTGATCAACCGGTGAGTGTTGGTGGAGAGGGACAGGGTCAGGAAAGGGAGTTGGAGCGGGAGCCTCCTCCTCTCGAGCCCCCTGAGGTTCCTCAGGGTGGACACGAGTACTATGAAGGGTGCTGAAGGAGTTGTTTGAGTAGAAGGGAGTTGGAAGGTTTGGTGGGATAGGATATTGAAGTTGGTATTTAGTTTCAAGAACATAGGCTATGATGTGTCCTAAAGCTAGATTTGGCTTTCTTCTGTGGCCTGGATCGCGAATTGTTGTGAGGTGATCAATGTAACGAAAAAATAGGTCAGCAGTGTTGAATTCCCTATGAGCCATGATATAGAAGGTAGTGAGGAAAAGTAGAGGGGTAATGTGGACACGGTCGCCGGCTTTTGGAATGACGGAGGTGCGAAGGACATGTTGGATTGTCCTAGCATCTCTGACTAAAGAGCTAGTCTCTCCAACATGGTAACGGACATTGGTCTGGCGAAGAAAGTGATTTGCCGTGGACCAGTCAAGATCAGGGTCAAGGGCAATTAAGTGCAGCTTATCTCCGGTGGTGGATAGCTGTAAGAGATCAACACAGTCCTGATATGTGATTTCGACAGGGCGTCGATTCACATAGGAGGACAGGGCTGTGAAGGTGGAGTTGATGCGCAGGTTTGCAAAAAATTCTAGAAGGAACTCAGAATTGAAGGGGAAAACAAGAGACAGAATGAAGCAAAGGGAAGTGTGAGCAAAGAGATCCATTACCGGGTAAGAGATGTGGACTGGATTGATAATTCTGGAAACAGTAATTCCACATTCTTTATAGCGATGATATGCGGCTTCATCTTCTGCTTCACGGAAACGAGGGTCAACCCTTTCCCTCGAGGAACTTCCAGAGGTCTGACGGACGCGCTTCCCACCAGCCATTTGAGAGAACTTAAGCAAAAACACAAAGGAGAAAGGATGAGGAGTGAAAAACATGGCTGGATCGGCCTGAATTTAAAGAAACGTCCATATCGTCCTGGCCGATCGCGGAATCGTCCAAGCCGATATGTGTCAATAATTACGTACAGGCCGATTGGTCAAAAAGGCGGTCCAATCGTCCGGGCCGATCAGATATCGGCCAGGACGATTAGACACAGGCTATCGGCCCGAGGAGTCAGTCCGGACGACTGTTGAAAAAGCAGATCGTCCGGGCCGATTAGGTGGATCGTCCAGGACGATGCACAATAATTGATCGTACCGGCCGAAGTTAAAACGTTTTAAATGCTTGCCACGTGTATCGTCCAGGACGAACAGTGGATCGGCCCGGCCGATGGTCCAATAATGGATCGTCCGGGGCCGAATTTAAAGATCAAAACGTACTGACACGTGGATCGTCCCGGACGGTCCAGTGTATCGGCCAGGACGATGCACATAGAATGCATCGGCTAGACAAATTTACTATCGGCCAGGACTATCATTATGAGTTTGATCAAATCGTCCAGGACGATAATGTATCGTCCAGGACGATGAATTTCAGTAAGCACAGCAAAAAGGTCAGCAGATGGATTTTGGTAAGAATTTTTCATATCGGCTAGGACGATAAAAATATCGGCCAGGCCGATGTGACTTGAATTTGAAATCAAGAAAAGAATGGTGATGATCAAAACCTTCAAAAATAAAACACAAGAAAAGACAGTCAAAGACACAAAAAGAAAAATAAATAAATAAATAAAATAAACACCGAATATTTTTGGATTTTAATTTTTATATATATATTTTTTTTGTTTTATGGAGGCATCATATGAGAATTCTTTTCATGAATTTAATTTTTTAAAGTTTTTAGGAGATCAAGAGGTTTAACAAAATCCAATTAGAAGAAGGTAGAAAAAACTGATTCCATTTACCCTAGATCGGACATTCTGCAGGGTACAAAATTCTCTTAAAAAAACAATAGAGTCCTGACTCGGAATAACAAAAAGGATAAGAAGATCCAATCAAGACTTGTTAACAAAATATCTCATAAATAATAAACCAAAATAGTTTTTCTCAATCATGGAATTTGAAATCAAATCTTTGAACGTATCACATAATCAATGAGTTTTCTAAGTTTTAAGAGTTTTACCAAAGAGATGATAGCTTGCATTTAGTGGGCTAATTTTATGCCTCTTGTCTCTTTTATTGGCTCTTTGAGCATCTTTTGATTTTTGATACACTTTTGTGTATATAGCTTTCTTTTCAATTTGGCTTCATTGGCATCTTTCCTTTTTAACTTTTGCAAGCTAAAAAATCTTTAATATACCCTTAAAAAAAAACTTAGTTGTGAGTATATCCTCCAAATATTAGAGAATAGGAGCTCTCTCTCTAACATAGGGAAGAACAATCCACAACACAAAATCAAAATCACGTGATAACTGCAATGGTAAAATTTCAAAAGCTTGAATGATATCAAAGAATTTTGACTATTATGCATAAGATGATTTAATGTAGCAAGATTAGAAAGAGATCTTAAAAAGCCATTGGTTAAACTGAGTTTAGACTTTTGTTTTATAGAAGAAAATCATGCCACTAAACAAAGTCAGAAGAAGGGAAAAAGGAAACATCAACAGTTTACTCCCTTTAACCAATTTTAAAAAGCTAAACCATATCTCCAAAAACTCCAATATTTAAAAGCTTGAGAAGTTTTATCATATGTAAGCCCAAAATAAAGACCAAAGTGAAAAAACAAAAACTCATAAAAAAAAAACCAGCACAAAGTGAACACAAAAAAATAAAAAAAAACATACAAAAAGAAACTAAAGATTTCAAGCAAGTGATAAAGCAACGGATTTAAGCAATTGAGCTGCAAGCCTCCTTATATTCAGTTACCTTATGCTCCCACGAGGTCTTTGGTGAGAGCACTCCTGCAAAACTCAACAACAGTCAGTTTTAGGAACCCAAACAGATTTGGGCTCCTTCTTAGGAAATGTAGAGTGCAATGTAGATGTGGTATGCTTTGAATCATGCATCTTAGGTCTCCACACCCAATGTGTACTGCGGTGAACTGTGCAAGTGTGTGAGATGTGTCCTAGCATGCCACAAGAAAAACATTAAACTCCAGGAAAAGGTTTTCTTAAATGGTTTGGATAAAAATGCCTTTTCCTAGGTTCTGGCCTTTGATTAAAAGTTGGTGTCATCCTAGCTTTCTTACATGTTTCCAAATCATTTTGAATTCTCAAGTTAGTTCTTTTTAATGCATCATTCTCTATCCTCAAATCTTTCTCAATCTCTTTAGATTTCTTAAGATCATCATTAAGTGAGGTGTGTGAAGCTTTTAATGCATTACTTTTCTCAACTAATTCCAAATGCTTCTTGTTTAATTCATCAAATTCATCAAGGAGAGCCATGTGATTTGAATCAATTGTTGCATGATCTTTGAGAAAAACTTCATGCTCTTTTTGTAGATTTGAATGTTCTAATTTTAGGCTAGCATGAGTTTTTTTAAGTTTTTTGTATGATGTATGGATTTTTTCACAAACTTCAAACAATTCATCATAGGTTGGTCTACATACCTCTTCCTCATCACTTTGATTTTCTCCCATGAAACACAAGTTTGTAGTCTCTTCCTCTGGTTCAGTCTCAGAGGAATCAGTACCAGATTCTGCCCAGAAGCCTCTTTGGATTTTCTTATTCTCCTTCCTAGACTTAGCTTTCTCCTTACCTTTTTCTTTTTCTTTGCTTGATTGATCTTGAAGTGTAGGACAATCAGCTCTTACATGTCTTGGTTTCCTGCATTCAAAACAAACAACATCAGAAGATCCTTTAATATGTTTATGATCCCTACCTTTTCTCCAATTTTGATGATGCTTTTGTTTCTTCCTTAGAAAGCTTTTGAATTGCCTTGTGATGAAGGCAACTCCATCGCTTTCAGACCCGGAAGATTCAGAATCCGATTTGTGTGCCTTCAATGCAATTGTTTTCTCCTTTTTCTTCTCACCTGCATCAATATTTCTTTGATTCACCCCTTCCTCGTAAGAAATGAGTGAGCCAAGCAAGTTATCAATAGAATAGGTGTTTAAATCTTTAGATTCAGTGATTGCAGTAATTTTTGCATCATAAGAAGAAGGCAAGCATCTCAAAATCTTGTTAACTTTTTCATAGTTCGAAAGTTCTTTTCCTAGTGCATGCAATGAAGTAGCAATATGAGTAAACATAGTGTACATGTCAGAAATCGATTCATGAGGTTTCATACGAAAAAGTTCGTAGTCATGCAAGAGAATGTTTAAACGGGATTGTTTAACTTCATTAGTGCCTTCATAAGTAATGCACAATTTATCCCAAATTTCTTTACCAGTCTTGCAAGTTGAAACACGCATGTAATCCTCAGATTTTAAAGCACAGAAAAAAAAATTCAAACATTTCGCATTCAATTGAGCTAAATCTCGTTCATAAAAAGTCCATTCAGTAAAAGCAACTTCAGTTTTAAAACCGTTAATTTCACGAGAAGGTGGAGAATAACCTTCTTGAATAAGCATCCACATGCGATAATCAGTAGATTGTAGAAAAGTTGACATGTGAGTTTTCCAAAAATCAAAAGGTAGGTTATCGAACAGAGGAGGTCGGGTAATAGAATACCCTTCCGTAGTGTTGCGATTCCCAAAGTTAGACATTGATCAAATTCAAAAAGTTTTCAAACTTTAATTTTCGAATCAAGCTCTGATACCACTTGAAAGTTCGATGGGGATGTTAAGCCCTATGAACTTAGTCCCAAACTAACCAAGAGGGGGGGGGGGTGAATTGGTATTTTAAAACTTCTTTTTAAACAAAGAAATAAAATCACATAAACCAAATCACACCACAAAATAATGCGGAATTTAAAAGTGCGGAAGCAAGAAAAAGAACACAGAAATTTATAGTGGTTCGGTCGACTCGACCTACGTCCACTCCTTGGAGGCACCCTCCAAGTATTGCACTACACAAAAAGTGACTCTCCTTTAGCCCCCACGGCTAGGTGGAGAAACCCTCACAAGAACCTCCTTTTTGCCGCTCCGGCAAGGCAGAGAACCTATCTCCTTTTGCTTTCTCCTGAAGCTGGCAGAGAACCAGAACCAAAAGCAAAACTCCTTACCTCTACCGACCCTTCCACGGACGAGAAACTCTAGACGAAGACGACGCAGAGAGATCCTTGAAGCAACCCTTGTGAAACCCCTCACAAGCTCCCCCTCACAAGATCCTCTCTCTCTCTTCTCTCTCTCTTTCTCTCCTCAAGGCCTTCTTAGGTCAAGGCAGCAGCCAAAGGTTTTTAAAAACGTTGAACAAGAGCTCTTAAATAGAAGAGCTTCAAAAGAGCTCATTAATTGCAAGTTGCCGACAATATCGTCCAGGCCGATATGGACATCGGCCTGGCCGATCAGTACAAATCAATGAAGATCGGCCAGAGCATAGCCCTGGATGCAGAGCTGGATGATTTAAAAATAGCTTGATCGTCCAGGCCGATCTCACGATCGTCCTGGCCGATCAGTTCAAATCAGAGGAACATCGTCCTGACAATAGCCCTGAATACGGGCTGGCCGATATTGATCGTCCTGAAGTAACTTAAGGTTTTTGACTAGATCGGCCTGGCCGATCTTGCGATCGTCCAGGACGATATGATCGTATCAATCATCCTTAATAACTTCCTTGATTTCCTGAACAATTATGGCATAATTTGTTAATATCGTCCAGGCTGATCCGAGGATCGTCCTGGCCGTTAATTTAAAGATATGGTATACCATACTTGTCTATGACGGCTACTTCTTTCTGTTTTGAGCTTATCGTCCTGGCCGATACACGTATCGTCCAGGACGATCTGTTAACGTCGGCTGCCTTAATTAAGAATCCTTAATTAGACTTTCTGTTTTAAGCTGATCGTCCAGGCCGATCCAAGAAATCGTCCTGGCCGATATGAGTAAAAACAGAAAATCTAATTCTCTCAAGTGTGTGTGTGAAGGGTTACAAAGCATCAGCCTCTTTGACTATTACAAGTGGACTCAAAAGGTAAAAAAACAGAAGTACAGACTGACTCAACCCTAAACCTATGCATTCCTGAACTTGGCTTCTTTTTGATTGTCCGATCGTCGATTCCTGAAAAGTTAGAAGCAACAAGCTGTCCAAGAAAAGCAGTGTTTGTCAATCATCAAAACATAAGACATGAAAAATAGATTTGCAACAGGTGGAGAATAACCTTCTTAGATAAGCATCCACATGCGACAATCAGTAGATTTTAAAAATGTTAACATGCGAGTTTTCTAGAAATCAAAAGGTAGGTTATCGAACAGGGGAGGTCGGGTAATAGAATACCCTTCCGTAGTGCTGCGATTCCCAAGATTAGCCATGGATCAAAATTTAAAAAGTTTTCAAACTAATTTTTTATGAATCCCGCTCTGATACCACTTGAAAGTTCGTTAGGGATGTTAAGCCCTGTAGAACTGGCCCAAGCTAACCAAGAAGGAGGGAGGGGGGGGGGGGTGAATTGGTATTTTAAAATTTTGTTTTCACAAAGAACTAAAACACATAAACCAAAATCACACCACAAGAAAAATAAATGTGGAAATTAAAGTGCGGAAGCAAGAAACATGAGCACAAAACTTTATAGTGGTTCAGTCAACTCGACCTACGTCCACTCCCAGGAGGCGCCCTCCGAGTATTGCACTACACTCGTGACTCTCCTTTAGGCCCCTAGCTAGGCAGAGAAGCCTTTACAAAGAACCTTCTTTTTGCCACCCTGGCAAGGCAGAGAACCCATCTCCTTTTTCTTCCTTCTGAAGCTGGCAGAGAACCACAATCAGATACTGAATCCTTACCTCTACCGACCCTTCCACAGATGAGAAATTCTAGACGAAGAAGAAACAGAGCGATCCTTGAAGCAACCCTTATGAATCCCCTCACAAGCTCCCCCTCACAAGATCCTCTCTCTCTCCCTCTCTCTCTTTCGCTCCTCAAGGTCTTCTCAGGTCAAGGCAGTAGCAAAAGATTGTTCAAAACATAAATAAGAGCTCTTAAATAGAAGAGCTTCAAAAGAGCTCATTAATTGCAAGTTGCCAACAATATCGTCTAGGTCGATATTGACTTCATCCTGGCCGATCAGTACAAATCTCAACAGATCGGACAGAGCATCACCCTGAATGCAAACTAGATGATTTAAAATTAGCTTGATCGTCCAGGCCAATCTCACGATCATCTCGTCCGAACAGTTCAAATCAGAGGAAAATCGACCAGAGCATCGCCCTGAATTTGAGCTGGCCGATATTTATCGTCCAGAAGTAACTAAGGTTTTTGAATAGATCATCCTGGCCGATCCTGCGATCGTCCAGGATAATATAACTATATCAATCATCCTTAATTACTCTCTTGATTTCCTGATCAATTAAGGTATAATTTGTAAATATCGTCCAAGCCGATTAATGATTGTCCTGGTTGATTATTAAAAAATACAGAATACCTTAATTATTTATGGTGGCAATTTCTTTCTATTTTGAGCTTATCATCCTGGCCGAAACACGTATCATCCAAGATGATCTGTTGATGACAGCTGCCTTAATTAAGAATCCTTATTTAGATTTTCTGTTTTAAGCCCGATCGTCCAGGACGATGTAATTATCATCCTGGCCGATATGAGTAAAAATAGAAATTCTAAGTCTCTCAAGTGTGTGTGTGTAGGGTTACTTAGCATCAGTCTCTTTGAACATTACAAATAGACTCAAGAAGAGAAAAAACAAAGTACATACTGAGTCAACCCTAAACCTACACATTCTTGAATTAGCTTTGTTTGTTCGTCCGATCTTCGATTCCTGAAAAGTTAGAAGTAACAGGCAGTCCAAGAGATTCAATAGTGTTTGTCAATCATCAAAACATTAGTCATGAAAATAGATTTGCAACAGTGTGGCATAAGTACTTTGGTTGAAATAACAGTTGATTGATTTAGGATTAACTATAGGCATTGTACCAATTTATTATGATAACACTAGTGCAATTTGTATTTCTAAAAATCCTATTCAACATTCAAGAATAAAACACATAGACATAAGGCATCATTTCATAAGGGATCATGTATCCAAAGGATAAATTGAACTCAATCATATTTCTATTGAAAATCAACTTATAGACAATTTTACAAAACCTTTAGCCTTTAATACTTTCAGTGCATTAAGAAGAAGGCTTGGTGTGATTGATTTGAATGCATAAAAAAAAATGTTTTTTGCAACATTGATGTTTGTTTTCTAGTTAAATATTTTTGTGTTCTTTATGAGTTTTTGATTTTATTTGTGTGATTTTTAGAGTTTATGTTTTTTTTTGTTGTTTAATGTTTTTAGTGTGTTTTGTGTCTTGGTTTTGAGTGATTGCATAAAATTAAAAAAAAATTTAGTGACAATCGTCCAGGAAAATTTTTTTTCGTACGGGACAATGTATATATTGTGACAAACTGTCAGATTTTAAACCATTTGAGTGCAATATTCAGTGTTTTATTTTCACTTCGTTTGTACTATCATCACGATCATCCAAGATGAAATATTTTATAAAAGACGGCATGAATGAATAAAGCGGTTGAATAGATAAGGTAGTTTTTAATACGAACTTCATACGTATGAACCTTTGGTTCGTCTGGACAAACACATGTCAGTTCGATAGAGGGGACGGTTTCAACTGCCATTAAAATGATATAAGTTTTGATCGTCCCAGGATGAACACGTGTTCGTCTGTACAATCAGTCTGGTCAAAAGTCTGTACAAAAGGATGCTTCGTAAGCTGTGTTGATTACGAAAAGCCGTTTCATTTTGACACTTTGGATCGTCCAAACAAATTTTTTTCTTAAAGGATGAATTGAAAATTTTGTACGGGTCGAACTTGTTTCATCTGGTACGAACATATCATTTTCAATAAATAGAAGGGCTTTTTAACTAAACAGTCACACTCACACATCACTTTCAAACCTTTCTTTCCTTAGATCTATCAATGGGAAGTTCTTGCAAGTGTCAAAAGAGTTTGGCTAAGGGTCCACCTTGAAATTCGTCTAAAATTTTTTTGTTTAAAGCCAATGAAGAATCTTTTGCTAGATTTGTCTCCGCAAAAATTACCCCGTCTAGAGTACTTCTTCAAGAACAATTAACTTTTAAGGTAATGCACTTGTTTGCCTCTACTCAATTTGGGTTAATCCTCACTTTTGTCCACTTCTATAACAAAGAAACCTTTAATTACTTTTTAGCAAACATGTCTTTCAACCCCGACTATTTTGTCATCAATTCCTTTGTTTTTAAAAAGAGAGTTGAAATTACTAAGGCTGGCCTAGGTATCTTTTTGAACTTATGGACTGAAGGAATAAGACCACACACCTTAACCACTTCTAATTTTGATCGGATTGAAGTAAATCGAGTGATTAGAGAAGTTAATTATAAGGAACAGCTGCCTAAGGTAACAACTCTAGTTCGTGATGCCCGTATCATCCAGCAAGTTCTTAGTACTTCCATAATACCTAAAGTTGGTGATAGAGTAAATATTACTCCTATTCTTTCTACTGTTACTTACTTGATTATGACCAAACAACCTATAGATGAGGCCCAACTCTTAATTGACTACATTTATGGACTCTCTGAAATTAGTCATGTCGCACATAAAAGAAAGAAAAACATTGCCTTAGGATATCTAGTAGCCTACATTCTGGAAAAGAAGTACGATTTGATTCTTCTAGATAAAGAATTTGAAGAACCACTCTACTATAATAATGCATTCGTTAGAGTAATCTTCAATAAGGAGGAACCATGAAAAACTCATATTGTTATTAGTGAATCAGAAGAAGAAGCTGAGCCTACACCTGCTAGTGAACCAAAATATCACGATTTGATTCAAAGATTTGACAGTTTAGAGACTCATTTTGATCAAAGGTTTGATCAAATTGAAGCTCATATGCAGCAGCAAGATTTTCAATACAATCAAGACATGGGATTTATGCGCGATCAGATAAATGAATTAAATTCCAATATGCTTATGATCAGTAGTTATTTCAACTTCTTTGGTGCTGCACCTCCTCCTCCTCCTATAAATCAGGGTCCGTCTGAGTGACTGTTGCATTTGTTTTGTGTGTTTTTTCTGTAGTTTTTGTGTTAGTTATTCTCTTAAGAAAGTTTATTATTTTTCTTTTACTTAGATGTTTTTATATTGATATCTTGAGTTAGATTGTAATTTTATCATATTGATATCAATATATGATCTTGTGTTTTTGGCTTTAATATTATTGTAATGTGTGGTAGCATTATTAAAATCATTAGATTTTTTAATCTTACTTGAATTGTAAGCTAAAATTAAATTCATTAGAAAATCTAATTTTTATAAATTTAAGTTTTGCTTATAACTTGATGTTATTAAGATTATAAATCCATGTCTCTTATTTAGACTACATTATTATTAATATTATTATTGTAAGTGTGATGTTTTTCTTATTTTGTACTTCACTTATCAATTAATATTTATGCACTTAGAAAGATTTGAAATTTTTAGATTATTATTTTTAGAAAGAATACGATTACTCTTGAAAATTATAAAAATATACAAAAATCAAAAGTAATGTGCAAAGGTTCGTAATGTGAAAAACAGGCTCAAAATAAGCCCAAAGTGAAAAGATGCACAAAAATGTGTCACAAATTTGAAAAAGATGCGCAAAGCACCACATGTGGTAGTTATTTCTTTCCAAACTCTTTTAATCTTTTAATTCAAATTGATCTTATGTTCATTTATATTTCATATTAAAATTTGAAATATACAATTTGGTATCATCCTTCTCGCAATGATTTTCTCTATATTACTATCTAAATTAAACCATGCTGTTGATAACGTTTTTTTGTTATCTAAGTTATATCTCTTCTTAAATTATATGAATTTCTATATTTGCCTAATGTTTTAATTTTATTTCAATAACTTATTTCAATCACTTTCAAGATTAAATTATCATATGATTTCCATATGTCAGCTTACATTTCTAGTTTTTCTCTTCTTCACTTTTTGCTGTTGTCAAAAAAGAGGAGACATTATTTATTTGTTTTGTTTTTATTTTGTGTTTCTTTTGTGTTTTGTATTTCTTTTCTGTGTGTGTTGTGTTTGTTTTATTTTTTATCTTTAAAATTAAAAAAAAAATAAAAGAAATTCATGATTCAATTGCCTCCTTATTTTCACATGTTCATCAATCCATGGGGAGTTTAAGAGATTCTTAGAATTTGAAATCCTACAAACAATAATTGTTTTTCCATCATAAAAAAGGGGGAGATTGTTAAGATAGTTGTTATTTGCATATTTTACATTCTTGCAACTTGTATAGTTTTGATGATTCTAAATATTATTATTTTATGTGTAGTTATCTCCTAACACTTTTTTAGAAAATTTGTTTTTTCTCTGGTGTGTACTAATATTTCAGGAAAATCAAACTCCATACTACTAAAGACTTCAATTCATATTCAGCATGAGATAGTTTGTAAATTAAAGTTTATAGTTAGCTTTGTATTGAGTTTGAGGAGTGATTGTAATTGTGTAGATAAGCACACACACACTTGGGGAACAAGAAATTTATATTGATCGTATGGGATGAACATAGTTCATACGGGACGATGAAGTCAGTTATCTCCTCGGTAGAGCAATTGATCAAACAGGAAGTGAGAAAAGTTTTCTAAGTCCTGATCATCCGGATGAAATTCCATATTCGTCCCTGGACAAACTCCTCTGGATTCTCACCTTACACTGTTCGTCCAGACGAAATGCATGATTAGTCTCTGGAAGAAATCCTCTGGACTTCCAATTTGATCAGTTCGTTCAGATGAAGTCCAAGTTTGTCCCTAGATGAACTCCTCTGGACTTTCAGTTTACACTAATTATCGAGACAAAATTTACAATTCATCTCTGGACGAAATACTCTATCCAAAAATTATCCAGGATGAAGATATGTTCGTCCCAAGACGAAGTGAATCAACACTTCAAATTTTGACGTCGTCCTGCACATTTAGGAAACCGACCTATGGAATAACCGTTCATACCGGACGAACATAGTTTGTACGAGACGATGATCGGGTATAAAGCCATTTCGTACTCATATATATTCAGATCATTTTTGACACTTTAAGAAAAATTGTCCAGGATGATCCACAATCGTACGGGATGATCTATTTCATGTTGACTTGAAAATTTGTATTTATTGGATGGTTTTTCTTGTCTCTTCTATATATAGTCCAATTTTAACTGCCACCAAATCTTTTTTCCTATTGATCTTCGAGCCTATTGAAAGAATAGTCAAGGAGAGAGTGTGAGAGAGTGTTCGAAGAAGGATTCTTGCTACTGGAGCGTGAAGGCTTCACTTGGAGTTAAAAAGTAAGAGTCTTTACTTTTGAATTGTGATTACTACACACTTTTCTTTCTTCCTTCAAGATTTATTGTGAGGAGATCTGTCAAGGAGATCCAGTTCTCTGCCGATACTTGAAGAGTGTGAACATACGAAGGGTTCTCTGCCCATACTAGGTGAACAGCCGAAGGGCTCTCTACCGACACTAGGAGAGTGTGAATGGATGAATAATTCTCTGTCAATACTGGGGATAGTGTAAAAGGACGATGTTGTCTGCCAACACTGAGGATAGTGTAAAAGGATGATGGTTCTCTGCCGCACCGGGTAGTGGTGGAAAGAGTTTATTGTAAAGGCTTCTCCGCCTTACTGTGGGTGTAAAAGGAGAGACATTATTGGTATTAGTGCAATACTCGGAGGGTGCCTCCGGGGAGTGGATGTAGGTCTGGTTTTGACCGAACCAATATAATTCTTATGTCTTTTATTCTTTAATGATTTTTATTTTTTGCTTTTTCTATTCTAAAACTTGTGGTCGAAAAACTATTTTTAAAAATTCATTAAAGTTTACTTTCGGTTCAAAATATTCAAAAGAGGGATCCACGATCGTTTCCAACACTTTAAGTAAAATCATCCAGGATAATCCATGATCGTACGGGATGATCCATTTCGTGTTGACTTGAAAATTTGTAGTTTTTGGACGATTTTTCATGTCTCTTCTATATATAGTCCAATTTTGACTGCCACCAAATCTTTTCACCCATTGATATTCATGCCTATTGAAAGAATAGTCAAGGAGAGAGTGTGAGAGAGTGTTCGAAGAAGGATTCTTGCTACTGGAGCGTGAAGGCTTCACTTGGAGTTAAAAAGTAAGAGTCTTTACTTTTGAATTGTGATTACTACACACTTTTCTTTCTTCCTTCAAGATTTACTGTGAGGAGATCTGTCAAGGAGATCCAGTTCTCTGCCGATACTTGAAGAGTGTGAACAGACGAAGGGTTCTCTGCCCATACTAGGTGAACAGCCGAAGGGTTCTCTGCCGACACTAGGAGAGTGTGAATGGATGAATAATTCTCTGTCAATACTGGGGATAGTGTAAAAGGATGATGTTGTCTGCCAACACTGAGGATAGTGTAAAAGGATGATGGTTCTCTGCCGCACCGGGTAGTGGTGGAAAGAGTTTATTGTAAAGGCTTCTCCGCCTTACTGTGGGTGTAAAAGGAGAGACATTATTGGTATTAGTGCAATACTCGGAGGGTGCCTCCGGGGAGTGGATGTAGGTCTGGTTTTGACCGAACCAATATAATTCTTGTGTCTTTTATTCTTTAATGATTTTTATTTTTTTCTTTTTCTATTCTAAAACTTGTGGTCGAAAAACTATTTTTAAAAATTCATTAAAGTTTACTTTCGGTTCAAAATATTCAAAAGAGGGATCCACGATCGTTTCCAACACTTTAAGTAAAATCATCCAGGACAATCCATGATCGTACGGGATGATCCATTTCGTGTTGACTTGAAAATTTGTAGTTTTTGGACGATTTTTCTTGTCTCTTCTATATATAGTCCAATTTTGACTGCCACCAAATCTTTTCACCCATTGATATTCATGCCTATTGAAAGAAGAGTCAAGGAGAGAGTGTGAGAGAGTGTTCGAAGAAGGATTCTTGCTACTGGAGCGTGAAGGATTCACTTGGAGTTTAAAGGCAAGAGTCCTTGCTTTTGAATTATGATTACTTCACTCCTTTCTTTCTTCCTTCTAGATTTCTTGTGAGGAGATCTATCAAGGAGATCCAGTTCTCTGCTTACACTTGGAGAGTGTGAACATACGAAGGGTTCTCTGCCCATACTAGGAGAGTGTGAACAGTCGAAGGGTTCTCTGCCCACACAGGGAGAGTGTGAAAGAATGAACGGTTCTCTGCCAAAACATAGGGATAGTGTAAAAGGATGATGGTTCTTTGCCGCACCGGGTAGTAGTGGAATAAGTTTATTGTAAAGGCTTCTCCGCAAGTTCCTTTAATTTCTCAAACTCTTTTTCTAACTCATTATGCAATGACTTCAAGGAAGTGACAGCCTATGATCCCTCAGTAGAATGGGATAGCTTAAAGGAAGAACAAGACCTTAATTAAAGCCTGATATAGCCATACTTGCTGAGTATTCACTTCCAAAATACTTTTGGGCTGAAGCGATAAACACAACTTCTTATGTATTTAATTTGATGTCTTTGGCTGTAAGGTTTTCATTCTTAATAATGGAAAGTCACCCTTAGGTAAATTTGATCCAAAATCTGATAATGGAGTGTTTTTAGGATATTCAAGTGTGGTGAAATCCTTTAGGTTGTTTTTTTTAAGAAATGCAAATAACAAATTTTATTAAAAAGAACTACAAACAATCACATTCCTTCTTCAAAAAATTAAAGAAAGAAGGAGGAATTTTATTAGAGCTAATATCATCCCAAAAAAAACTAAAATGAAAGCTAAGTTAGCACATAAATCTGCTAACTTATTGCAACTTCTACTACAATGAAGAAATAAAATTTTCTTGAAATGATAAAGAAAGTCTAAATTTTTTGGATCCACGTTGACATTCTCGACATCAACCTTATTCATAACATCTTGGAAGAATTTGATAACATTAATGTTATCACCTTCAATTATTAAACCTTCTGCATAAAACATCCAACCTTGAACAAATCTCTTTAATGAAAGAATAGCTAACTTCTCAAGTTGTGAACTATCCCAATGAAGGCAATTTGTACCAAAAGCACGTAAGAATCTTCCTTTGCAATCACTAATAACTCTTCCAATTCCGGCTTTGTTTGTATAAAGCAATGAAGCATCAATATTAATTTTTACCCATTTAGGAGGTGGAGGACGCCAAGATGGTAAAGACTACTCAAAGCTGATTGGCATCCCAGTTATCCCTATTGAGATTTTTATTAAATGATGAAATAGAATTACAAACTGAATTTGCTTCTATATAAGAAGAGCAATCTTCCAATCCTTCATAAACTAGTTTATTTCTACTCTTCCAACAAAAAAAATAACTGTGTAGATAAACTTACCTTGAAAAGGGTTAGAATTTGTAATAAGCTTCAATCCATGATAACAGTCATCTAGAGAATTGAAAGTTGGAGTATTAAAACCCCATTTGGTCAGAATTTTGAAAATTTGTTGCAGTTTGCAGCAAAAAACTGCAATGTGCTCTCAATTTTCCACTGAAATACATCCTCTCGGGTAACTATCAAATTCATCCAGTCTTCTATAATTCAAAAAGTGATTACTAGGAATCACATTTCTCTTCAACCTCCACCAGAATAGAGCAATTCCTAGCCTTAATCTTATTTTTTCATCCAACTCCAGTCATCATTCTTCTCTACATAAATGTAATATACATCTGAAGCTAAACCTGAAATTGTTTTACCAAAAAAATTGACCTTCAACTTCAATTGGTCAATTGATAAATCTGCTTGGATTGGCACAGATAAAATGGCATTAACAAGCTCTTGCCCAAAGTAATCTTTCAGCTTGCTTTCATTCCATTTTCCATCATTAATGAACCCAACAACTACTTTATGTATCTTCATTCATATTCCTTACAAAGGTAGGCCATTTGCTGATGCATTTGTCTAAAATCCAAGTATCTGTGATAGTGTTAATTTCCAAACCAGTTGATACTCTCCATCTTACAATTGGAGGAAGTGATTTAGCTCCATTTGAAATAATTCTCCATATAGAAGAAGAATCGCTAATGTGTTCTAAACTCCAAATATCATGACCATATTTTGCTATCAAAGTTCTATTCAGTAGTGAGTTAGGCCTATTGATGAAATTCCAAGCAAACGTAGCTCTTAAAAGACCAATTTTCTTCACAATAGATTGAAATCACCAACCTCCAGCTTTTTTTGATTTACAAAGGTCTTCCCAAGCAACATAATGAAGACCCTTAGTGGCATCATTTTTATTCCATAAAAAATTCCTGCACATCATCTCAAAGTCATTTAAAACACCCATTGGAACTAATGAGTGAGTTACCAAGAATATTGGAAGAGCTAGACAAGCTGAATTAATCAAAATAACCTTCCTAGAAATTGACATAAGCTTATTACCCCAAGAGCTCAATCTATTAGCTACTTTAACCAATAGATTTTGAATATAAGAAAAAACCAATCTTCTTAAAGCAATTTTAATGCCCAAATACTCCATTTCTTCCACAACTTTGACTCCAAATAGCTTTGAAAGAGATCTTCTTGTTCTTCTTTTAACTGACTTTCCTAAGATAATAGAAGATTTAATTATATTTACCTTTTGGCCGGTCCATTTACCATAATCTTCAACTATTTTATTCACTTTCTTCATGTTCTTTCTATTTGATTCAGAAAAATAGATTATGTCATCAGCATATATTAAATGAGAAATTAAAGGAGCATTCGGTGCAACCTTCATTCCAACATTTTTACCCCTTTGAGCAATGACATCAGTTAGTAATTGAGAGCACATAATATATAGATAGGAAGACAATGAACAACCTTGTTTAAATCTGCTCCTTGCTTCAATCCAATATGAGTGACTACCATTAAACATGATAGAAAATTTTGGATCTCTCACACATTCCATTATCAATTTAGAAAAATGCTTTGGAAACCCAAAACCATCAAGTACTTGGGCTAGAGTGGACCAACTCATTCAATCATAAGCTTGCTCCATATCAATTTTAATAGCCATCATCCCCTTCTTAGATTTGGAATATCTAAATTTGTTAAATAATTCTTGAGCAAGTAAAACCTGATCTAACATGAATCTACCTCTTACATAAGCATATTAAATTTTAGAAATGATTTTTGGGAAAAAAAGAGACATCCTATTTAATAACATCTTAGCCACAATTTTGTAAATGGATTTACAAAGGCTAATAGCACGATAATTGTAAGGATTCAAAGGGTTATTCACCTTTGGAATCAAAATAACATTAGTATCTTTCCATTTAGAACATAAAACACCAGTGGTGAAGAAGGCATTTATAGCCATCCAAACAACATACTTTATAAAATTCCAATAAGATTTAAGGAAAGAATAAGAGATTCCATCATTACCTGGAGATTTGTTCATCTCCAACTTTTTGATAACAACCTCCAGTTCTTCAAAGGAAAATTCTTTTCCAAGCATCACTTTATCATCTTCATTTAATATAGTTGACGGTTTAGGCCACCCATTCAACTGGCATTTCCGATCTCTAAATTTGAAATTGAAGTAGCTATAAAGATATTTTTCAATTTATGATTGATCTTCTAAAATTTCTCCATATTTATTTTTAATTTGTTTAATCCAATTTGTATTCTTTCTAGCTGAGGCATAAGCATGAAAGAATTTAGAATTAGAATCACCATCTTTCATCCATTAAATCTTTGCTCTTTGTTTCCACCAAGTGCAAAGCCACTCGAGTGTGGAATTGAGTTCATAAACTTTAGACTTTAAAATTTGAAGCTTCTGATCTGAGAGCCCTTCATCGCTAGATTCTTCAATTTGTAACTCAAGAATTTCTTTTTAAGAGTTTTCTTCATTTCGTCTAAGCTTTTGTGTTTAGCTTTGCTCCAAAAAGATAAGGCCTTCAAAGATCTTTTGTATTTAACATTCAAAATCTCCACCTTTTTACCTTTCACTAGTTTCCTCCAAGAGCTAGAAACTATAAAATAGGATGCTAGGAAAGTAGTCCACACTTCTTCAAACATAGTAGTTTGATTTCTGCCAAAACCTGAAGAAAGAAGTTTTTGCATTATGGGACAATGATCGGAAGACAATCTAGCCAAGTGTTTTACAACCGCCAACTTAATAGTATATAAAGCTACAGAGTTAATAATAAAATGATCCAATCTTTCCAGTTTGCAGGCTTTGCCTACTTTTTTGTTGCACCAAGTGAATTTGGGGCGAACTATTCCTACTTCATTGAAGTCACAATTACTCATAAAGATGTACATGTCTTGAGTTCCAGTAGAAAAGATAAACTTTTTACCTCCCTTCTGTTAAGAGAGTTACTATTTGCATGTTTTACATTCTTACAACTTTTATAGTTTTGATAATTTCAAATATTATTGTTTTATGTATAGTTACCTCCTAACACTTTTTGGAAAGTTGTTTTTGCTCTTGTGTGTACTAACATTTTAGGAAAATCAAACTCTAGACTACAAAGACTTCAAATCAAATTCAGCATGAGATACTGTGTGGATTTAAAACTTGTATTTTTTCCTTTGAATTAAGTTTTGAGAGGGAGTGGTTGTAATTGAGTGAATACACACACATTTAAGGAGATCTTGAGAAATTTGTACTAATCGTACGAGATAAACATAGTTCGTACGAGATGATCAAGTCAGTTATCTCCTCATAAGAGCAATGGAACGAGTAGGAGTCGAAGGAAATTTCTCTAAGTCCTGATCATCCAGGATGAAGTGTATCCATCCCAGGACAAAATGTTCTCTGGAAAATTTTCGTTTAAAAATGAAGTGTATTCGTTCCAGGATGAGTTTCTCTCTGGATTGCTATCATCCAGGACAAAGTGTATTCGTTCCGGGATGATTTGCTATCTGTAAAACTTTTGTCTGGACGAACCTTAACTTTGTATCAGGATGAAGTGAACCGACTCTAAAAATTAAGTGTCGTTATGCAGTTTTTGGGAACCGACCTATGGAATAAATGTTCGTACCAGACGAACCTAGTTTGTACAGGATGATGTGTGTGTACGAAGTCATTTTGTACCAATATATATTAGGTTTATTTCCAACGCAATTAAGTAAAATCATCCAGGATGATCCACAATTATACGGGACGATCCAATACGTATTGACTTAAAAATTTACAATTTTTGGACGATTTTTTATGTCTTTCCTATAAATAGTCCAAACTAAACTGTCATATAATATTTTTGCCCATTGATCTTCATGCCTATTGAAAGAAGAGTTAAGGAGAGAGTGTGAGAGAGCATTCTAAAGAAGATTCTTACTACTACAACGAGAAGGCTTCACTTGGTGATTAAAGGTAAGAGTCTATACTTTTAATTTGGAATTACTTCACTCTTTTCTTTCTTCCTTCTAGATTTCTTGTGAGAAGATCTGTCTAGGAGATCTGGTTCTCTACCGACACTTAGAGAGTGTGAACAGCTGAAGGGTTCTCTGCCCACACTAGGACAGTGTGAACAGTTGAAGGGTTCTCTGCCCACACTAGGGGAGTGTGAACAGTCAAAGGGTTCTCTGCCCATACTAGGAGAGTGTGAACATCTGATGGGTTCTCTTTCCACACTAGGAGATCGAGTGTGAAAGGAAGAATGATTCTTTGTCAATAATGGGGATAGGGTAAAAGGATGATGGTTCTCTGCCAATACTGGGGATAATGTAAAAGGACGACGGTTCTCTACCGCACCAGGTAGTGGTGGAAAGAGTTTTTGTAAAAGCTTCTCCACCTTACTGTGGGTGCAAAAGGGGAGTCACTATGGGTATTAGTGCAATACTCAGAGGGTGCCTCCGGGGAGTGGATTTAGGTCTGGTTTTGACCGAACCACAATAAATTTGGTGTTCTTTATTTTTCCGCTATTTTTATTTTAACATTTACAACTTATGGTTGAAAAATCTATTTCTATAAAACTCACTAAAGTTATTTTTCATTTCTAAATTTTAGGAGGGAAATTTTTTTTTAATTACCAATTCACCCCCCTCTTGGTTAGCCGTGGGACATAAGCTTAGGTTTAACAACCTAAATCTTAGTGAATGAGTTTCAACAAGTGGTATCAGAGCTTTGTTTCAAAATCATAAGTTTAGACTACTTTTTGATTAACATAGATGGCTACATTTGGAAATTGAAATACATCCGAGGGTTAATCTATAACTAGACCTCTACTGTTCGACAATATACCTTTTGAATTTTGAAAAACACGCATGTCTACTTTTTTACAGTCACTTGATTAACGTATATGGAACTTAGTTCAAGAAGGGAATACAAAACCAACTAGTTTAGTTGATGGAGTTAGAGTTGAAACCCCTTTTGCAAACTGGACAATAAAAGAACGTGACTTAGCACAACTAAATGACAAATGCTTGAATAGTTTCTTTTGTGCTTTAAAATCAGAAGACTATATGTGGGTTTCTACTTGCAAAAGTGGGAAGGACAAATGGGATAGACTTTGTATAACTTATGAGGGGAATAATGAAGTTAATCAGTCTAGACTTAATATCTTATTGTATGATTATGAACTATTTCACATGAAACCAAATGAATCCATTTTTGATATGTACACAAGATTCACACAAATAGTCACCTCTTTTCATGCACTAGGTAGGGAACTAACGAATGCTGAAATAGTTAATAAAATTCTTCATTGTTTACCTACTGCTTATGATTTTAAATGTACTACAATTACAGAGTCTAAAGATTTAAGCATTTACTCTATTGACAATCTTCTTGGTTCATTAATTGCTTACGAGCAAGGAGTTAGGCAAAGAAAGATTGATGCAGGTGAACCACGAAGGGAGAAGAACATAGCACTAAATGTGGAAGAGTTTGAGAGTGAACACTCACAACCTAAGGATAAAGATGACATCGTATTGATGACTAGACAATTTAAAAACTTTCTAAAGAGGAAGTAGAAGAGCCGTCAGCATTGAAACAGAGGTAAATTTAATAGAAATGCCAAAGTTTCAAATAAAGTGATTTGCTATGAGTGCAGGAAACCTGGTCATATCAAGACTGATTGCCCAAAACTCAAAGCCACTCCTAGCAAGGAGAAGGCTGAGGAGAAATCAATTATAAAGAAGGGCAAGAAGAAGTTTCAAAGAGCTTTTTAGGCAGACTCAGCTTCAGATTCATCAGAGACTGAGAAGGAAGAGGAAGTCACTAATATGTGCTTAATGGATGATAATATTGGTCAGTTAGATCAAGAAGAGGGTCGCTCTCACACAAGACCTCATGAGAGCATATGGTACCTGGACAGCGGAAGTTCAAAGCATATGACTAGAGATACCACATAATTCATATCGTTGGAAGCCAGGAGTGGAGGCAATGTTACACTTCGAGATAACACCACAAGGAAGGTGGTTGGATCAGGTATGATTGGAAATCTTAATAAATTTTACATTGAGAATGTGTTATTAGTAGAAGGCTTAAAACATAACATGTTAAGTATAAGCAAGCTATGTGATAAAGGATATTGTGTGAAATTTTTTCCTAGTAGCTGCATATTAAGCCTAAATGGTAAAGATATTTGGAATGGTAAAAGGGTAAATAATGTGTATATGCTAGACTTGAATTATATTCAATCTCGTACTTCTTTTTGTTTGAAAACTGTATCTGATGAGTTATGGCTTTGACATAGGAGACTTTGTCATTCTAGCATGAAATACCTTAGAATGATTACCCAAAAGAACTTAATTAGAGGAATACCAAAACTAGACTTTACTAAGGACCACATTTGTGATGCATGTCAATTAAGAAAGCAAGTGAAGTCCTCTTTTCAATCCAATAAGGATCTTAGAACTAGTAAACCTTTATAGATTTTGCATATGGATCTTTTTAGACCTGTTGATACTGTGAGTCTAGGAGGGAAGGTATTAAGATTTGTGATTATGGATGATTACTCAAGATTCACATGGGTAAGATTTCTATTTCATAAGAGTGAATCATTTGAGGAATTTAAGAACTTTTCGACTTGGATTCAAAGAAAACTAGGGTGTGAAATTATTTCTATACAAAGTGATCACGGAGGAGAATTTGAGAATGAGAAATTTGAGAAATTTTGCAAGGAGAAAGGAATTGATCTCAACTTTTCTGTTCCTAGAACCTCTCAACAGAATAGGGTAGTCGAAAGGAAAAATAGAACATTAATAGAAGCCACTCGAGCAATGTTGGCAGATTACTCTCTTCCTAAATATTTTTGGGCAGAGGCGGTTAGCACTACATGTTATATTCTGAATAGAGTGAATGTGAGATCTAAATTGAATAAAATACCTTATGAGTTGCTAAAAGGGAGAACACCAAATTTGTCTCATTTGTATGTTTTTGGTTGCAAGGTGTTCATTCCTAACAATGGAAAATCTGCCTTAGAAAAATTTGATTCAAAATCTGATGAAGAAATTTTTGTTGGATACTTAAGTGTTGGAAAATCTTATAGAGTATTCAATAGAAGAACTTTTGTAATTGAGGAGACCACACATGTTATATTTGATGAATCTGGAAATATGGAAGAGCTAAATGTTGAAGAAGATGAAATTGAGATTAACTTTCAAAAGATTGATAAAATGAATTTGGAAGAAAATTTGAAAGAAAATTTGAAGATAGAAAACCCTTTGCCTAGAGATTTGAGATTTTCTAAAAACCACCCAAGAGAATTGATTATAGGGGAACCAAGTGAGGGTGTAAGGACTACGTGAGGATTAAACAAAGAAGTCAATCATTCAGCCTTCATTTCAATTATAGAACCCACTAATATTGATCAAGCACTTTCTGATGAATTTTAGATTTTGGTCATGCAAGAAGAGTTGAATCACTTTGTAAGAAATAAATTTTGGGAATTAACTACAAGGCCAAAGGATCAAAGTGTAGTTGGAACTAAGTGGGAATTCAAAAACAAAATGAATGACTCAGGAGTAGTCATTAGAAATAAGGCTAGATTAGTTGCTAAGGGGTATAATCAGATTAAAGGGATTGATTTTGAGGAGACTTTTGCCCTTGTAGCTAGACCTGAAGCAATTAGGGTTTTGCTAGCCTTTGTCTATTTTAGAGGATTCAAATTATATCAAATGGATGTCAAAAGTGCCTTTTTAAATGGGGTAATTCAAGAGGTTATTTTTGTAGAATAACCTCCAAGTTTTGAAAATTCTAAATAACCAAACATATTTTCATGTTGAAAAAGGCTTTATATGGATTGAAACAGGCACCTAGGGCTTGATATGAGAGGTTGAACACCTTCCTACTTGAAAGATCTTTTGAAAAAGGAAGTGTGGATACAACTCTCTTTTTGAAGAAATGTGGAAAGGATATACTCATCATACAAATTTATGTGGATGATATCATTTTTGGATCTTCAAATAAAAATCTTTGTGATGATTTTTCTAAAATAATTAGTAGTGAATTTTGAGATGAGTCTAATGGGAGATTTGAGTTACTTTCTAGAATTTATCATTAAAAAAATTAAGGTATATTTCTTAGTCAGTCAAAGCATGTTAAGGACACCCTCAAAAAGTATGAATGGATAATGCTAAACCTGTTAGTAAACCAATGAGTTCCTAAGTTCTATTGGATAAGGACGCTAAGGGAAAATCTGTTGATCAAAAATAATTTAGAGGGATAATTGAATATTTGCTTTACTTAACAGCTAGCCGTCCCGATATCATGTTTAGTGTCTGTTTGTGTGCTAGATTTCATTCAGATCCAAAAGAATCACACTTGAAAGCAGTGAAAAGGATTTTAAGATATCTGTTAGGAACTCAGAACTTAAGAATATGGTATTCTAAATTTAGCTCTTCATTTGAAATAATTGGTTATTCAGATTCTGACTTTGCAGGTTGTAGGGTGGATAGAAAGAGCACTTATGGAACATGTCCATTTATTAAAAATTCTCTAGTCTCTTGGTCTAGTAGAAAATAAAATTCAGTAGCCCTATCTAATACAGAAGCTGAATACATTTCATTAGGAAGTTGTGTGGCACAAGTACTTTGGTTGAAACAATAGTTGATTGATTTAGGATTTACTATAGGCACTATTCCAATTTATTATGATAACACTAGTGCTATTTACATTTCTAAAAATCTTATTCAACATTCAAGAACCAAACACATAGACATAAGGCATCATTTCATAAGGGATCTTGTATCCAAAGGAGAAATTGAACTCAATCTTGTTTCTACAGAAAATGAATTTGCAGACATTTTTACAAAATCTTTAGCCTTTGATACTTTCAGTGCATTAAGAACAAGGCTTGGTGTGATTGATTTGAATGCTTAAGTAAAAATGTTTTTGCAATATTGATGTTTGCTTTCTAGTTAAATGTTTTTGTGTTCTATATGAGTTTTTGATTTTATTTGTGTGATTTTTTTTTCTTTTAGAGTTTGTGTTTTTTCTTTGTTTTATGTTTTTAGTGTGTTTTGCGTCTTAGTTTTTTTGATTGATTACAAAAAATTTGAAAATTTTTTGAGTGACAATCGTCCGGGATAAAATTTTTTCGTACGGGATGATGTATGTAATGTGACAAACTGTTAGATTTTGAACCGTTTGAGTGCAATTTTCTGTGTTTTATTGTCACTTCATATGTACGATCATCACGATCGTTTGGGATTAAATATTTTTCAAATGACGTGACGAATGAATAATGCGGTTGAATGGATAAGGTAGTTTTTAATACAAACTTCGTACGTATGAACCTTTGGTTCGTCTGGACGAACACATATCGGTTTGATGTAGGGGACGGTTTCAACTTCCATTAAAACGAGATAAGTTCTGATCGTCTTAGGACGAACATGTGTTCATCTGTATGATCAGACTGGTCAAAAGTCTGTACGAAATGATGCTTCCTAAGTTGTATTATTTACAAAAATTCATTTCATTTTGATGTTTTGGATCATCCAAATGAAATTTTTTCGTACAGGATAAATTGAAAATATTGTACGGGACGATATTTTTTTGTCTGGTATGAACGTATCATTTTCAATAAATAGAAGGGCTTTTTAAACTCAACTGTCACACTCAAAACTCCACTTTCAATCTCTTTTGTACTCTAGATCCTCTTCCAAATGGCGAGTTCAAGCAAGAGACAAAAGATTCTAGCAAAGAAACCACATCAAAATTCCTCTTAAAATTTCCTTTCGAAATTAAATGAGGAATCTTTTTCTAGGTTTGCCTCTGCGAAGATCACACCCTCAAGAATCCTAATCCAAGAACAAATTATCTTTCAGGTAATAAACTTATTTGCTTCAACACAATTTTGTTTTATCTTTACCCTCGTCCATTTCTACAATAAGGAAACCTTCCACTTCTTCCTCACCAGCATGTCTTTTAATTTGATGAGAGTTAACAATATGAACTAACATGTGGCTAGAGTATCCAGTGTAGTTTGTAATGCACGAATCATCTAGCATGTCCTTAGAACTTCCATAATTCCTAAAGCTGTTGATAGGATCAACATTACCCCACTTCTTACTATGGTGACTTTCTTGATCATTACTAAAGAGCCTATAGATGAAGTCCAACTTATCCTTGACTATCTTTATGGGCTAACTGAAATTGGAGATGTAGAGCATAAGAGAAAGAAGAACATCACCTTAGGAGATCTTGTTGCCTACATTTTGGAGAAGAAATATAATTTGGTTCATCCTGATCAAGAGTTTGAAGAACCGCTCTACTACAACGATGGATCATTTAGAGCAATCTTCAAAGAAGAACCAAGTAAAACTCATGTCATTAGTGATACAGAGGAAGAACCAGAAGCTGCACCTGCACCTGCCAATGAACCCAATTATCAGGATTTGGTTCAAAGATTTAATCTCTTAGAGACTCATTTTGATCAATGCTTTGATCAAATTGAGACTCATCTTCAGTAGCAGGCCACACAGTATCAGCATGACATGAATTTTATAAGGGATCAAATGAATGATATCAGTACCAATATTCTTATGATGAGTACTTACTTTAACATCTTTGGTGCTGCACCTCCTCCTTCTCCACTAGATCAGGGTCCTTCTTAGTGATTATAACACTTAGTTTTATGTATTTTCTATAGTTTGTGTTTTTAGGTGTGTTTTCAGTAAGTTTGTTATATTTTCTTTTCTTTAAATGTTTTGTTTCTGTATTGATATCCTGACCTTAAATTGTAATATCTTCATAGTGATATCAATTTATATTCACGTGTTTTGGATTTAATTGTATTGAAATGTATGTTAGCCTTTATGATAATCATTAGATTTTTGATCTTAATAGTGCTATACTTTGAAGTGCAAGTCTAAATTAAATTCATTTGAAAATATAATTTTTTTATATTTACATTTTGCTTATAACTTGATATAATTAGATTTTTCAATTTCATGTCTCTTATTTAGACTACATTAATTCTAATATTATTATTGCAACTATAATGTTTTCTTATTTTATATTTCACTTATCAATAATAATTTATGCACTGAGAAAAATTTGAAAATTTTGATTATTGAATTTGGAAAGATAAAAATTACTCTTGAACAAAAAAAAGAAATGTACAAATGTACAAAAATCAAAAGAAATGCGCAATGATTCGCAAGTAGAAAAAGAGGCACAAAATAAGCCTAAAAATAAAAAGATGCACAAAAATGTGCCAATAATTTGCAAAAAATATGCGCAAAGCGCCACATGTGATAATTATTTCTTTCCATTATCTTTTAATCTCTTAATTCAAATTGACCTATTGTACATTTATATTCTGTATATTTTTGCTGTGATTTTCTTTATCTTAGTGTCTAAATTGACTCATGCTTTTGATATATTCTTTCTATTATCAATGTTATATCTCTTCTTAAATTTTATGAATTAATATGATTTGTCTAATGTTTTAATTTTATTTGCATAACATATTTTAATCACTTTCAAGATTGAATTATCAAATGATTTTCATATGGCTGCTTACATTTCAAGTCTTTTTCTTCTTTACTTTTTGATGTTATAAAAAAGGGGGAGAAATTGTTTGTATCATAAATTTTATTTTTGTTGATTCATATTATATATGTGTGTATCTGTTTTTATTTTGTTTATGGTTTTGTGTATGTTGTATTTTTGTTTTATTTTTGTTTGTTATATATTTCTAAAAATGCCTCCTTATTTACACATGTTCATCAATTCAGGGGGAGTTTAGGAGATTTTTTAAATTTGAAAATTATACAAATAATAATTATTTTACCATCATAAAAAAGGGGGAGATTGTTAAGAGAGTTGTTATTTGCATGTTTTACATTCTTGTAACATTTATAGTTTTGATGATTTCAAATATTATTATTTTATGTATAGTTATCTCCTAACACTTTTTGGAAAAGTTGTTTTTGCTCTTGTATGTACTAACATTTTAGGAAAATCAAACTCCAGACTACAAAAAATTCAAATCAAATTCAGCATCAGATACTTTCTAGATTTAAAATTTGTATTTTTTCTTTGAATTAAGTTTTTAAAGTGAGTGATTGTAATTGAGTGAATACACACACACTTAAGGAGATCTTGAGAATATTGTGTGTACTAACATTTGTACTGATCATACGGGACGAACATAGTTTGTACGGGACGATCAAGTCAGTTATCTCCTCATAAGAGCAATGAAACGAGCAGGAGTCAAAGGAAATTTTTCTAAGTCATGATCGTCCAGGACGAAGTGTATTCGTCCCAGGATGAAATATTCTCTGTAAAATTTTTGTTCAAAAATGAAGTGTATTTATTCCAGGATGAGTTGCTCTCTGGATTGCTATCATAGAGGACAAAAGTTATTCATCTCGGGAAGATTTTCTCTCTATAAAACATTCATCCGGACGAACCTTAACTTCGTACAAGGACGAAGTGAACTGACTCTAAAAATTAAGTGTCGTTCTGCAGTTTTTGAAACTGACCTATGGAATAACAGTTCATACCGGACGAACCTAGTTCATACGGGATGATGTTTGTGTACGAAGTCATTTCATACCCATATACATTAGGTTTGTGTCCAACGCACTTAAGTAAAATTGTCTAGGATTATCTACGATCGTACGGGACGATCCAATATATATTGATTTGAAAATTTGTAGTTTTTGGACAGTTTTTTGTGTCTTTCCTATAAATAGTCCTAACTAAACTATCATATAATCCTTTTGCCCATTGATATTTATGCCTATTAAAAGAAGAGTCAAGGAGAGAGTGTGAGAGAGCATTCGAAAGAAAATTCTTACTATTGGAGTGAGAAGGCTTCACTTAGTGATTAAAGGTAAGAGTCTATACTTTTTTTTTGGAATTACTTCACTCTTTTCTTTCTCCCTTCTAAATTTCTTATGAGAAAATCTGTCAAGGAGATCCAGTTCTCTGCCGACACTTGGAGAGTGTGAACAGCTGAAGGGTTCTTTTCCCTCACTAGGAGAGTGTGAACAGTCGAAGGGTTCTCTGCCCAGACTAGGAGAGTGTGAACAGCCAAATGGTCCTCTGCCCACACTTGGAGAGTGTGAAAGGAAGGACGATTCTCTACCAACACTGGGGATAGTGTAAAAGGATGACGGTTCTCTACCAACATTGGGGATAGTGTAAAAGTACGATGATTCTCTGCTGCACCAGGTACTGGTGGAAAGAGTTTTTATAAAGGCTTCTCTGCCTTGCTGTGGGAGCAAAAGGAGAGTCACTATTGGTATTAGTGCAATACTCGGAGGGTGCCTCTGGAGAGTGGATGTAGGTCTTGTTTGAATAGTTGCTATTTGAATGATTTATATTTGTGCAACTTATGTAGTTTTGATGATTCCAAACATTATTGTTCAGATGTATAATTATCTCCTAACAATTTCGAAGATTTGCACTTGCTCTTGTGTGTACTAACATTTCAGGAAAATCAGACTCCAGACTACGAAAACTTCAAATCAAATTCAACATGAGAAATTTTGTTTATTTGAAGTGTCTTTTCTTTGAATTAATTTTGAAAGGGAGTGATTGTAATTGAGTGAATAAAATCTCTCACACACAAACTAAGGAGATCTTGAAATTCTATACTGATTGTACAGGACGATATATATCGTACTGGACGATCTGTCAGTTATCTCCTATAGAGCATTTGGAACGAATAGGAACTTGCTTCAAAAAAAAATTTTTCTAAGTCCTATTTGTCCAGGACGAATTTTTATATCGTCCCCGGCAATGGGCGCTCTGGAAAATTTTCGTACAGACGAAAATAAATATCGTACCGGACGAACAGCTCTCTGGAAAATTTTCGTCCAGACGAAACCAAATTATCGTCCCCGGCGATGGGCGCTCTGGAAAATTTTCGTCCAGACGAAATAAATAATCGTCCAGGACGATCGGCTCTCTGGAAAATTTTCGTCCAGACGAACATATTTTCGTCCAAACGATAAACCGACTTAGGACAGTTTTCAGCAGTTTCTAGAACCGACCTTGTAATAACCGTTCGTACTGGACGAACCTAGTTCGTACAGGACGATCAGCTGTACGAAGTCATTTCGTACACATATACAAATTGGGTCGTTTCAGATCGTTTAAGTAAAATCGTCCAGGACGATCCACGATCGTACCGGACGATCCACTGCGTACAGAATTGAAAACTTGCAGTTTTTGGGCGGTTTTTCATGTCTTTTGTATAAATACTTCAAATTAGACTGCCACCCAATCTTTTTGTCACTTGAACTTCGTGCCTATTGAGAGAATAGTCAAGGGGAGAGTGGAAGAGAGCATTCAAAGGAGGATTCCTACCATTGGAGCAAGAAGGCTTCACTTGGATTGCTAAGGTAAGAATCTCTACTTGTGAAATTGGATTTCTTCACTCTTTTCTTTCTTTCTTCTAGGTTCTTGTGAGAAGATCATTCAAGAAGGTCCGGTTCTCTGCCGACACTTGAAAAGTGTGAACAGACGTGGGTTCTCTGCCTACACTAGGAGAGTGTAAAAGGAAGTAGGTTCTCTGCCTACACTTGGAGAGTGTGAACAGCCGTAGGGTTCTCTGCCCACACTAGGAGAGTGTGAAAGGACGACGGTTCTCTGCCAACACTGTGGATTGTGTAAAAGGACGACGGTTCTCTGTCGCACCGGGGAGTGGTGAAAAGAGGGTTTTGTACAGGCTTCTCCGCCTTGCTGTGGGTGCTAAAGGAGAGTCACTTTGTGGTATTAGTGCAATACTCAGAGGGTGCCTCTGAGGAGTGGATGTAGGTCTGGTTATAGACCGAACCACTATAAATCTGGTGTCATTTACTTTATTGCTTTTACGTTTCCGCATTTTAAATTTCTATTTTAACAACTCTGTGGTTGAAAAACATTTTTCTACAAACTTTAAAAGAAAATTTCATTTCGGTTCAACTTTAAATTTTAAGAGGGTATAAAATTTTTAAAACTACCAATTCACCCCCCTCTTGGTAGCCTTGGGATATTTACTTAGGTTTAACAACCTAATTACTAGATTCAACAAGTGGTATCAGAGCATTGTTTCAAAATCATAAGTTTGAACTACTTTTTGATTAACGTAGATGGCTACATTTGGAAACCGAAACACACCTGAGGATTACTCTATCACTAGACCTCCACTGTTTGACAATATTCCTTTTGATTTTTGGAAAACACGCATGTCTACTTTCTTACAGTCACTTGATTATCGCATGTGGATGTTAGTCCAGGAAGGTTACACAAAACCAACTAGATTAGTTGATGGAATTAGGGTAGATACACCCTATGCAGATTGGACTATAGAAGAACGTGACTTAGCACAATTAAATGCAAAATGTTTAAATAGTTTCTTTTGTGCTTTAAAATCTGAAGACTACATGCGAGTTTCTACTTGTAAAAGCGGAAAAGACATATGGGTTAGACTTTGTATTACTTATGAAGGGACAAATGAGGTTAAGCAATCAAGGCTCAATATCTTGTTACATGACTACGAACTATTTCGCATGAAACCTAATGAATCTATATCTGACATGTACACAAGATTCACTCAAATTGTCACCTCTTTGCATGCACTTGGTAGGGAATTAACTAATGCTGAAATGGTTAATAAGATTCTTCGTTGTTTACCTACTGCATACGATGCTAAAATTACTGCAATTACAGAGTCAAAAGATCTGAACATTTATTCTATTGACAATCTTCTTGGTTCACTCATTGCTTACGAGCAAGGAGTAAGTCAAAGAAAGATTGATGCAGGTGAACCAAGAAAGGACAAGAATATTGCACTAAATGTGGAAGAGTCAGAAAGTGAACACTCACAACCTGAGGATGAAGATGATATAGCACTGATGACTAGACAATTCAAAAGCTTTTTAAAGAGGAAGCAGAAGAGACGCCAGCAATGGAATAGAGGTAAGTATAGTAGAAATGGTAAGGTTTCTAATGAAGTGATTTGTTATGAATGCAGGAAACCAGGTCATATAAAGACTGATTGTCCAAAACTCAAAGCCACTCCTAGCAAGGAGAAGGTAGAGGAGAAACCAATGGTAAGAAGGGCAAGAAGAAGTTTCAAAAGGCTTTTTGGGCGGACTCAGCTTCAGACTCATCTGAGACTGAAAAAGAAGAAGAAGTCACCAACCTTTGCTTGATGGCAGATAAAGCTGAACAATCAGATCAAGAAGAGGTATGTGATTTAACTTATAATGAATTGTTTGAAGTTTCTGAACACATGCATGATGCATATAGGAAAACTAAAAAGATGCATGCTAGTTTAGTTTTAGAATTGGAAGAGCTTAATAAGGAACACGAAAATCCTTAGGAAAGATCATGCTTTAATTGATAGCAACCACATGAAACTACTTGATGAATATGATGACTTGAATAAAAATTATGAGAATTTAAAATCATCCTATGCTGAACTTGAAAAAGAATTTGAGAAATTTAAGGATGAATCTGAGCACAAGACATATAGAGTCAATTATACAAATCGAATCTTGGAAGAAATGAATTCATTTTATAAACTTACTATAAGTGCTCTCGAGGATAATAGGAACCCCCCTAAACATGAAGATTTTACAAATCCTAAGTATTATCCTAAATTCATGAAATCCCTTAGAAGACAATCATATGAGAGAAAACATAGGAATATTTTTCCTAATGTTAAATGTAACAATTGTGGATTTTTGGGACATATATCTCACACCTGCACTTTAAAGATGAAACCTAATTTGGTGTGGAGAACTAAGATGCATAAACCTAGACATATCACACATGCATCTGATTATAAATTTCATAAAGGTGAACCCAAACTAGTTTGGGTTCCCAGGTCTAACATTTGAGAATTTTGCAGGTATACTCTCACACAAGACCTCGTGAGAGTATATGGTACCTGGACAGCGGATGTTCTAAGCACATGACTGGAGATACTGCTCAATTCATAACGCTGGAAGCCAGGAGTGGAGGCAAGGTTACACTTGGAGATAATACCACAAAGAAAGTGGTTGGATCAGGTATGATTGGAAACTTGAAAAACTTTTTCATAGATAATGTTTTATTAGTTGAAGGCTTGAAACATAATTTGCTTAGCATAAGTCAGCTATGTGATAAGGGCTATAATGTAAAATTTTTACCTACTAGCTGCATAATTAGCCTAAATGGAAAAATTGTTTTAAATGGAAAAAGGGTGAACAATGTTTACATGCTAGATTTAAATTGTATTCAATCTCCTACTGCTTTTTGTTTGAAAACTGTTTCTGATGAATCGTGGCTTTGGCATAGGAGACTTTGTCATTCTAGTATGAAAAATCTTAGAAAAATTACACAAAAGAATTTGGTGAGAGGAATACCTAAACTAGACTTTACTAAGGACCATCTGTGTGATGCATGTCAATTAGGAAAACAAGTGAGGTCCTCATTTAAGTCCATTAAAGATCTTAGGACAAGTAAACCTTTAGAAATTCTACACATGGATCTTTTTGGACCAGTAAGCATTGTTAGTCTAGGAGGAAAGGTATATGGATTTGTTATAGTAGATGATTTTTTCAAGATTCACCTGGGTTAAATTTCTTTTTCATAAGAGTGAATCATTTGAGGAATTCAGAAATTTTTCAACTTGGATACAAAGAAAACTAGGATGTGAAATAATTTCTATACAAAGTGATCATGGAGGAGAATTTGAAAATGAAAGATTTGAAGATTTCTGTAAAGAAAAGGGGATTGATCACAATTTTTCTGCACCTAGAACTCCTCAACAAAATGGAGTAGTTGAAAGAAAGAACAGAACATTAATAGAAGCCGCCCGAGCAATGTTAGCAGAATACTCTCTTCCTAGGTATTTTTGGGCTGAGGCGGTTAGCACTGCATGCTATGTTCTGAATAGGGTGAATGTGAGATCTAATTTGAATAAAACACCCTATGAGTTGCTAAAAGGAAGAACACCAAATTTGTCTCATTTGCATGTATTTGGTTGCAAGGTGTTCATACATAATAATGGAAAATCTGCCTTAGGAAAATTTGATCCAAAATCAGATGAAGGAATTTTTGTTGGATATTCAAGTGTTGGAAAATCTTATAGAGTATTCAACAAAAGAACTTTAGTCATTGAAGAAACCACACATGTTGTTTTTGATGAAAATGGAAACTTGGAAGAGCCAAAAGTTGTTGAAGAAGAAATTGAAGAAAACTCCCAAAATATTGATAGATTAAATTTGGAAGAAAATGTGGAAGAAAATTTAGAAAGAGAAGACCCTTTGCCTAGAGATTTGAGATTTTCTAAAAACCACCCAAAGGAATTAATTATAGGTGAACCAAGTGAGGGTGTTAGAACTAGGCGTGGATTAAACAAGGAAGTCAATCATTCAGCCTTTATTTCAACTGTTGAACCCACTAACATTGATCAAGCACTTTCAGATGAATTTTGGATATTGGCCATGCAAGAAGAGTTGAATCAATTTGTAAGAAATAAAGTTTGGGAACTAACTACAAGGCCAAAAGATCAAAGTGTTGTTGGAACCAAGTGGGTGTTCAAGAATAAAATGAATGACTCAGGAGTAGTCATTAGAAATAAGGCTAGATTAGTAGCTAAGGGGTATAACCAAATTGAAGGAATTGATTTTGAGGAAACTTTTGCCCCTGTAGCTAGACTTGAAGCAATTAGGGTTTTACTAGCCTTTGCCTGTTTTAAAGGTTTTAAATTGTTTCAAATGGATGTCAAAAGTGCCTTTTTAAATGGAGTAATTGAAGAAGATGTTTTTGTAGAACAACCTCCAGGTTTTGAAAACTCTAAATTTCCAAATCATGTTTTCAAATTAAAAAAGGCATTATATGGATTGAAACAGGCACCTAGGGCTTGGTATGAGAGGTTAAGCACCTTCCTACTTGAAAGATCTTTTGAAAAAGGAAGTGTGGATACAACTCTTTTTTAAGGAAAATTGGAAAGGATATACTTATTGTTCAAATTTATGTGGATGACATCATCTTTGGATCTTCAAATAAACATCTTTGTGATGATTTTTCTAAAACAATGAGTAGTGAATTTGAAATGAGTCTAATGGGAGATTTAAATTACTTTCTAGGATTTAGCATTAAGCAACTTGAGGAAGGTACTTTTCTTAGTCAAACCAAATATATTAAGGACATCCTCAAAAAATATGAAATGGACAATGCTAAACCTGTTAGTACACCAATGAGTTCCTCAGTTCAGTTAGATAAAGACCTTAAGGGAAAATCTGTTGATCAAAAGAAATTTAGAGGGATAATTGGATCTTTACTTTACTTGACTGCTAGCCGACCAGATATTATGTTTAGTGTTTGCTTATGTGCTAGATTTCAATCAGATCCAAAAGAATCACATTTGACAGCAGTGAAAAGGATTTTAAGATATCTACTAGGAACTCAAAACTTAGGAATTTGGTATCCTAAGTTTAGCTCTTCATTTGAAATTATTGGTTACTCAGATTCTGACTTTGCAGGCTGTAGAGTGGATAGGAAAAGCACTCTGGAACATGTCAATTCATTGGAAATTCATTAGTTTCATGGTCTAGTAGAAAACAAAATTCAGTGGCACTATCTACTGCAGAAGCAGAATACATTGCATTAGGAAGTTGTGTGGCACAAGTACTTTGGTTAAAACAACAGTTGATTGACTTAGGATTAACTATAGGCACTATTCCAATTTATTGTGACAATACTAGTGCTATTTGCATTTCCAAAAATCCTATTCAACATTCTAGAACCAAACACATTGATATAAGGCATCATTTCATAAGGGATCATGTATCCAAAGGAGAAATTGAACTCATACATGTTTCAACTGAAAATCAACTTGCAGACATTTTTACAAAACCTTTAGCCTTTGATACCTTCAGTACTTTAAGAACAAGGCTTGGTGTTATTGATTTGAATGCTTAACCAAAATGTCTTTGCAACATTGATACTTGTTGTGTTTTGTTTTTGTGATTTTGTGAATTTTGTGTTTTTGTATGAATTGTTTTTGAATTTATGTTTTTTTTTTTTTGTCTTATGTTTTCTGTGTTGTTGATTATTTTTGTTGTTTTTGTTAAATTAAAAATTTAAAAATCAAAAATTTTTTTTAGGAAATCGTCCAGGACGAAATTTTTCGTACGGGACGATGTGTTAAGAAACAGTTTGCGCGAATTTAAACCATTTTGAGAGCAGTTTTTTATTGGATCGTCTGTACGATCTGTGATCGTCCAGTACGAATTTTTTTTTTCTTCTCTCTCTCAAACGTCGGGACGATTGAATGCAGCGGTTGAGTGGATAAGACAGTTTTTAATACGAATTTCGTCTGTACGAAATTTTTTTTTTTCGTATGTACGAACATGTGTCGATTCATTGTAGGGGACGGTTTTCAAGAGTCATTAAAACGAAACGCTTTTTGATCGTCTGTATGAAATATTTTCGTATGTACGATCGGTCAAGTCAAAAAGCCTGTACGAAGGGACGCATCGTAAGTTGTGTTGAATACGAAAAGCCGTTACATTTTGGACGAATTAGATCGTCTGTACGAAATTACTTCGTCCAGACGAACGATAATTTTTTGTCCAGGACGAATATTTTCGTCCAGGACGAACATATCGTTTTACTTTAAATATGAGGGCTTTCAAACTTGACAATCACACTTTCAAACATCTTTTTCAATCCCTTTCTACATCAAATCAACTATGGCCTCCTCTAGCAAAAGACAAAAAGTTTTGGTGAAGAAACCCAACAGGAATGCTCCAGACAACTTCCTTTCCAAAGCAAATGAGGAATCTTTTCCTCGTTTTGCTTCTGCAAAAATCACTCCGTCTCGCATTCTTATCCAAACGGAGTTGAAATTTCGGGTATTACACCTCTTCGCCTCAACCCAATTTCATTTCATTCTCTCTCTTGTCCACCTCTACAATAAGCAAACCTACCATTACTTCCTAGCCAACATGAGTTTCAATCCTGACCACTCTATCATTAGTTCTTTTGTTTTTAAGAAAAAAGTTGAGATCACCAAGCACAACCTTGGTGCATTTTTAAACTTAAGGACTGAAGGATATAGAGCCCACACCCTAATGTCAGAAAACGTCTTCCATTGGTATGAAATCAATAGGGTAATTAGAGAAAATGGAATTGACAATCATGTTGCTAGAGTGGCCGGTATGACCCAAGATGCCCGAATCATCCAGCATATCCTTAGATCTTCAATTATTCCTAAAGCTGGTGATAGGATAAACATAACCCCTCTCCTCTCTTGTCTAACTTTTTTAATCATGAAAAGACAACCTATCGATGAAGCCCAACTCATCCTAGATCATATCTATGGGCTTTCAGAAATAGGACATCCTGATCAGAAGAGGAAGAAGAATATTTCTTTAGGGCACTTGATTACTTATGTTTTGGAGAAGAAGTACAATATAGTCCATCCTGATGAGGAATATGAAGAGCCAGTTTATTACAACGATGCATCTTTCAGACTGCTCTTCAGGGAGGAAAAAGAAAAAGAAAAAGCACATGGCAGTGCTTCAGAAGAAGAAGAAGAAGGAGTGCAAGCTTCTGCTTCTCAATCAGATTACCATAATCTGATTGAGAGATTTGATAGACTAGAGACTCACATTGATCAAAGGTTTGATCAATTTGATGCTCATCTTACGCAGCAACAACATGACATTGGTAATATTAGAGATGAAGTTCATGAAATAAATACCAATGTAATGTTAATGGCCTCCTACTTCAATCTCTTTGGCGGCATTCCTCCTCCTCCTCCTCCAGAACAGTAGAAGTTTTTTTTATGTGTGTCTGTTGTATTTTTTGTTTTGTTGTTATGTTTTTTTTAAGTTCAATGTTTTTATGTAATTTTTTTTTAATCAATGAAAGTTTGTTTGTCTTAGATTTGTTTTGAAATGTGCCTAATCTTTATGAATTTCATTAATATTGTTTTTAATCTACATTGTGCTCAAATTCGATTGTAATGTGAGATTATCTATATTAAAAAATCTAGACTTTCTAAATTTATAATTTGTCTATAACTTGTTGTATTTAGAATTTTTAAATTCATGTCTATTCATTTAGACTACATAAAATTTCATATTGTTATTGCAATTTTGATGTTATCTTATTTTGTATTTCTATGCTCAAATGATATTTATGCACCTAGAAATATTTGAAATGTTAGATTATAGATTTTGGAAAGAATTGGTCAAATTACTCTTGAAAATTGTACAAATGTACAAAAATCAAAAGGGATTCGCAAAAATTTGCAAAGTGAAAAAGAGGCACAAAATAAGCCCAACCAAAGACAAATGCACAAAAATGTGCTCCAAAACTTTGAAAAGATGTGCAAAGCACCACATGAGGTAATTCTCTTCTTTCCAAATTCGTTTAATCTCTTGATTCAAGTTGATCTAATGTTCATTTATATTCTATTGAACTTTGAAATATAGAATTTTTTTTACATCTCACTTGTAATGATTTTCAATAATCAAAATGTCTAAATTGAATCATGTCTTTGATAAATTCTTCTTACTTACAATGTTATATCATTTCATAAATTTTATGAATTTCTATGATTGACCTAATATCTTTAGTTTAAAATTGCATACTCTATGTCAAATCACAATTTAGATTAAATTTTAACAATGAATTTCATATTATTATTTACATTTCTTGTCTTTTTCTTCTTCACTTTTTGTTGCTGTCAAAAAGGGGGAGAAATTATTATGTTTATGTTTGTGTTTGTGTTTTTGTTTTGTGATTTTTGTTTTCTGTTAAAAACACAAATATTGTTTTTGTTTTTGTGATTTGTGTTTTCTGTGTTAAAATTTTTGAAAAACAAAAATATTATTCTTTAATGCCTCCTTATTTTAATGTACTCATAAATTCAGGGGGAGTTTAGGAGATAAGAGATTATGTTTTAACTTGAAACCATACTAATAATAATTGTTTTGCCATCATCAAAAAGGGGGAGATTGTTTGAATAGTTGCTATTTGAATGATTTATATTTGTGCAACTTATGTAGTTTTGATGATTCCAAACATTATTGTTCAGATGTATAATTATCTCCTAACAATTTCGAAGATTTGCACTTGCTCTTGTGTGTACTAACATTTCAGGAAAATCAGACTCCAGACTATGAAAACTTCAAATCAAATTCAACATGAGAAATTTTGTTTATTTGAAGTGTCTTTTCTTTGAATTAATTTTGAAAGGGAGTGATTGTAATTGAGTGAATAAAATCTCTCACACACAAATTAAGGAGATCTTGAAATTCTATACTGATCGTACATGACGATATATATCGTACTGGACGATCTGTCAGTTATCTCCTATAGAGCATTTGGAACGAATAGGAACTTGCTTCAAAAAAAAATTTTTCTAAGTCCTATTCGTCCAGGACGAATTTTTATATCGTCCCCGGCGATGGGCGCTCTGGAAAATTTTCGTACAGACGAAAATAAATATCGTACCGGACGAACAGCTCTCTGGAAAATTTTCGTCCAGACGAAACCAAATTATCGACCCCGGCGATGGGCGCTCTGGAAAATTTTCGTCCAGACGAAATAAATAATCGTCCAGGACGATCGGCTCTCTGGAAAATTTTCGTCCAGACGAACATATTTTCGTCCAAACGATAAGCCGACTTAGGACAGTTTTCAGCAGTTTCTAGAACCGACCTTGTAATAACCGTTCGTACTGGACGAACCTAGTTCGTACAGGACGATCAGCTGTACGAAGTCATTTCGTACACATATACAAATTGGGTCGTTTCAGATCGTTTAAGTAAAATCGTCCAGGACGATCCACGATCGTACCGGACGATCCACTGCGTACAGAATTGAAAACTTGTAGTTTTTGGGCGGTTTTTCATGTCTTTTGTATAAATACTTCAAATTAGACTGCCACCCAATCTTTTTGTCACTTGAACTTCGTGCCTATTGAGAGAATAGTCAAGGGGAGAGTGGAAGAGAGCATTCAAAGGAGGATTCCTACCATTGGAGCAAGAAGGCTTCACTTGGATTGCTAAGGTAAGAATCTCTACTTGTGAAATTGGATTTCTTCACTCTTTTCTTTCTTTCTTCTAGGTTCTTGTGAGAAGATCATTCAAGAAGGTCCGGTTCTCTGCCGACACTTGAAAAGTGTGAACAGACGTGGGTTCTCTGCTTACACTAGGAGAGTGTAAAAGGAAGTAGGTTCTCTGCCTACACTTGGAGAGTGTGAACAGCCGTAGGGTTCTCTGCCCACACTAGGAGAGTGTGAAAGGACGACGGTTCTCTGCCAACACTGTGGATTGTGTAAAAGGACGACGGTTCTCTGCCGCACCGGGGAGTGGTGAAAAGAGGGTTTTGTACAGGCTTCTCCGCCTTGCTGTGGGTGCTAAAGGAGAGTCACTTTGTGGTATTAGTGCAATACTCAGAGGGTGCCTCTGAGGAGTGGATGTAGGTCTGGTTATAGACCGAACCACTATAAATCTGGTGTCATTTACTTTATTGCTTTTACGTTTCCGCATTTTAAATTTCTGTTTTAACAACTCTGTGGTTGAAAAACATTTTTCTACAAACTTTAAAAGAAAATTTCATTTCGGTTCAACTTTAAATTTTAAGAGGGTATAAAATTTTTAAAACTACCAATTCACCCCCCTCTTGGTAGCCTTGGGACATTTACTTAGGTTTAACAACCTAATTACTAGATTCAACAGGTCTAGTTTTGACCGAACCACTATAAATTTTGTGTTCTTTATTTTTCCCCTATTTTTATTTTAACGTTTACAACTTATGGTTGAAAAATCTATTTCTATAAAACTCACTAAAGTTAGTTTTCATTTCCAAAATTTAAGAGGGTAAAAATTTTTTTAATTACCAATTCACCCCCTTCTTGGTTAGCTGTGGGACATAAGCTTAGGTTTAACAACCTAATTCTTAGTGAACGAGTTTCAACGCCTTCTTATCATCTTGTGATAGTAAAGAATTAAAGTCTCCACCCACAATGGCTAGTTTTTTAATATTTGATAGCTTCTCCAGGCTACTCCACAAATTCCTTGTTTCAAAACAACTTTTACTTCCATATACCGTAGTTAGACACCATGTTCCCTTATTAACATGTAAGCTCATTAATCACTACTTGAGAATTAGCCTCTCTAACTGAAAATGAAGCAATGTCATTTCTCCAACAAGTCATTATACCTCAAGAAAGACCTTCAGCTAAAAACAAAAAGAAATCCCATTTTTCTCCTAAGAACATTTTGAATTCACATGTATCAATGGATGAAATTTTTTTTTCAACCAAACCCACAAATAGAGCGTCATGATGTTTCACTATTTCTTTCAAATAATGAGGGGCTTCTGCTTTTGTAGCTCATCTATAGTTCCAAAAGATTACATACGTCATTTTTGAATGATAATGGGATTGCTCCCTTTAGCATTTTTTTTTGAATTTTAGTTCTTCTGCTTTGAAGTTGAAGTTTACTCTTACCAAGTGAATGCAGTTCTTTTTTAAGTTTAAGCTTAACAACACCAGCAATAATTGTATCTTTTATAAGATCTTCTTGTGAATCTTCAGTCAGCCCACCTTCTTCTTTTTCAACTATGATTTTTTCAACAACATCTTTAATAGACATAAAATTCTCTTCTCCAATCTCTGAATCCAATACACTGAACTGATTATTATGAGCAATAATTTGCTTAGTTGAAAGGTTAAACAAATTTGTCTTTTATTTATCACAAATTAACTCTATTGATAATATTTCTTTATCCATATTCTGCACCACTGGATTTGTATTAACATGTTCCAAATTGATGATTTCAGACAAACCAGGTCTACCATCTTCAATTGTTATAACCATCTTTTCACTTTTATCTACAATAGCATTTTCAGTACAGGTTCCACATTTGAATTGCCTTCACCTTTATCATTTTGCTAATTTTTAATAACTTAAACAGAGGTAGTTTTAGAATGAAGTCCTTAACCACCTCTACTAGGAGCTTGAAATCTCCTTCCTTTCCCATATATGATATGTATCAATGGTCCATAAGACACCCCTTTTTCATCAATCTCCTTCCTTTCCCAAATCTTCAAAATCTAAAATAATTCTCAATAGACTTTAAATTCATAAATAATTAAAGAAAAAATAAAACCCCCATAAAAATTTAAAAAATAAAAGTACTTAAATATTAAAAGAAATCCAATAAATAAATAAAAAATATATTAAAAATAAAAATACATTCTTAAATAGCTTCAAATTCTTGTAATCATTATTTGAGGTCATTTAGGACCTCTAGTGATGATTTCAAAAAGTTTGTAGCTCATTTGGATCAAATATCAAAGTTAGCCTAATTACTTAAATTTGTTAATTCATTTAAAAAGGGTGATTTTGTAAAAATCATAATTAAATAAAGAAAAATACTGAAATTGCAAACTAAAATGCGTCCAATCAATGAAATTATAGACAAAATTAAAAAGTGAAACTTTGGTGAGCAAACCTAACACAAGAATAATATTTAATTAAAATAATAAATACTTAAAATGAAATAAATAAAGAATAAACAAATAATTATATAATTAAAATTAAATTAATAAATAATAAAAATTAAATCAATAACATTTCAATTAAATAAATAAACGTACATCAATTGAATAACAACAACTCAAATAAATAAATAAAAAGTATATATAATTTAAATAAAAATTTAAATAAATAAAATAAAAAAATGATGAATTAAAATTAAATAAAAAATTTCAAATTAAGTAAATAAAATAAATTAAAGTTTGAATTAAAGTTTAAATTCAAATCTAAATAAACAAAATAAAAAATTAAATGAAACTAAATAAAAAGAAGTTGATTTTAAAAAAAATGAACATAAATCATAAATTAAAATTAATTCTAATTAATTAAACAAATCTAATTAAAAGAATTTAATAAATAGATTAAATTTATTAAATAAATTAAATAAATTTAAAAATATGAGTGGTATATGCACTTGATAGATCCTTTTGAGTGGTATATACATTTGAAAGCATAGGTCCTTTTGATTAAATGGTTTAAGCTATGACGTGAATGTTGATTTCATTTTTGTGTGAGATAAAAATCGTAAATCAAATCTTCTTTCAAGGTCTTCAAATACTTGAATTTCATATAAAAATTAAAATTCATTTCCGTACACTTCTTTAGCATGGTGTTCAATCATTAAAATTGTAAATCATTCATCTCACAATCACTATTGATTTTTAATTTGATCAATCATTCAATAATTAATAAATATCTAATTGTATTGATTCAAGCATTCTAAAATCATATTTTTTTCTCTTAATCATTCATAATTCAATCAAAATTAAATCCTAAATAAAAATCTAATTTGAAAATCTAATGTTCAAATCGAAACCTTAAAGCCTTTAGACTCACCTTTTGGGAAGTTTAACTAATTCAAAGTCCTTGGTAAAGTCTGTAGAATGATGTTTGATCATTTTTATATTTATTAGGCATGCCTTTAAAATTTAACTAATCATTTTGGAGGCCTTGATGTCCTTCTAAACCTTAAAAAGCAAAACTTATCCAAAGCATACAAAACATTCAAATATTTATAGATCATGCCACTAGACATGCCATCTTGATGTAGATCAAAATGAAAGCCTTTAGAAACTAATTAAACACATTCATAATCATCAATACATTGATTTATACTCATTTGAGTCCATGGTTGATCATGGTTCGCTTAGGTTGACCTAGTTTGACCTTTGGACCCATTTCAAATATCAACTCTTGATATACATGAATCATAGTGAATCATCCAAACAAAGGCTTGGATTCCTATCCTAGGTATTAAAAATCATTCATGATCATACATAGATTATATTGCACCCTTTAGTGGGCTAAGTTGACAACCATTGGTCACTTTGATCATTAAATGAGCCCTTGACCCCTACACCCTAAATCCTCTTTGAATGATTACCCAAACCATGTCAAAACTTTTAAATATTTTGAAAACTTACAACCATAAATTACTAAGCCCAATTGAATCCTTGGTGGATCATAATTGACAATGGTTGAAAAAGGAGGCATTAAATAATAAAACCATAAAAAGAAACCTTTAAATAAACCCTTCATCAATCAAACATGTCATGATCGAATATCACTTCGAATAAAATTAAATATCATTTGGAATGCATTGGACTTTACTCAATGGTTATTCAAGATTGGTAGAATAAGTGAATTTAGGTTGACCAAATCAACCCATAAACCATTAAATATGTATTTCATACATATAGTCAATGAACTTCAAATTGGATGAGTAATATCCAATTTTAAAATTGACTTTCAGAACACATGAAATTCAAAATATATATTAAGAATTCAAAATACTCTAGATAATATGCATGGTTATCCTAAGCATTTATATTTAAAATTATCAACATGATCGCAAGAAGATATGAAAATAAATTGTTCAAATTAGAGTATAATCACACTAAGCCTTGCTCTTTTAATTTTAAGGGGGGATTAGAAATTTTTAGCATTTATAGAAAATTTAATAATTAAATTTTAACTAAGCCCCCTTGATTTTTATCCCCGTACGAGCATGACCAGCTGTAGAAAATTCTATGAGTATATACATCACTTCTAACCTCAGAGTAACCAAAAGCCCATCGCATGAATTAATAAAAAGTATGATTAAATAAAAAAATTAATAAACATCACATTAATAATTCATTATAACCATCAAGTAATAAAATCTATAGAAAACCTTAGCGCACAAATAGCAGGAAAAGAAACAATACTGGCCTAGCCTAAAACTAGAAGTAGTATTCATAACAAACCATCTAAAGTGTGACCATTATAGTGTGTCATTTGGAAGTATCCTATATTTGGTAGTTGTTAAAGTTGTCTAATGTTTTAATGTTTATTTTAGGTCAAATTAGATTTTTTATTTGAGTTTAAGTGTTAATGTTTTAATGTTGATTTCAAGATAAATTTTTAAGTGTTGAGTGAATATTACCCTTTTTTTTACACCAAGCCGTTGAAAGTTTGTTAGGGATGTTAAGCCCTTAAGAACTAGCCCGAGGCTAACCAAGAGGGGGTGGGGGGGGGGGGTGAATTGGTAATTTAAAAAAAAAATTCTTTAGGCAAAGCACAAAATTAAAACAAAAAACACCACATAAATCAGTGTGCAAAAATAAATAAATGTGAAAGCAAAACAAAGAAAGATCACACCGGATTTATAGTGGTTTGGTTAATCCTTGACCTATGTCCACTCCTTAGAGGCACCCTCTGAGTATTACACTAACTAAGTATCTCTCCTTTAGGAGAAGAAGCCTTTATAACAAACTCCTTTTCACTAACCCTGGTGCGGCAGAGAACCGACTCTTTTTGCTTCCTCTTGAAGAAGGCAGAGAAGCCAGACCTTTTGCTGAAGTTGACCTCCCAAGAACCTCCTAAGGACGAAGGACGAAGAACGGAGACAATAACTTGGAACCTTGCTTGGGGCAACCTTGGTGAACCCTCTCACAAACTCCCCATCAAAAGTTCCTCTCTCTCTCTCTCTCTCTCTCTCTCTCTCTCTCTCTCTCTCTCTCTCTCTCACTCTCTCTCTCTCTCCCTCTCCTAAGGCTCTCTAGGTCAAGACAGCAGCACTCAAGGTCTTGTTGCATGAGAAAATTTGGGTCCTTTAAATAGAATTTCAAGAACTTACATTATCATCCATTATGATATGATCATCTTTGCCGATTAGTAAAAAATAAGCTCAATCAGCCAGGAAGATTTGGGATGACCAGAAGAAAATTTATTACATTGTCCAGGCTGATACAATATTTTCCTGGCCGATTAGTTCAAATTCGAGTACAATCATCCTGAACATCGCCCGGAATAGATGCTGACCGATGTCAATCATCTAGGACATCATTCTGGCCGATCATAAGGCTGATGTGATTATATCAATCAGCCTTAATTGCTTTCCATAATTTTCAAAATAATTTATGCATAATTGTGTTGCATCATCCAGGCCGATATGGAGATCATCATGGCCGATAATTTAAGAAAAGAATACCTAAATTGATCATGGGGGTTGATTCTTTCTGATTTGATCCTATCATCCTAGCCGATATAGGTATCGTCCAAGATGATTTGCTTAATGATAGCTGCTTAATTAGGATGCCCTAATTAGGGTTTCTATTTTTAGTTTAATCGTCATGGCCGATAAGAACATCTTCCAGGCCGATGTACTCAAAATAGAAAAACTCAGAAAATCCCTCAAGTGTGTGTGTGTAAGGTTACTTAGCATCAGGAAACACTTTTATAATTGACTCAAGAAAGGAAAAAATATAGACTTGACTCAACCTAAATCTACCCAATCTTGAGCTGGCTTTAGTTGCATTCGATCTTGTGGTCCAAAAAAATTAGTAGGCAAAGCAGTCGTAGAAAAATATGAATGTTTGCTATCATCAAAAGTCTAATCCATAATCTCAGATTTGCAGCAATCTCCCCCTTTTTGATGATGGAAAACACAAACAAAGAATTGCAAGTAGTTTTGGTAGTTTAATAAAAACATTGTGACGAAAAAGTAGTTCACTAAGTTCCAAAATTCAAAGTACAAGATACATCAACCTACTCTCCCTTTTGACATCACAAAAAGGAGAGAAACACAACATAACAGAAATAAAAACATAATAGAAACTAAAACAAAACATAAGAAAAACAAACTACAGAAAACAAAAACTAAAGCTAGAAGAGAAACAAACTAGAAAAACACAAAGAAAATTAGAGAAACAAGGGCCCCTGATCATCAGACGGAGGTGGTGGTGGTGGTGGCTGCTGAAAGTAACAGGAGAGTGTAGTGTTGCAAATCTATTTTCATGACTTATGTTTTGATGATTTACAAATACTATTGATTCTCTTAGACTGCCTGTTACTTCTAACTTTCCAGGAATCGAAGATCGGACGAACAAACGAAGCCAGTTCAAGTTTGCATAGGTTAGGGTTGAGTAAGTCTGTACTTTATTATTTTTCTTCTTGAGTCTATTTGTAATGTTCAAAGAGAATGATGCTAAGTAACCCTACACACACACTTGAGAGACTTAAAAATTATGTTTTTACTCAAATCAGCCAGGACGATATTTACATCATCCTGGACGATCTGGCTTAAAACAGAAATTCTAATTAGGGGTTCTTAATTAAGGCAGCCGTCATTAGCAAATCAGCCTTGACGATACGTGTATCAGCCAGGATGATAGGATCAAAACAGAAAGAAATTACCGTCATAAGCAATTAAGGTATTCTGTATTTTTGGCAATCGAACAGAACGATCTTTAATCGGCCTGAACGATATTCATAATTATGCCTTAATTGATAAGGAAAATCAAGGAAGTAATTAAGAATGATTGATACGATCACATCATCCTAGACGATCATAGGATCGGCCAGGATGATCTATTCAAAAACCTTAATTACTTCTGGATGATAAATATCGGCCAGCATAAATTCAGGGCGATGCTCTAGACGATTTTCCTATGATTTGAATTGATCGGCCTGGACGATCATGAAATCATCCTAGATGATCAAGCTAATTTTTAATCGTCCAGTTTACATTTAGGGCGATGCTCTGGCCGATCTTCTGAGATTTGTACTGATCGGCCAGGATGATGTCCATATCGGCCTGAACGATATTGTCGGTAACTTGCAATTAATGAGCTCCTTTGAAGTTCTTCTATTTAAGAGCTCTTGTTCAATATTTTTAAATAATCTTTTGCTGGTTTCTTGACCTGAGAAGATCTTGAGGAGAGAAAGCGAGAGAGTGAGAGAGAGGATCTTGTGAGGGGGAGCTTATGAGGGGATTCACAAGGGTTAATTCAAGGATCGCTCTGCTTCTTCTTCGTCTAGATTTTCTTGTCCGTGGAAGGGTCGGTAGAGGTAAGGATTCAGCATCTGATTGTGGTTCTCTGCCAGCTTCAGGAGGATGCAAAAGGAGATAGGTTCTCTGCCTTGCCGGGGTGGCAAAAAGAGGTTCTTTGTAAAGGCTTCTCCGTCTAGCTGTGGGGGCTATTGGAGAGTCACGATTGTAGTGTAATACTCGGAGGGCACCTTCGGGGAGTGGACGTAGGTCGATTTGATCGAACCACTATAAATTTTTGTGTTCTTGTTTCTTGCTTCCGCACTTTAAATTTCCGCGCTTATTTTTCTTGTGGTGTGATTTTGGTTTATGAGATTTTACTTCTTTATGAAAAGAATTTTTAAAGTACCAATTCACCCTCCCCTCTTGGTTAGCTTGGGCAAGTTCTATAGGGCTTAACATCCCTAATAAACTTTCAAGTGGTATCAGAGCGGGATTCATAAAAATTAGTTTGAAAACTTTTTAAATTTTGATCCATGGCTAACTTTGGGAATCGTAACACTACGAAAGGGTATTCTATTACCCGACCTCCCCTATTCGATAACCTACCTTTTGATCTCATGAAAACCCGCATGTCAACATTTTTATAATCTATTGATTATCGCATGTGGATGCTTATCAAAGAAGGTTATTCTCCACCTTCCCGTGAAATTAATGGTGTTAAAACTGAAATTGCTTTTACTGAATGGACTTACGATGAAAGAGATTTATCCCAATTAAATGCAAAATGTTTGAACTATTTTTTCTGTGCTTTAAAAACTGAGGATTACATGCATGTTTCTACTTGCAAAACTAGTAAAGAAATTTGGGATAAATTATGTATCACTTATGAAGGCACTAATAAAGTTAAACAATCTCATTTGAATATTCTCTTGCATGACTACAAACGTTTTTGTATGAAACCATCTGAATTTTTTTCTGACATGTATACTAGGTTTACACAGATAGTCACTTCACTGCATGCATTAGGAAGAGAATTTTCAAACTATGAAAAAGTGAACAAGATTTTGAGATGCTTGCCTTCATCATATGATGCTAAAATCATTGCAATCACTGAATCTAAGAATTTTAACACTTATTATATTGATAACTTACTTGGCTCACTCATTGCTTACGAGCAAGGGGTGAATCAAAGAAATCTTGATGCAGGAGAGAAGAGGAAGAAGAAAATAGTTGCACTAAAGGCGCACAAATTTGACTCCAATTCTTCCGGGTCTGAGAGCGATGAAGTTGCCTTCATCACAAGGAAATTCAAAAGCTTTCTAAGGAAGAAGAAAAGCATCATTAGAGAAAAGGTAAGGATCATAAATATTCTAAGGGATCTTCTGATATTGTTTGTTATGAATGCAGGAAACCTGGACATGTAAAAGGCGATTGTCCTACACTTCAAGATCACTCGAGCAAAGAAAAGGAAAAGGGTGAGGAGAAACCCAAGTTTAGGAAGGACAAGAAGAGAGTCCAAAAGGCATTCTGGGCAGAATATGGTACTGATTCCTCTGAGACTAAACCAGAGGAAGAGATAACAAACCTTTGCTTAATGGGGGAAGATCATCTTGAGCAAAGTGATGAGGAAGAGGTATGTAAACCAACCTACGATTAATTGTTTGAGATTTGTAAGAAAATTCATGCATCATATAAAAAACTTAAGAAGACTCATGCTAACTTAAAATTGGAACTTGTAAAATTACAAAAAGAGTATGAAGTTATTCTTAAAGATCATTCAACGATTGATTCTAATCACATGGCTCTTCTTGATGAATTTGATGATTTCAACAAAAAGCATTCGAAATTAATTAATGAGAATGAAATATTAAAAGTTTCACACACCTCTCTTCAATCTGATTTGAAGAAATCTGAAGGGAAAGAGAAAAACTTGAGGGTTGAGAATGATGTTCTAAAAAAATACAAACTTCAGGATTAAAAATGAATTGGATACTCTTAAGGGAAATTGGAAGACTCCCACTTTGAATCAAAAGCCAAAACCTAGGAAGAGGAAATATAACTCAAACCATTTAAGAAAATCTTTTCTTGGAGTTAGATGTTTTTCATGTGGCATACTAGGACACATCTCACACACTTGCACCGTTCACCGTAGTACACATTGGGTGTGGAGACCTAAGGTACATGATTCACAGCATACCACACCTGCATTGTATTCTACTTTTCCTGAGAAGAGACCCAAACTAGTTTGGGTTCCTAAATCTGACTGTTGTTGAGTTTTGCAGGGGTGCTCTCACCAAATACCTCGTGGGAGCATAGGATAATTGGACATATGGAGGATCGCAGCTCATAATTGCTTAAACTTGCTGCTTCGTAATTTCTTGAAATGTTTTTTAATTAGTTTTGCGTTATTTTTTTTATGTGCTAGCTTTTTGGTGTTTTAGATTATTTTGTTTTCGCTTTGCTTTTATGTTTGGTTTTCTATATGATTAATTTTTTAAGCTTTTAGATTTTGGAGATTTAAAGCCATTGATTATCATATCTAAATCAGTCAAAGGGAGAAACACCGTTGATGGTTTCCCTCCCTCTAACCTCTTTTAGTGACATAATTTTCTTTTCTTGAAAAAAGTCTATCTCATATTAACAACTTGTTTTTGAAACTAAGATTCTTTTTATCTCGCTACAATAATCTATCTTGTGCGTAATATCCAAAGTTATTATATATCTTTCAAGTTAAATGAAATATTGCCTTTGCATTTATCACATGATTATGATTTTGTTTTGTGACTTGTTCTTCCCTATGTTAGAGAGAGAGCTCCTATTCTCTAATATTTGGAGGATATACTCACAACTAATGTTTTTTTTAAGGGTTTTGTTAAAGATAACTTAGCTTTAAAAAAAATTAAGAGGGAAAGTGGAAAAGAAGCAAATTTGAAATGAAAAAATATATATATATACTCACAAATGTGTATAAAAAATCAAGATGCTCAAAGAACCAATCAAAGTGACAAGAGGCATAAAATGAGCCCACTAAATGCAAGCTATTCTCTCTTTTCAAAACTTTTAAAACTTTGAGAACTCATTGGTTATTTGATGCTTTCAAAGGCTTGATTTCAAATTCCATGATTGAGACAAATTACTTTGGTATATTATTTATAAGATATTTTCTTTGTAACCAAGTTTTGATTGAATCTTCTTTTTACCCAGTAGAGTTTTTTTTGAGTTAAACCTTTTGTTTTTAAAAGGATGATTATTGCCCTAAAAGAAGTCCGAGCTAGGGATTAACAAGATCGGAAATTCTACCTTTTTTAGATTTTGACTTGCTAACTCTATGATCTTTTGAATCTCTAAAATTGAATTGTTTGAAAAAAAAATCTATCATATTGATACTTTGCTAAAAAAAAAATGTTTAACAAAAAACAAAATTTTTTTCTTTGGTTTTCTTTTTAGTTTTTTTGCCTTTTTTGTTGTTTTTAGCTTTGTATTGTGAGTCTTTTATTTTTTTGAGGGCTTTGATCATCAACTTTTTCTTTGGATTCAAATTTCTTGTCACATCATCCTGACCGATTATCATATCGTCCTGGACGATAGGACAAATTTTCTTCAAAATTCCATCTGCTGAACTTTACTGTGCTTGCTATAACTCTTCGTCCTGGACGATAATTTATCGTCCTAGACAATCTGATCGAACTTTGTTGATAGTCTTGGCCGATAACATATTTCATCCTGGCCGATGCATTTTATGGTCATTGTCCTGGCCGATACACTAGATCGTCCTGGACGATCCACGTGTCAGCACGTTTAAATCTTTAAAATTGGCCCCGGACGATCCATTATTGGAAAATCGTCCTGGCCGATCCACTGTTCATCCTGGATGATACGCGTGGCACAAATTTAAAACATTTTAACTTCTACCGATACGATAAATTATTGTGCATTGTGCTGGACGATACACCTAATCAGCCTGGATGATATGCTTTTTCAACGGTTGTCCAGTATGACTCCTCGGGACGATCGCCTGTGTCTAATCGTCCTGGCTGTTATATGATCGACCCGAACGATCGGACCACCTTTTTGACAAATCAACCTGTATGAAATTATTGTACCATATCGTCCTGGATGATTCTGCGATCGGCCTGGACGATATGGCCATTTCTTTAAATGCAGGCCATTCCAGGCATGTTTTTCACCTCACACCTCTTCTTCTCTTGTGTTTTCATGCTATTTCATTACTATGGCTGGTAGGAAATGAGCTCGACAGACTTCTGGAAGTTCCTCGAGGGCCACTCTGGACCCTCGGTTCAAAGAGGCAGAGGATCAGGCAGCTTATCGTCGCTACAAAGAATGTGGCATTACCCTTTCCAGAATAATCAATCCTGCCAACCTTTCATATCCGGTAATAGATCTCTTTGCCCATACTTCTCTTTATTTCATTCTTACCCTTGCTGTCCCTTTTTCTTCAGAACTTCTGTTAGAATTTTATGCAAATCTTTGGATAAATTCTACTTTCACAGCCCAGACCTCATATGTGAATCGACGCCCGGTCGAAATCACATATCAGGACTGTGCAGAACTTTTACAGTTATCCACCACCGGGGATAAGCTGCATATAATTGTCTCTGATCCTGACTTCAACTGTCCACTGCAAATCATTTTCTATGCCAAAACAACTCTTCCTTTCATGTTGGAGAGACTAGCTCTTTAGTCAAAGATGCTAGGACAATCCAACATATCTTTTGCACCTCCATAATTCTAAAAGCCGGGGACAGAATCCACATCACCCCATTAATTTCTCTTACCACCTTTTACATCATGGCCCATAGAGATTTCAATGCTACAGATCTAATCTTTCGATACATTGATTATTTAACAACTATTCTCGATCCAGGCTATAGGAGGAAACCCAACCTTGCTTTAGGACATCTCATAGCCTATATTCTTGAAACCAAATACAATCTTCAATATCCTAGTCATCACAACCTTCAGCCTTTTTGCAACTCAAACAATTCTTTCACTTTCCTTCATAGTACTCATCTCCACCCAGGAGATGGGGAAGGTCGGGGGGCTGAGGAGGAGGAGGCTCCCGCTCCCGCTCCTGTTCCTCTTCGACAGCACTCACAACTTGACAAGTTAGTAGAGAGATTTGATCGTTGGAAGACCCATTTTGATGCTTACGTTGCTGCACAGGAGAAGCAACATTCTGAGGACATGACCCACTACGAACAGCACCGCACAGAGGACTTTACCCAGTTTGATAGCTACATTACTCACCAGTAGCAGCAGCATGACCAGGACATTGCCTAGTTCAATACTTAATTTACTATGCTAGCTAGCTACTTTCAGCAACCACATCCACCACCTCCATCTAATGATCCGGGTCCCTCATTTTTCTAGTCTTTGTTTTCTATTTTCTGTTTTCTGTAGTTTATCTTGTAATCTGTTTTAGTTTCTATTGTGTTGTTTCCTTTTTCTTTTTTGTGTGTCTAGGACCCCCTTTTTATGATGACAAAAGGAAGAGTAGGATGTGGTAGGAAAAGTTGATGTGCTTGCAACTTTGAAATTTTAATGAACTGCTATTTTTACTAAGATTTTTCTACTTGTGTTTGCCATCATAAAAAAGAGGGAGATTGTTGCAAATCTATTTTCATGACTTATGTTTTGATGATTGACAAACACTATTTATTCTCTTGGACTGCCTGTTACTTCTAACATTTTAGGAATCGAAGATCGGACGAACAAACGAAGCTAGTTCAAGTTTACATAGGTTAGGGTTGAGTTAGTCTGTACTTTATTTTTTCTCTTCTTGAGTCTATTTGTAATGTTCAAAGAGACTGATGCTAAGTAACCCTACACACACACACTTGAGAGACTTAGAAATTCTATTTTTACTCAAATCGGCCAGGACGATATTTACATCATCCTAGACGATCTGGCTTAAAACCAAAATTCTAATCAGGGGATCTTAATTAAGGAAGCCGTCATTAGCAAATCAGCCTGGATGATACGTGTATCAGCCAAGACGATAGGATCAAAATAGAAAGAAATTGCTACCATAAACAATTAAGGTATTATATATTTTTGGCAATCGGCCAGAATGATCTTTGATCGGCTTGGACGATATTCACAATTATGCCTTAATTGATCAGACAAATCAAGGAAGTAATTAAGGATGATTAATATGATCACATCATCCTGGACAATCGCAGGATCGGCCAGGATGATCTATTCAAAAACCTTAGTTACTTTAGGACGATAAATATCAGCCATCACAAATTCAGAATGATGCTCTTGACAATTTTCCTCTGATTTGAACTGATCGGCCTGGATGATCAAGACAATTTTCAATCATCCAGTTTACATTCAGGGCGATGCTCTGGCCGATCTTCTGAGATTTGTACTGATCGGCCATGACAATGTCCATATCGGCCTGGACGATATTGTCGGCAACATGCAATTAATGAGCTCCTTTGAAGCTCTTCTATTTAAGAGCTCTTATTCAACCTTTTTGAATAATCTTTTGCTGTTGCCTTGACCTGAGAAGACCTTGAGGAGAGAAAGAGAGAGAGAGAGAGAGAGAGAGAGAGAGAGAGAGAGAGAGAGAGAGAGAGAGAGAGAGAGAGAGAGAGAGAGAGAGAGAGAGAGAGAGAGAGAGAGGATCTTGTGAGGAGGAGCTTGTGAGGGGATTCACAAGGGTTGCTTCAAGGATCGCTCTGCTTCTTCTTTGTCTATAGTTTCTCATCCATGGAAGGTTCGGTAGAGGTAATGATTCAGCATCTGATTGTGGTTCTCTGCCAGCTTCAGGAGGAAGTAAAAGGAGATAGGTTCTCTGACTTGCCGAGGTGGCAAAAAGATTTCTTTGTAAAGGCTTCTCTGCTTAGCTGTGGGGGCTAAAGGAGAGTCACGATTGCAGAGCAATACTCGGAGGGTGCCTCCGAGAAGTGGACGTATTTCGAGTTGACCGAACCACTAAAAATTTTTGTGTTCTTGTTTCTTGCTTCCGCACTTTAAATTTCCGTGCTTATTTTTCTTGTGGTGTGATTTTGGTTTATGAGATTTTACTTCTTTATGAAAAGAATTTTTAAAGTACCAATTCACCCCCCCTTCTCTAGGTTAGCTTGGGCCAGTTCTATAGGGCTCAACATCCCTAACAAACTTTTATGTAGCAAACTGGGCCCCAAACAGGCCATGTTCTTGTTGTGTTACTGCTGCTGGTGTGTAACATAGGCATCAAAAAGGGTCTAAAACTGATCAAATCTCTCCACCAATTGATCCAATTATGAGTGCTGGCGGAGAGGAATAACTTCAGGAGTAGGAGCTGGAGCCTCCTCCTTCTCGGCCCCTCGAGCTTCCCCATCCCCTGGGTGGAGATGAGTACTGTAAAGGGCGTTGAAGAAATGGTTTGAGTAGACGGGTGGTTAAAGTCAGGAGGAGCAGGATATTGAAGATGGTATTTAGATTCTAGAACATAGGCAATGAGGTGTCCTAGAGCAAGATTAGGCTTTCTTCTATGACCTGGATCTCAAATGGTAGTCAAATGCTTGATATAACAAAAGATCAGGTGTGTGGCATTGAATTCACTATGGGCCAGAATGTAAAAGGTAGTAAGTGAAAGAAGTGGAGTGAAGTGGACTCGGTCCTTGACATTGAATTCAAGGACGATGCTCATAATGGATCATACCGGCCAAATTTAAAATGTTTTAAATCATGCACCACGTGTATCGTCCAGGATGAAAAGTGGATCGTCTAGGACGATTGTCCAAAAATGGATCGTCCCGGGCAATTTTAAAGATTTTAAATGTACTTACACGTGTATCGTCCAGGGCGATCATGTGTATCAGACAGGATGATAACCAATAAATATATCGTCCAGGATGAAAAAAGATATCGGCTAGGACGATCAAGATGATTGTAGCAGAGGTGGATCATATCATACAGGATGATAAAGGAGCGTCCAGGATGATGAGAGTAGAAAAGTTAGAAAATTTAGCAGATGGAGTTTTTGAAGAACGAAAAAACTGATTATCCATGATGATGTAAATATCGGCTAGGACGATGTGTCAAAAAAAATTAAATCAAAGGAGGGATGGAGATTATTAGAGAAGGACCAAAAATAACAAGATAAAAAAAAAACAACGTTAAAACAAAAGCCAAAATTATTTTTTTTAATCAAAGCATGAATAAGATATAGTCTCCATGTGATTGATTTTAAAAATTTGTAAGTTAATGAGTTAACAACTTCAAAAATCCAATAAAAAGGTAAAATATCCGATCATGTTAACCCTAAGCTCGGATTTATTTTAGGGCAAAATATTCTTTTGAAATCAAAAGGCCTAACTTAAAAAAACATTTGGATAAGAAAAAGTGATCCGATGAAAACTTTGTTTCAGAAAAATATCTTATAGAATAATATATCAAAGTAGTTTGTTACAATCGCAAAATTCGAAATCAAGTCTTTAAAAATCTCAAGTGATACATGAAATCTTCTAAGTTTTAAGAGTTGGAGGAAAGGAAGATAGCTTGCTTTATGATGGGCTCATTTTATGCCTCTTGTCCATTAAATGGCGCACTTTGCACATCTTTTAATTTTTGATACACTTTGGGTATATATTTTTTTCAATTTGGAGTCATTGCGCATCTTTTATTTTTGGCATCATTAGACATTTTTTTCTCATTTTTTTTCAAGTTAGATTCTTTTCTAAAAACTCTTAAATATTCTTAGTTGTGAGTATATCTTCTTGATATCAGAGAAGAAAAACTCACTCTCTAATATAGGGAAGAATAATCCACAAAAAAGAATAAAAAATCATGTGAGAGATACATTGACACAATAACAAAAAATCTCGAAGTAACATAAAAACTTTGATTATTATAGTATAAGCTAAATTACTGTAGCAAGGTAGAAAAGATCTCAGTTACAAAATCCAGTTGTTAATTTGTGATAGTTTTTTGGTTAGAAAAGAAATTTTTACCACCAAAATAGGTTATAGAAAGAGACACAATCAACGATATTTTTTTACCCTTTAGTAGATTAAGAGATGTAAAACATTGACTACAAATTTTCAAAATGAATACAAGGCATAAGATATCAATTTAGGGATGATTTGAAAAAGAAAAAATAAAGAAAGGAAAATGAAAAATAAAGTACCAAAAGCAAAACAAAAACTAACAAACTAAAAATAAAAAGTAACTAAAAAAAAATGCAGCAAAGAGATCAGTAGAAATCAAGTTCATGCATTAATGTCAATCACACCCAATCTGGTCCTTAAATTGCTAAAAGTGTCAAAGGACAGTGGTTTAGTAAATATGTCAGCCAGTTGATTCTCAATCGCCACATGATGTAACTCAATGTCTCCCTTAGTCATATGATCTCTAATAAAGTGATGCCTAATGTCAATGTGCTTAGTCCTTGAATGTTGGATAGGATTCTTAGAAATGCAGATGGCACTAGTGTTGTCACAAAGAATAGAGATGGTGTCTACATGTAATCCTAAATCTAATACTTGCTATTTTAACCAACGGACTTGGTCCACACAACTTCTTAAAGCAATGTACTCAGCTTCAGTAGTGGAAAGAGCAACAATGTTTTGCTTTCTACTAGGCTAGAAACCTAAAAACTGTCCTATAAATTGATATGTTCGAAGAGTACTTTTTCTATCCACTCTACATCCTGTAAAATCAGAATCAGAATATTCAATAATCTCAAAATAAGTGCTATGCCTAGGGTACCAGATTCCTAAGTTTTGGGTCCCTAAAAGGTATCTAAGAATTCTCTTAACTACAGTCAGGTGGGATTACTTAGGGTCAGCTTGAAATCTAGTACAATGACAAACACTAAACATTATATCAGGTTGATTAGCATTCATGTAAATTAAAGATCCAATCATCCCCTGTACCTCTTCTAATCAATTGATTTTTCATTTGGGTCCTTATCTAATTGAATTCCTGAGGTTATGGGAGTATTAACTGGCTTGGCTTTGTCAATTTCATATTTCTTGAAGATGTCCTTTATGTACTTTATTTGGCTCAAAAAAGTTCTATCATCTAATTGTCTAATGCTAAACCCCAAAAAGTATGACAATTCTCCCATCATACTCATCTCAAACTCCTTACTCATTATTTTAGAAAAAAATCATCATATAGCCTTTTATCAAAAGATCCAAAAATTATATGATTGACATAGAATTGAACAATGAGTAAATCATCTCCTACTTTTCTCAGGAAAAGGGTGGTGTCTACACTCCCCTTAACAAACTCCCTTTCTTGTAAGAATGTGTTAAGCCTCTCATACCAAGATTTAGGTGCCTGCTTTAATCCATATAAGGCCTTTTTTAATTTGAAAACATGATTTGGAAATTGGGAACTCTCAAAACCTGGGGGTTGTTCTACAAACACATCCTCTTTTTATTTCCCTGTTTAAAAAGGCACTCTTAACGTCCATTTGGAAAAGCTTAAATCCCTTATAACAGGCAAATGCTAATAGCACTCTAATGGCTTCAAATAGCTACTGGGGAAAAAATCTCCTCAAAATCTATCCCTTCTATTTGGTTATACCCCTTAGCCACTAATCTTGCCTTATTCCTAACCACCACTCCATAATCATTCACCTTATTCTTAAAGACCCACTTGGTTCAAACTACACTTTGTCCCTTTTGTCTTTCTACAAGCTCCCAAACATCATTTCTAACAAATTGGTTCAACTCCTCCTATATGGCTAAGATCCAAAAACTCATTAGTAAGGGCTTAATTTATGTTGGTGTGTTCAGTCATTGAGATAAAGGCAGAGTGGTCACTTCTTTCCTAAGTCCATGTCTAGTCCTAACTCCAAAAACTCATCCTAAGTTTTGGGCCCCTCAAAATCTATCCTTTCACTACTAGTTGATTTGTACTTTAATTTTGCTAGTAACTTTGTGGTCTGATTTTGACAGTTGACTTGTGTTCTTCACACTGTCTTCATTAAATTGACTGAACTCATATTTTTTCTTTTGTGTTTGCCATCATCAAAAAGGGGGAGATTGTTGCATATCTATTTTTTAGAAATAAAATTTTGATGATTGCAAACACTTCTACTTTACTTCGACCTCCTTGCCTACCAACGTTTCAGGACCACAGGATCGAGACCATAAGATGAACCAGCTCATGATTGGGTAGATTAGGTCCGAGTCAATATGTTATGTATTTTTTTCCTTTCTTGAGTCAAATGAAATCCTTATGGTGCCTAATGCTAAGTAACCTTACACACACACATAATTTGGGAATTTTTTTGACTATTTCTTAGAGTTTACTATTTTTGGTAACATCGGCTGGGCCGATATTCATATCGGCCTAGATGATCGATTAAAAAATAGAAACCCTAATCAGGGCATCAAGATTAAGGTAGCCATCATTAAGCCAATCGGCCTAGATGATATTATATCAACCAGGATGATAGGCTTAAATCAAAAAGAATTAGTTTCCATGATCTATTTAGGTATTCTTTAATTTAGGACATCATCCAGGATGATATCCTATCAGCCTGTACGATGCAGCAAAATTATGCCTAAATTAATTTGATAATTATTGAAAGAAATTAAGGCTGATTACAGGATCACATTAGCCAGGCCAATCTCAGGATCGGTCGGGACGATGGCGTGGACGATTGACATCGACCTACTTCAATTCAAGGCGATGTCTAGTATGATTTGGCTCGGATTTGAACTAATTGTCTAGGATGATGTTCTATCGGCCTAGAGGATGTAACCAAAATTACTCTAATTATCCCAAACTGAGCTGGCTGATTGATCAAAATTTATGCTGATCGGCCAGGCTGATACCCCTATCGGCCTGGACAATAAAGTCAGTTTGTATAAAATAAGATCTTTTTTGAAAATCTTCTATTTAAGAACTCTTGCTCTACCTTAGAGCAACCGTGTGTGCTGCTTCCTTAACCTGAGAAAGCCTAGGGAGAGGGAGGGAGGGAGAGAGAGAGAGAGAGAGAGAGAGAGAGAGAGAGAGAGAGAGAGAGAGAGAGAGAGAGAGAGAGAGAGAGAGAGAGAGAGAGAGAGAGAGAGAGAGAGAGAGAGAGAGAGAGAGAGAGAGGAACATGTGAGGGGGGTTTGTGAGAGGATTCACAAAGGTTGCTCCAAGAAATGTTCCAAGTCGTCTGCTTCGTTCTTTATCCATCATCCTTGGGAGGTTCTTGGGAGGTTTACTTCAGCAAATAGTTCAGGTTCTCTACCGGCTTCAGGAAGAAGCAAAAGGAGTTAGTTCTCTGCCGCACTAGGGTTTGGTGAAAAGGAGTTTTTTGTAAAGGTTTCTCCACCTAGCTGTGGGAGCTAAAGGAGAGACACTTAGTTAGTATAATACTCGGAGGGTGCCTCCGACGAGTGGACTTTGGTCAAGGTTTGATCGAACCACTATTAATCCTGTGTGATCCTTCTTTGTTTTATTTTCGCATTTATTTTTTTGCACGTTGATTTCTTTGTGGTGATATTGGTTTGGTTTTAAGTTTTGTGCTTTGCTTAATAATATTTTTAAAATACCAATTCAGCCCCCCTCTTGGTTAGCCTTAGGCTAGTTCTTAAGGGCTTAACATCCCTAACAAACTTTCAAACATTAGGTGTGTAGTGTCAGTAAGTTTAATGTTTCAAAATTTCACCCCTATTAGGTGTGCAAAATTTCCTAAACGTTTTCTAAGTCATCTAGACATTGACCTTAATTATTTTTCCTAGGTGTTACTAGTGTTTTAAAGGCTTTGAATTTTTTTTCAACTAACCCTGACACATATACATGCACGCCATAGAAAACATATAGCCTAAGCTTATATATATAGAGAGTTATGAATTTTTAATATTTTGGATCCAAAATGGACCCATTTCTTTATAAATTTACACTGAGATAATCCAAAGAGCATCTAGACATAAGAAAAATAAAAGGGATGCCTAAGATGCTCAAATATTTTCACAAAAAATTGTGTTAAGTTTGACCAATAGATTATGAGGAAATTATCAAAAAATGATTTTAAACAAACATAAATATCTCATAATTTACTGGTCAAAACACTTTGATTTTTATTTTATTAAATACTATGGCTCAAACTCATTCAAATGACACACAAATCACTCAATTTGGTGAAAGTTGAATTTTTTAGGAATTCTCAAAGTTTTAGGTTATTTAATTTATCTTTTAAATAAAATTTTCAATAAATTCAATCAGTGGTGCAATCATTATAAATGATTGGCAATGATTATAGATGTGGCTACCACCACCGTAGTAATAATTATTTAGCATAATTCGGCGCCATCGGATCAAAGCAGACCACATGTACAGCTCTAATGCGGCCACATCAATAATAATTCAGAACATGTGGCATGCATTTAAATCCTACGGGCATCTACATTTTGTACTTGGTGATGTGGAAATTTTTGGATCGTCCGATGAAGCTAAATTTGTGATCTTATGGTTTTGATTGAACCAGTGCAGTTTAGTTCAAAATGAACTTAAAATTTAAACACCCATAACTTTCAAAATACATAACCTAATTTTATTAAAGTGTAACACAAGCTCATGATAACCTAATCTTCTAATGGCTATAGTTTTGAGTCTTCATGCATTGTAGATTTTGAGTTATTTCAAATTCAAGTTTAAATTAAAAGTTTAGATATCTCACCAACCAATGGATGGATTTTGATGATCTTGGATTCCTTTTGTTCATGGTGATATCCTCTCTAACTTTATAGAATACTACATAAGAATATTATGGATGGATTGAAAGTTTGGTTACAAACATTAATTTCTCTCATAAGAACTCTCTCTCTTCTCCAAAATGGTGTTTTAAGGATTTAATTCGGTAGAGAAAATCTTGTGAAAGCTAGAGAAATGGATGGAGGGTCTGGGTGAAGAGTTTGGAGAGCGGGAGGCTACTAGAGAAATGAAAACGAATGAATGATACCTTAGGTTATATTTTCCCTCACTTAACCCTAACCTTTCGGATTGAATAGTTGAGATTTGTTTAGGAAGAGCATGGATATATGCCAAATTTTCTAAGGCTATTAAAAGCTGGGGGAGAGGGCAGGGGGTGAGTGTGACTTCACTTAGTAATGGGAAGGGGAGGAAATGAGTTACTTTTAAGCAGGTTAAATAGGTTTTTAGGGGGAAAAGGTTTGCTTATGTTGCTTGGATATTTTGACCTCATACATGCTCCTAGTAAACTATTCGACCAGTATACTGGTCAAGTTATTGGTGAGGTGGACTTAAGGGAATGTACTTGTCCTTGAGCTAGAGTGGAAGGGATCAGGAGTGCTAGGTCCAATGTGAGAATGAATAAATACACGTTGAATGGAGTTTGACTAAATATTTTGAGATGACTTGGACAAACTCCCCAAGGTTTGACTCATAATAAGTTTAAAAGCATTCAAACCATGATATGAGATGAAATGAAAGGCTTAATGGGGTTTGATTTGAATGCATAAAATAGGTTTGACTCAAATGGGTCTGATTTGAAAAAACTTTAACTTGGATAACCAAGTTAACTATTAAATAGATCAAGGTGACCAATCATGAGAAACTCACTAGGAGAGATGTTCAAATGAGTTTGATGAAGATTGGGGTTGATTTAAAGGTCAAGTGGAATAGAACAAAGCAAGTGACCATTTGAGCAAGCTTAATTAGGTCATACTAGGTCTACCACAAGCTCAAGTGTCCTTTGATGCATGATTTTATATAAGAATCTCCTAGTGAGGAGGTATGATCATGATTAATGTCAAATGGTTTGTGTACTATACTGGAAAGTACATTGAACCCAAGTATCATGAATTATTATTGATTTGGTCAACTTTAGTTGACCTGGTCAACCAAGTCAAACCAAGAATTTAGTAGTTTGAATCAAACAAGTTCAAATGAGTGATTTGAGACCAATGGAGGTAGTCTCATGCAATAGAATGACTATTTGGCCCGAAATGATAATTTGGAACCTTATAAGGAAATTTGGTCAACATAAGTTGACTTGGTTAACCATAGATGACTAGGTATTGAATTTGAATGCACTGTTAAGAGTCTTTTTGATGTAATAAATAAGGATTCACATCTTGATATGGATTGGCCATATTGAGGATTCGGGAAAATTCCAATTTTCCCTTTAAAGGGCATTTTGGTCATTTGGAACCCTGGTCAACTATGGGTCAACCTGGGTCCACCAAAGAGCAATTTTATGTTCAAGATATGTTAAAAATGGTTATGGACATGGCCTATATCTTTTTGGAAGATCCCAAGGTCAAATTCAAGCTAGTGGCATAGGCTATAAATTTTTGAAGGTTTTGTTGTCTTTGAATTTCAATCAAGTGTTTGGGGGTTAGAGGTATCAAATTAGCTTTAAATTTAAAGGTTTAACCCTAAAGACATGTATAATAAATATACAATCAATAGGCTATAAATCTTGTATCATTTGACTTGGTTTTGATGTGATTGAAAATCACCCAAAAGGGTTATAGGATATGGGCCCTTAACCTTAAATTCTGGTCATAAATTTTTGATTAAAACTCAGTTTTTAATTTAATTAATTGAATTTGAATTATACACATCAGTAAAAATCAATTAGATGATTGTTGATGATTGGATAAAAGAAGTCAAGTGATTATCACTAGGTAACAATACATTGAGCTGGGCAATGTACTGAGTCACATGGGTATAATATAAGGGATACAAGTTCAAGTGATTTTAGATTGATATCAATTTGATGATTGAAGTTGATAAGGATTGATTAAAGTTTGATTGAAGTTTGATTTAATCCTAAATGACTACAGATAGGCACAAGATGATGTTTCAATTATAGATTGAGTTTTGGATGATTGACAGGTCAATGAATGCTAACCATCAGATCAATATAGAGGAGTCTAGATAAATCCCAATGACCACATTCATAAACGAGGTCAATAAATGGACCCCCAAAATGGGAAATAAAATGAAGTTATACTACACATATTAGTGTTGACTGCATGAAAAGGTCAAATCTAAAACTTTGATTTAAAGGAAAGGGAGCACTTAATCTAAGGGGATGAAGGTTGAATTAATACTAAGGTGGTGCCATAGAGGATGTGCTCCATCACTAGTCTATCTAAATCAAAGGAAATGAAGTATGATGAGTCACACTTAACCTTAAGGATTGAAAAGCCAAAGTGGTGACTACTAGTAGAACATTATATGGAAAGGAAACCTGAGGTTGGGACTCACACCTTACCATGGAGGATAAAAATTGAATTGATATTAGGATGGTTCAACGAGGGGCGTACTCCATCACTAGTGGATCTAATCCTAAGGAAAGAAAGCATGATGACTCATATATAACCTTTAGGATAATAAAGTCAAAGTGGTGCCATAATGGGCGTGCTCCACTACTAGCAGATGATTATATAGAAAGGAAGCTTTAGGTGGGGACTCAAACCTAACCATAGAGGATTCAAATTGAATAGAGACTAGGGCGGTGCTACAAGGGGTGTTCTCTACTAATAACATATGATCATATAGAAAGGAAGCCTAAGGTGGGGTCTTAAACCTAACCATAGAGAACTAGAATTGAATTAAAACTAGAGCCATTCCATAAAGGACGTGCTCCACCACTAGTGTATCTAATATCAAAGAAAGAAAGAATGATGACTCACATCTAACCTTGAGTAAAATAAAGCGACAGTGATGCCCAATACTAGCAGATGATCATATGGAAAGAAATTCGGATGTGGGGACTTACACTTAAAAATAGATGATTAACATTGAAGCAAGACTAGGGTGGTGCCACTAGGGGCATGATCTACCACTAGTAGATCTAATCCTCTAAGGATATAAATAATAATGACTCACATCTAACCTTAAGAAAAAGAGAGTTAGAGTGGTACCCTGAAGGGCATGCTCCACTACTAGTAGATGATCATATGGAAAGGAAGCATGCAGAGGAGATTTACACCTAATCAGAACGGATCCAAAATGAAATTAATACTAAGGTGTGCTTTACCACTAGTGGATCTAATCCTATGGAAAGAAAGAATGATAACTCATATCTAACCTTATAAAAAAGAATGTCAGAGTGGTACCAAAAGGGGTTTGATCCACTACTAGTAGATAATCATATGGAAAAAAAAGCCTGTGGTGAGGACTTACTCTTAACCATAGATGATCGAAAATTAAATAATTACTAGGAAGGTGTCACAATGGTGTGCTCATTAACTAGTGAATTTAATCCTAATGAAATAAAGCATGATTACTCATATCTAACCTAAAGGATCAAAGAGTTAGAGTTGTTCCATAAAGGTTATACTCCACTACTAGTAGGTGGTCATATAAAAGGGAAGCCTGAGGTGGGGACCTATACCCAACCAATGAGGAATAATAGGTTTGATTGGAATTTGAGACGTGGTTAAATTTGAATCAAATTGACTGACTTCATTACGTGATTTTATTTATAATCAACTAGCTGATATAGGCCTCATTCATAGACTATCTTCACAAAAAATGGCACTTCCCATGTTTGTTCAAAATTCCTTTCGATCTTTCGGTGCACTAAGATAGGCCTCCAAAGAACCAATACCAAGTTTTCCTGCTTGGAAGGTTTTAGGTCAGACTAACTTATCAAGTTATTAAACAATTTAATCTTTATATAACTCTATGTTATACTGAGCATAGAGATGATGCTTTTTAAGGCCTTTGAGCTATTCTAACCATAGTTGTGCATTTCATTATGTTATAATTTGGTTATATATTGCAATCCTTAGTGAAGGGATTTATACTTTTAGAGGGAACACAGTCTCGAACCCATACACTAATTCATAAGGAGTGGATTGGGTCAGGGATTTATATGTGGTCTGATAGGCCCATAATGCTTCCAAAAACCTCTCATCCTATTGCAATTTTTATCATCTAGGATCTATATAATGATTTTTACCAGGGTCTTATTCAAGGCTTTAAACATTCCATTAACACATGGGTAATAAATTGTTGAGTATCTCCAATAAATATCATAGTATTTTGCAAAGTTATTCAATTTTTTAGACATGAATGTAGACTTATTATTAGATATATTCCAATGAGGTATATCAAATTAATATAAATATGATCACAAAATAATTTCATAACTTGGTGTAATCTTACGTGGGCATATAAAGATTACTTCCACCAACTTAGAGAAGTAATCAATCATGACTTGAATAAAGTGATGACCCATTATAGAAGTAGGGTCAATAGGCTCCATAACAACCATGCCCCAACTCTCAAAGGGACATGAAACTATCATGGGATGCAACACATTAGGTGGTTGATGTAAAACCACACCATGAACCTGACATTGATGATAATAATTTGTAATTTTCATGCAGTCGTCAATTATAATGGGCCAATAGTGTCTAGGTCTTTTAATTTTTATTTTCATCTTAGTACCTAATTGATGAGCATATCATAATCTAGAAAGGACCTAATTCATGATCTTCAGAGTATTATATTGGTATAGACAATGTAGCCACATCTGATCCAATGATCGATAATATAGAGTGTTGTTCATAAGTGCATATGAAAGGGCACATTTCTTGATTTGATTGGCAAGGGATCTTTCATGAGGGAGGTTTCTTTCTTGATGATAATAAATGAGTGGTTGTCTCCAATCACCATCTTTATTAGTTGTTGGAGAGGTAGATAAGACTTAGGAAGAATTCTTATTAATGTGCTCCAAATCTATTAGTGATAGGCTCTAAAGACCCTAAACTTCTATAGAAATGGAGTCATCTTCTAGACAGGAAAATTCCTTTGCAACCTTTATTGAGGCATCCACCTTAGAATTTCTTCCATGAGTAATTTGGTAGTTAGTTACACCAAGCATTTTCTTGGGTAAGTGATTTGTGTACAAATGATATTTCAGGAGTTTAGCATTCAAAATAATATAGGTTCATGCAATATGGTTGATAACCATCTAATAATCACCAAATATTTTGATTTCTTTTATGTCTATCATTATTCAAAGTTTTAAATAAGTTATTAAAGATTCACTTTGCCTCATTATTCATGCAAGGCTCAGATAAATGAGACGAGAAATGCATCATTCCCTTTTTGGTATTATAAAAATTAGGCCAACTTTTACTTTTTCGAGAATAACAGATTTATGTGATTTTCCTCACTAGGAGGATGTTGTAGCATCAAAGTACAATTCATAGACATGATCATTAGATTCTTCAAACACATGATTTGCTCATCAGGTAAATCAGCATTGAGAGAAGACTCTACCGGTAATGGAAGTGCCGCAAGGAAGTCAGCAATGGCTTGGCCTTTTATAGCATGCAAGAGAATGAAAGTTATCTTGAATTGAAGAAATATCATAGACCATAATACCAGACATTCTGAAAATGTAGGTTAAGGTCATATGATATTGTAATGGGTTGACTCTTGAAATCAAAATTACTTGATGAGAAAACTATAGTGGCTTAGCTTTTGGGATGCAAAAACTAAAGCTTGATAATGCTTCTCAATAGAAGAATATCAAATTTCTATAGGATGAAGTCATCAGCTCAGATAGTAGAGGGTATTTTCTTTTCCCTCATCATTGACTTGAGCCAATAGAGCACTAATCAACTCATCCAAAGTTGGAGTGTAGAGAATTAGAGGTTTCCTTGGAATAGAGGCTGCAACACTAATGGATTAGTAAGATATGATTTGATATTTTCAAAGACACTTTGACATTTCTCATCACATATGAATTTTTCATCCTTTTTGGCTAGGATAGAGAGGGTTTCCACCTTATAGAAAGATTAGAAATAAACCTCCTTATATATGGCAATCTACCTTAAAGTGACCTTAGCTGGGTAAGGCTTCTATAAGGCATCAAGTTTAAGATAGATTTTATTTTAAGCATGATCAGTTTTATTTCTAGGATGTTGCACTATGAAGATATAATTTTCTTGAAGTAATGCCAAAAGCACACTTCAAGGGATTCATTTTGAAGTCATAGTAGTGCAGCCACTCGAAGATGATTCTTAAGTCATACAGATAAGCCTTTTTGAGTTTTCTCTTGATGAACAAATTATTGATGTAGTATTCTACTTTATTATGGTTTAATTCAACCAAAATTTGGGTTATGGCCCACTGCTAAGTTGCACCAGCATTTATGATACCAAATGACATTAACTTATAAAAAGTATCCCTATAAAAGTTCTATAATGCAGTGTTCCTCTCATCTTTTAAGACCAACTTGATTTGGTTATAACTAGACAAGTCATCAATAAAAGAGAAAATAACATGCAAAGAGGCAATGCCCTCTATGAGCTTGGGTATGGGTAATGGAAACTCATCCTTGGGACAAGCATTATTTAGATCCCTATAGTCGACATATATCTTAATTTGACGATTTTTCTTTCAATCCAGTATGACACCAAACACCAAATAGGTATATTATTCCTCTTAAATAAATCCGGCCACAACCAATTTCTTAATTTTAGAAATGACTTATAGCTTAATTTTTAGATATAATTGAGGATCTTACTTAATAGGAATGGCATCATGGTAAATTCTATGTTTATAAACTACTATATCAATGGACAAGATTGGCATTTCATTGTTTATCCAAGTGAAACAATCCTTAAAATCAGAGAGAAGCTGAATTATATCATTCAATTCATCTTCACTCAATAGAGTGCTAATGAAGGTAGGGTGAGTGTCATCCTTTGTTCCATGGTTAATTTCTATGAGTTCATGAACTATTGATTTAATTTCTTCTTCAAATTTACAGGTTGCATCCCAAACTTAGAGTTCGTATAAACCATCTAATGTGCCTAAACAAAGTTAATCTAAGGGTTAAACGATTTCCATAGGGACCTTCTAAGATTTAGGATAATTCTTTATCACAAGGCAATCCCCTCATCATCAAATATACTAATGGTAGAAAAGCTAATACCTCTACTTATATTTCTTTTATTTTTGGTATGTCAAAGGCTCTCATGGTATATAGGCTGACCCTTAGTCTATTGAACCAACATTAAACCTTTAGAGATATAATTTCTTATGCACACATAAAAGCAGCCAAGAGATAAATTCATTAATTTATTGAAATCTACCTCCTCAAGGATTACATCATCTTCCTTCCCTTAGGTGGAGGTGCAAGGAAAAAACTTCTAGACATTTATTACATTGTCATTTAAGATAGGAGAACAGTTAATTACTAACCCGTCAACCCTACTAGCAGACAGTGGGGTTAAGGTTAAGGCTGTAATTCCCTACTCAATGTTTCATACATAGTTAATTTAGGCTCATAAACTTAAACTTTTTGAGTGTCACCCTTTAGATCACTATCTTGTTCTAAAGAGAGATCAGATTTTGGAGGATGATTTATCTTTTTTGTAATCAAAAGGATATTTTACACCCGATACTTTTGATTCATTATCAAAACTTGATTAGAAATTAATGTACCTTGAGGGTGTGCTTCTTTCATCTGAAGGTAGGCCTCTTCCACATGCTTTGTGGTCCATCAATCCACCTCTTTGGGGGAAAATTCTTGGAGTCCTAAAGATTACTCCCTCAGTTTTGTATTCACTATTTGATTAATTGATTTTTTTAGCTTTCATCGTTTTTTCTTCCTTCTAATTTTTCATTTTCTATGAAACTATGTTCATTTGATTTATCCTCTTTAATTTTGAACTCACTTTAGGGTAGGTAATGGACCCTTTAGGTGCATAGTATGTAGCATCTTCATAGATCCTGATATCATGAATAGAGAATGGTTGTAGATTACCCATAATCATGTATTAAATCCCATCTCATTGGTACTTGATGCATTAGTGTATTTTTGATTAAACCGTCGTATAATCATGAGTCCAAGGCCTACCTAAAAGTGCATTGAAAGACATCACTGAACTAATTATGTGAAATTTGGATTTTTTTTCTTAACTCACCTATCACTAAAAGGAGTGTGATCTAACATAAAGCCTTATCTCCATTTACATTAAACCTGCTTAACACCATTTTGTCAATGGTGAGCTTATGTGTGTCCACTTTAAGGTATGCAAGAGTCTTTAAGTTAATAATGTTGATGGAAGCACTCAGATAGATAAAGACTCTGTATAATCTAAAATTTCTCACAATTATAATAATTTAAAGTGGGAAATTATGATCGATAGTTTCTAGAAGTAGATCCTTGTCAAAAAAAGTTACCTTTGGGATTTGTTTGAAGTACAGAGCTTTATCATATTAAGTCTCAGCTAATTGAGGTAAAAAAAATCTCTAGGTTGAGAAGTGCTTTGAATAAAATATTTTTCATCTCCTTTGAGAGAATGATGGCATCATAATTAATCAACTTATACAACAACTTCTTAAGATGACTTAAAACATTATAATCAACCATGGGAACATAAGGATTAGGACTTGGTGGATTGGGAAAAAATTATTTAATTATTGATGAGAGGTTTAAATTGGATTATTAGACATGATTTGTTTGCGTTTTTCCAAAGGAAGAAGCCTAGGGGGTAAGACTTTTCCACCATGAAGTTGTACCTCCATGTTCTCCTCAAGAGGATAAGATATAGTGGGGTTTACGATCTCCTTAGGCAATGCATTTTCATGTTTTAATGGGGAGTCTGAATCTACAAAAAATTATCATGAGGGGGCTCTTTTGAAAGTTAACTTCAGGGGTGTCACAATCACATAAGAAATCAAATTCATCTCCCCCTTTAGCGGTCAAATTTGATGAATTGAGTTATTGAGGATCATGAATGATCACTATGAAGTCGTGATTTTCTTTTATTGAATATACATTTTGCATTTTTTTCTTATCATTAATTATCAAAATATGTATAGAAGAATCTTTTTTTTTTTGTTAATTTTCACCGTTTGTCTTTGATGGGTAAAGTAGAAGTCATATAACATTATTGGGGTAAGGGTTTTTATGAAACCATCCTCCGCCTAAATACGTATCTCATTTACATGATTCTTCTCCATGAAAATTTCACTCTTTTTCTTTTTATTATTTATACTACTCCCTATAACTACTTGAGAGGAAAAGATGTCAGCATCCCTCTGTGATGCCTCTGGCTGAACCTCCAAGATAGGGTCCTCAGCTCTCATCAGTAACTATTGAGAAAGATGGAAAAAATTATTAATTAACTGTTTAAATTTCCTGGATAAAGAAATATGTCAACCATCATAAATTGATAGAGAAATATTAAAGTGTTTATATGAGATCGTTTCTTAATCTACCAAATACCCCTTAGGAATTATGATGCTTCCCTATTTGTGGTCTCTCTAAAACTAGTCCTTAAAGATAACGAGGTCTTCAATTGTGTGGCCCAACATATGATGGTATGGGGAAAAATTGGGATTATTCTTCTTTTTTTGCATCTTCCAGCTTCTTGGCCTCTAGTAATTTAAAGTCTAGTTTCCTTAAGAGACTCTTGATAATCTTCTTTGTTGACTCTCTTTTAAATTGATAGACTTTCTCCAATCTCTCTTTAAAGTTATAGAGTAATGCTCCCTAGTAGGCTGAGGGATTACCTAAAATGACTGTTTTTGAAATATCTTTGGTGGAGGACCACTCGATTGATCGTTGACAGGTTTCTTCCCCTTATCTATTTTCAAGACTATTGTTGTCCTCTTCTCAAAAGATTTATAAGGCTTATTTGAATTCTTCTCATTAGATGAATCATTCAGGAATATTATATGAGAAGCCTCTTCATGTAGGTTATTCGCCTTATTAAGAAGCTTTCAAAAGTTTTAATTATGAATGCTTTTAGAAGAAAAATAATAGGCCCAAGCATATTCTTCAAGAGAATTTTCAATATGTGTTTCTCTTGTAGTTGCAATTCACACTTCATCAAGAGATTTCATAATTTCAAGATGTACTCAACTAGAGACTTTCCTGACATCTTCTTCATGATGAACAGATTGCCTAGGATTATAAGATGCTAAGCTCCATAGAATCTCTTTAAGAATAGACCCCCTAACACTGTTGACCTCATTTTTGTATGAGGTCACTAAGGCCCTTCCAAACTTCAAATTAATTCTAGATCCTAGGATCCACTCTAGAACTTAGGATTCTTTCCTAGAGCCAGACCTTAGGGCCTACTCTAGAGCCTAGGATTCCCTTAGATCCTAGATCTTAGAACTCTTCTAGATCTTAGGACCACTCCAACTTCAAATCAATCCCCATCCTTGATCAACCTCAACCTCAAACCAATTCCTACATTTGATCAATTCCAACTTCAATTTGATTCCTACCTTTGATTAATTTAAATCTCAAATTTCATTCAACTCAAATTCAAATTAATTCAAGTTTCAAACATATCCAAACCTTGATCCAATCAATTTGACAATCCAACCTTCAACTTAGACTTTGATCCAAACTTCAATCTAGCTTTGACCTCATCCATTCATTAACAATCATCACATGATTGTAAATGATTTGGATACTTCAATACTAATCATTCAAACTTAAAATCCATTCCAAATCCAGAAGTCTAAACTCAAATTCAAAGTCTTAAGGTCTTGTCCTAAAGACCCTTTTCAAAGAATTTTCAAACATTTCAAAACCCAGTCAAATGGTCTCTGATTCAGGGCCTATAACTTGCAAAGTGATAAGACATGTCTTTAGAGGTTAACCTCCAAATTTGAGCTCATTTTGAGGATTCTAACCCTTTAAACTTAATCCAACTCCAAATGTTGCAAAACCTTTGAATATTTACAATCCATGCCACTAGGCCTTTCACCTAGTGGAATTTGACTTTGGATCCCCCTTAAAATCATTTGATCCCTCTTAATACCTTGATATTAAATTATTAAGCAATGATCTACATCTTTTTAGATTCAAATTGACACAAAATTGACTTGAGTCCAAAATGACCAAAATGCCCTTAAATAGAGATTTTTGGACTTTTGGCCTAAACTCAACTTGATTTGACTTATCAACCTTTGAAATCTTCTTCAAATATCATTCCAATGGATCCTAAATGACTTTAGGAATACATTGAACTCAAACTTACTCTTTGGTTTGACTTGGTTGACCAAGTCAACCATGATTGACCAAATCAACCCTTTAACCCAACACTTGTTAATTTTAACCATTCTAGTGATTTTGAATCAATTCAACTCATCAAGATTGGTTAATTATACACTCTTGACTTCAAATTCCTTGGCATGATATCTTGTAGCACTCTTGACCTCCCTCATGCACATCCTAGTCACCATTGACTAGTCAACAAGTCAATGGGTCAAAAACAACCCTTGAAATGAGACCATAGCTTGGCCACCTCATCATCCCATAAAGCAAACCCTTTCTCCAAGCCAAAATATCCTTTTGGCTAATGGGAATATGCTTTTTCCCTCCCTAATTGATCATTAAACAAGCTCTATTAACCAAGACAAGCATTGATTCATCCAAAATAGGGAAAAAGGTGTGGTCCCTCTTCACATGGACCAAGAGATGTCACTCTCAACCACCAACCCTATTCCATAGCTTTTGGCAGCATAGGGGACACTTGGCACTCATCCAAAACCACTCCAAATCAAATCTCAACCATCCAATCCAAAAGCCAAAGGTAAAGTGAGGGAAAACTTGACCTAAAGGTAGCTTCTTCATCATTCCCTTTGATATGATCAAAATCTCAAAAAACTCCAGCAGCCCCCAACCTTCCAAGAGCTTCTCCCATACACTCCAACACATTCCAAGGCCTTCCCAAGCTTTTTCCAACCATTTCCAAGCCTCAAATCACTATTTTAGTGAGGAGAGAGCATTCTAGAGAGAGAAAGAGGAGTTTCAAATATAACTTTCAATCAAACGAGATCCAACTCTTTGTGTATTCATCAAAGTTGTAGAGGATTTCTGCAGCTTTCCAACAAGCCAAAAATCTAAAAAATCCGACGGTTGGATCGTAAGTTATGCTCATTTTAAGTTTAAATTTCAATTTGAAACTGTAGCAATTTTACAACGAATGGAGCCTCCAAACTCCAGCCATTGTAAGATCATATTGCCCTCTAGCTACAGTTCAAATTTCATGCAATTTCGTCGAGTATTTTAAAAGATATGAGCATTTAAAGATTTCTATTCAAAATGAACTAGAGCAGATCTGGACCGTCCGATCGAATATCAGACGGCTCAGATCTGGGTATACCATGCGGCTTCCTCCATGTTTGAACGTGGGTCATCCCGTGGTATGGGAGGGTGACGTGGCGTCACGCCACGCCGCCACGTCACCGTCAGCTGATTTGACCCAAATTTGAATAAACAATGCTTTAAATGCTCCAAATCTTCAAAAATTCACAGAAAATCGAGTTCTCCACCAAATGGGGCGTTCTTGGGCTCGTTGGAAAGATAATCTAATGATCCTAGATTTAATTTTTGTATTGTGAGATATTTGAGTTTATGTGAATTTCATTTATTGCTATTTTCTCACAATCCAGTGATCAAATGAAGCCCAAATTTTGGTGGATGATTATTGAGTATCTTAGGCATGTTTAATAATTTTTCTAGGTTTATATGCTCAATAGATTTCTGTGATATGAATTTTTAAGGTAAATGGTCTATTTTGGACCCTAAACTTTGAAAATTCATAACTCCTTAGGGTTTTAGTATTTTGCTGTGATATTTCTGTGGTATGCTTAAATGTATGTCAGGGTTAGACACACCAAGTTTCATGCCTATATAAATATTAGAGACACCTAGGAAAAATAATTAAGGAAATGTCTAGAAAATTTAGAAAATTCATAGGGGATTGTAAACACACCCAATAGGAGTGAAACTTGAACATAGTAAACTTAGTGACATCATATACCTTAGGTTCAAATTTTACTCAATTTGGAGGTCATTAGGTTAGAAAATTGAGCATGTCAAATTTCAGCCCCTTTAAGGACTTAAAAAATTCAATAAATCATCATAAATTTATATTTATTCCAAAAAATACCCATAATACCTCTAATTAACCATATTTATACTCTTAATCATTGCAAATTGAAATTACATTAATTTGACATTAAAATCCACTTTAATTTAATTTTAATCAAAATCAATATTTAATCACTTTTAATTAATTGAAAATTATTAAAAATCCCAAAAAATCTTTAAACACTTGCTGATCTCTCCTTAGATCATTTCTGATATTTCGAGATGATTTCAAGAAGTTTGGGACTGATTTGGGATCAAATCACTAAAATGACCCTTAATTGAAACAATTTAATAATTTCAATAAATACCCAAACTTCCAAAATTCATAACTAATTGTAGAAAATTCCAAATCAATCAAAATCAGTGGCTAATGACTCTAATTAAAATCTAGTATTTTCCAAAAATTTCAAATACCCAAAATCTGGTTAAAGTCAAAAAGTCAACATTTTGATCAACTCTAGGTCAAAACCGGGTCAAAACTTTTAAAAATCATAACTTTTGATAAAAAACTCCAAATTGAGTGTACCAACTGTCTAACAACTCATAATTAGGTCTAGTATTTATTAAAAATCTTAAACCCTTAATATTAACTCTAATTTTAAAAGTCAAATTTTGACCCCTTAATTAGCATATCCGGATAACTTCAAAAATTCATTAACTCTCCCAAATTCCAGAATTTTCTTAATAGGCTAATAAAACTCTCAACTAATCTATTAAAATCAGTAACCAACTCCCTTTAATATCAAGTCACTATTTTAACTCCAACCAATTTAAATAACTTAATCAACCCCGATTGCTACTGGGTAACCCAGGCCTACGAGGCTATTAGCTTAGCCCAAAGGAAGGTGAAATAAACTTCACGGCCTCGGTGTGAAACAAAGGTAGTAATCAATTAATTTTTAAAATATGTTTAATTAAAATTCTTAATTTATTAATACTTAAATTTTAATCTAAATCCCCTTTTAAGCCTTAACAAACCCAGACTTTTAGACAACTTCAACTAATTACCCACTTTAGGACCTACCTCAGCCACACAACCTTTTACACACACTTTAGATGATGTGCTAGGACAACCAACTCTAGATTTAGGTTAGGCCGGTGTTTACTTTACTGCTGTGTGCCGGATTTTTCGTAGTTTTCACTGCATGTTGTGGATGAAATTGCTTTGTTGTGTCTGCTTACTTTTTCTATACTCTGTGGATGGATTGATGTGTTTGGCGACTAGGTTACCCTTAGGTTAGGTACGATCTGGATGTTGACACAATTTTCTGCAGGTGGCCACGCTCATGCAGGGCAATATAAAAAGGGGGCAAATCAAAAAATGCATAAATATTATAAACTCTTTGCACAGGTGCTTCAGCTGCCAAAGCCCCCAAATCATAAAAAGAGCATGGCCAGTGTGTTTATTTTCTTTCTGCTCATATACAACTGCTTGGGAATAACTACTTTTTATATATTAATTTCTTAGGATAACCGTGCAGGTGAGTCTAGATTTTTATTTTGATATCAATGTAATTTGTGTAAGTGTCAAGTGTTGTGAAAGTTGATTTTGAGTTGGGATGCATAGATCCAAAGCTTGGATTCCAAAGAGGAAAGGATACCCCTTTAGGGAACACTCCTTTTCCATTTGGAAATCCAAATTTGGATTATACCTTTTCCTTACCCAAAGAGGAAAGAGTGGCCTTCCCCTTAAAGGAAGTGCCCTCTTATCCATTTGGGTAATCCACTACGAAGATTCCAAGAAGATTGAAGAAAAGGAGTCCAAAGAAGAATGAGATTGAAGATTTGAAGATTTGAAGATTGAGAGTATCCCACTCAAAATAACTTGCGTCATTACTAGGTTTAGAATCCGGGTTGTTGTCAGTGGTGCCCGACCACTTTACTTTCTGCAAAATTCTGGTTTGTAATAAGCAAGGCAATTTTGCCTATGGACATTTATTAATTAATTTATATTTGATGTGATGATTTGATTGCCATTAGGATTACTTATTTTTACTAGTTTTTTGGCGATTGCATGCCGCTTTTTGTTTTCGCCTGGATACGTGAGACTCGTGAGGGTGTGAAAGTTTTCTACTCATAACCTTAAAAGTCTAAAATTTTAGTGAGTCTAAATAACATAGAAAGATAACGAATCTAGGGAATTAGCCGGGGATCGACCCCGAGGTCGCATGCATATTTCTGCATTACTCTTTCCTTGCTTTAGACCCTTCCCCGCCTGCGGGTAGAGTCCGGATAGTCTGACCTATGAGGACGAGGTGCCGGACCTGGGGAAGTCCAGTCTTTTAAAAAATTATTTTTATAAGCCTGTTTTTAAAATTTCAAGCATACTTGATTTGGAAGTTGTCAACCAGCATGCATTGCATTAGATACAAATTAAAAGAGTCAAAATTTTAATTTCATAGTCCTTAGCATTTTAGAATCCAACATAAGTCAAAGGGGTCAATTAGGAGAATCTCTAGATGTTGGCCCCAACTCTCCAAAACTTTAATTATAACGTCCCTACCACTCTTTCATAAAAGACCGGACTCATCTCTTTTAAATCGATTAGGTGGTTAGCTGGCTCCCCAATCCAGGCCGGGGTAAGTCCAGATCTTGCACTGCATTAGTTAGGATCGGACGACTGTGGTCCAGTGTCCAAAATAGATTTAGGTTCCGGGACAGATCTTTGATTAGAAGACCCCAAATTTCGGGAATAAAGTCCCAAATTTCTAATAAAATGCTCAATTCTAATCAAAGCTTCATTTCAATCCTAAAACATAAAGCCCAACACTTAGATTAAGTTGGGACACTTCCGGATGGTTCTGGAATCTTAAAGTGTCCCCTACCTCTCCTCCTTTAACTCCGTTAATAACTGCTCAATTTTGATCCATTCCCTTTTGAGTTTCCAAAATTCACTTCTCTTTTTGATATCACTCCTAGAAATTCTAATAAAATTTTGTCGTTATTTTAATCGAGAGTTTTCGTAGGAGACCTCGTTTTCTTACGATGTAATTAACTACGAGGGCTTGAGCTCGTAGGAGATTTAGAACCACACACGCACCTGATTTTAAAAATTGATTTTTCAAAACTCAACTGGATTTCTTTGGAAAAACTTAAAATACTAGTGATCATTATTATCATATTCAAAGAATTATCATCGAATGATATTTTCTCCCTTTGGGGAGATACATCTTTCTTTGATAAGGCTTTGGATGTGAACCTAACGATCACACTTCTTGAATATTGTAGCTGGATATTCAGTTGAACCTCATTTTGACCCTTCGGGGCCATATGAAGTTCTCTTTAGCATCCGGTCATAATATTTAAGATGAATTTCATAATTCTAAATCTGAATACCGTTATGAAATTTTATTCTCACCTCTCGAGGTGATATACTTTTTCTAACGAAACAATTCGATTTTAGAATTTAATTTTAAGTCCCAAAGAAAACTAATATTTTTAAAATATGTTTTCAAAATTCCATCAACAAAAGAATGGCACGCCCGGTGGGACAAATCTCTCTCTCCATCTTTAATAATGGCAAAATTTTGTTTCATCGGTAGTCTTAACTACCTTTCTTCCGTTGGTCCCTCTACCCATTTCTTTCTTGGGTGAGTGTGTCCAACATCTAAAAGAAAATACCTTTCAAATAGAGAGGCGAGTGAGGAAACCTTTGTCTAAGCCGGGCTTTGACATTTTACCTCCAAATTAATTGGTAGAGCAAAGGAGTCAAGCCAGGTTCCCTAAATTTTCTTAATCAATTTTATAAACTCTTTTGTTGGGTAAAACCTAACATGCTGAGGTCCAAGATTTAGATAAAATTAATCATGCTTAAAATTCAAATTTTAATCCAAAATTGACTAAGATAAACCACCTCTTCTTAATTTCAGGAACTTAAACACTCAAATGGCTGGAAAACTTATCTTCTCCCTGGATAGAAACTTGACAATAGAAGGAATTACCTCTGGCAACTTGATCCAGTTTGGGATAGAATTTCAAAACTTCAAGTTATCAGTCAACGGAGAAGAAATGATTGATCTCTCTGCTGGAATACAAAGGGATGTCCCCCTAGTCGAGATTACTTTAGGGTCAGGAGTTGACTCCCCCATCTTTATGATGGAGGTCATTGTCTCCCCTTCGACCACTGTGCCCTCTACTCAGGAGGATAAGAACCAAGAACCATTAACAATGGAAGGATTACCATCTCAACCTGAGATTGGGTCAAGTTCTAACACCCCTATTGCCAGTAAAAGTAAGCGGAAGAAATACCTTAAAAGGGTTAAAAAGAAGGTTTCTAAGGCCAAAAAGATTGCTAAGGTAGAAGCCTTGAAACAAGTTAAATTTGAGGCCAATCGAGAATTTGTTGCTCCTTACACCTACCCCCTCCATGGTGGAAATGTTTTCCACCCTACTCCTGTTATTCAAAGGAGGGAGGTTGTGAAAATGAGAGTACAATCTCCAATACACCTTCTTGACTACTACACAGAGAGAATCAATTAAGAAAGAGCTAAGCAATCACCTGTAATAAATCATAGGCCCCTAGTTGAAGGTTATGACCCATCCACTCTACTAGATGAAGTTTGGTCACGTTACTACACGTGCCCCACTGCATCTTTTATAGAGGAGGATGTGCAGAAACCACCCGGGGTGCCACTCTCATAATTGCTAGGTTACTAGTAGTTAAGGAGGGAAATAATAATGGATATGAGATCTTATCAGATAGTGACACCATTTGAATTTAACTTCTAGATGGGTCCTATCGTGATAGATCCTTAGATTGAAATGATGCAACACTAGTTAAGGGTAGTGCAGACCCCACAACAATCTCTTTCTTTAAAGAGATTGTGGAAATATAATTTATATTGATAGGGTCTTGCCACCTGGACTTGCTATTTTAAAGGAAATCACATTATTTCTCAAGTGTACTGGATCAGAATTTTCAAGATAGTTGATCCATCTTTTTAATGAAAATTGACCTCTACTTTAAATCAAAAATAGGAGAGAGTCGTGGTTGACCCCATTGGATCTTCAAAGGCCCCTCCCTCCCACCGCTTCTGCGGGTTGATTTGATTTTTGAATTAAAATTTGTATCAAACTTAAGTTGGTTTTAGAAATGAAAATCCTCTTAGTCTTCTCGTGATTTTTCATCTTATAGGCTTCTCTTGCATGTTCTAAATCTATTCAATGATTTTCAAAGTCAAGTTGATATTTTCTTATCAAAAGATTGGGTCCAATTTGGGGATTATTCTTCCTTGGATAAGAAAACGAATTTCCTTCTCTTATACTTGCGATATAATCCTGGATTAAAAAAGAGCAATTATTTTAAGGTTTTAAAGAAAGTGAAGCCTCTTGTTAAAAAAAAATTCAAAGGATGCACAAAGTGCATTAAAAAAAATTCAAAATCAAAAGAAGCGTAAAGTGCGCCAAAGAAATAAAAAGATGTGCAAAGCATGTCACAACAAAATGAAAGAGGCTTCCTTCTTTTTAAATCCTTAAATCTCAAAGAGCCCGATCATTTTTAACAGCTTGACTTTAAAAAATCTTGAATCTAGATTTATTGTCATACTTGGACTGTTTGTTAGATAGAAAATTCTATGCAAGAGAATTGAAAAGATTAAATTTCTCTATCCAACTTACGCCTTTTTTGAAATTGATTTTAATTAAAAATTTCTATAAGGGAAAACCTAGTTCAGTTTCTATGAAATTTGATCTTGGTCAACAAAATCCAAAACCCTTGGCTCTTTTCGGGTCAATTGGGGTCACTCTACTTCTTACTATACTTTTGAATTTGTTCCCACTTGTCATTTTGACAGGGTCCAAATGATTAAGAGGAAATTTTCAATAAAAAGAATGAATCTTGTATTCTCGATAAGAATTCAAATCCCATTCTCAAGAGATATATGTGAATCTTTAAACATCGGCATCGTTTCTTTTAAGATCCACTATGTAAAATAACACTCTATGATGGGTCCAAGGTTGTTCTCAAATAGAGGTGTGTTTTACATCGCACAAAATTGACTTTCAAAATTGAGTCACAACTAAGTAGAGTGCCTGACTCCAATTGGATGATCTTAAAGGCCTTGAAGAAAGTTGTTTTGAACTCAATAAAATTTGAAATTACATAAGTCACGTATGATTCAAGCTCGTGATAAAATTGTGTTACCTCAGGACTTTCCAAGTAGGAGACTTGGTTGTAGTCCTTTGGAGACCAATTTTAGTCCACCATAAGATCAATGCAAGCTTTGAATCAATGTTGACTAGATAGACCACCTTAGAGATAATCTATAAGGGAGGTTCATGACAATTGATTAATTTTGAAGATGCCACCGGATGATTCATTTCATTTGGGTGGTTCTTTAAGAAGTATCATGCATGATGAGGATCAAATTAAACATCAAATTCACCCCTTAAAATTCATAGAAATCAAATCAAGTTAAAAATCATCAATCAATTATTTTCAATTCTCTTTTCCTCAAGGTTAGGTCCTTCCTTCCCTTAGGATTAGGCCCGCTAGTGGTGGAATACGCCCTTCGTGGCACCACCCTAGCATTTGTCCTGGGGATTAGTGGTGGAGTACGCCCTCCGTGGCACCATCCTGATTCCCATTCGCTAGTGATGGAGTACGCCCTTCGTGGCACCATCCTAGTTTGCCAGTTGAGGTCCTCTGTGTGGAGCAAGTTTCCTCCCCACATGACCATTTTGTTAGTGGTGGAGTACGCCCTTCGTGGCACCATCCTGATTCTCATTCGCTAGTGGTGGAGTACGCCCTTCGTGGCACCATCCTAGTTTGCCAGTTGAGGTCCTCTGTGTGGAGCAAGTTTCCTCCCCACATGACCATTCGCTAGTGATGGAGTACGCCCTTCGTGGCACCATCCTAGTTTGCTAGTTGAGGTCCTCTGTGTGGAGCAAGTTTCCTCCCCACATGACCATTCGCTAGTGATGGAGTACGCCCTTCGTGGCACCATCCTAGTTTGCCAGTTGATCTGCCTATTTGGAGTAAGTCTTCTATCAGCATCCTATAGGCCTAAGGTTGGGTGATGCCCTTCCTTAGACCCAAGGCTAGGTATTCCCTACCTTGGTTTCCAGTTGATCCGTCTACTAGGAGTAAGTCTTCTATCAGCATCCTGTAGACCTAAGGTTGGGTGATGCCCTTCCTTAGACCCAAAGCTAGGTATTCCCTACTTTGGTTTCCAGTTAATCTGCCTATTAGGAGTAAGTCTTCTATCAGCATCCTATAGGCCTAAGGTTGGGTGATGCCCTTCCTTAGACCCAAGGCTAGGTATTCCCTACCTTGGTTTCTCCAGTCCTCTCTTCAGAATAGGTGTAAGCTTTTCACTAGTTTCCAATGGACTTAAGGTTGGGTGATGCCCTTCCTTCAACTCTTTAAGATCCTACTCCTATTCGGTCAACGCCAACGTGTGCAGCAGAAGTTCCTTCTACCACACACATTGGGGGTCCATTTGTTGACCTCATTTTTGTATGAGGTCACTAAGGCCCTTCCAAACTTCAAATTAATTCTAGATCCTAGGATCCACTCTAGAACTTAGGATTCTTTCCTAGAGCCAGACCTTAGGGCCTACTCTAGAGCCTAGGATTCCCTTAGATCCTAGATCTTAGAACTCTTCTAGATCTTAGGACCACTCCAACTTCAAATCAATCCTCATCCTTGATCAACCTCAACCTCAAACCAATTCCTACATTTGATCAATTCCAACTTCAATTTGATTCTTACCTTTGATTAATTTAAATCTCAAAATTCATTCAACTCAAATTCAAATTAATTCAAGTTTCAAACATATCCAAACCTTGATCCAATCAATTTGACAATCCAACCTTCAACTTAGACTTTGATCCAAACTTCAATCTAGCTTTGACCTCATCCATTCATTAACAATCATCACATGATTGTAAATGATTTGGATACTTCAATACTAATCATTCAAACTTAAAATCCATTCCAAATCCAGAAGTCTAAACTCAAATTCAAAGTCTTAAGGTCTTGTCCTAAAGACCCTTTTCAAAGAATTTTCAAACATTTCAAAACCCAGTCAAATGATCTCTGATTCAGGGCCTATAACTTGCAAAGTGATAAGACATGTCTTTAGAGGTTACCCTCCAAATTTGAGCTCATTTTGAGGATTCTAACCCTTTAAACTTAATCCAACTCCAAGTGTTGCAAAACCTTTGAATATTTACAATCCATGCCACTAGGCGTTCACCTAGTGGAATTTGACTTTGGATCCCCCTTAAAATCATTTGATCCCTCTTAATACCTTGATATTAAATTATTAAGCAATGATCTACATCTTTTTAGATTCAATTTGACACAAAATTGACTTGAGTCCAAAATGACCAAAATGCCCTTAAATAGAGATTTTTGGACTTTTGGCCTAAACTCAACTTGATTTGACTTATCAACCTTTGAAATCTTCTTCGAATATCATTCCAATGGATCCTAAATGACTTTAGGAATACATTGAACTCAAACTTACTCTTTGGTTTGACTTGGTTGACCAAGTCAACCATGATTGACCAAATCAACCCTTTAACCCAACACTTGTTAATTTTAACCATTCTAGTGATTTTGAATCAATTCAACTCATCAAGATTGGTTAATTATACACTCTTGACTTCAAATTCCTTGGCATGATATCTTGTAGCACTCTTGACCTCCCTCATGCACATCCTAGTCACCATTGACTAGTCAACAAGTCAATGGGTCAAAAACAACCCTTGAAATGAGACCATAGCTTGGCCACCTCATCATCCCATAAAGCAAACCCTTTCTCCAAGCCAAAATATCCTTTTGGCTAATGGGAATATGCTTTTTCCCTCCCTAATTGATCATTAAACAAGCTCTATTAACCAAGACAAGCATTGGTTCATCCAAATAGGGAAAAAGGTGTGGTCCCTCTTCACATGGACCAAGAGATGTCACTCTCAACCACCAACCCTATTTCATAGATTTTGGCAGCATAGGGGACACTTGGCACTCATCCAAAACCACTCCAAATCAAATCTCAACCATCCAATCCAAAAGCCAAAGGTAAAGTGAGGGAAAACTTGACCTAAAGGTAGCTTCTTCATCATTCCCTTTGATATGATCAAAATCTCAAAAAACTCCAGCAGCCCCCAACCTTCCAAGAGCTTCTCCCATACACTCCAACACATTCCAAGGCCTTCCCAAGCTTTTCCCAACCATTTCCAAGCCTCAAATCACTATTTTAGTGAGGAGAGAGCATTCTAGAGAGAGAAAGAGGAGTTTCAAATATAACTTTCAATCAAACGAGATCCAACTCTTTGCGTCTTCATCAAAGTTGTAGAGGATTTCTGCAGCTTTCCAACAAGCCAAAAATCTAAAAAATCCGACGGTTGGATCGTAAGTTATGCTCATTTTAAGTTTAAATTTCAATTTGAAACTGTAGCAATTTTACAACGAATGGAGCCTCCAAACTACAGCCATTGTAAGATCATATTGCCCTCTAGCTACAGTTCAAATTTCATGCAATTTCGTCGAGTATTTTGAAAGATATGAGCGTTTAAAGATTTCTATTCAAAATGAACTAGAGCAGATCTTGACCGTCCGATCGAAGATCAGACGGCTCAGATCTGGGTATACCATGCGGCTTCCTCCATGTTTGAACGTGGGTCATCCCGTGGTATGGGAGGGTGACGTGGCGTCACGCCACGCCGCCACGTCACCGTCAGCTGATTTGACCCAAATTTGAATAAACAATGCTTTAAATGCTCCAAATCTTCAAAAATTCACAGAAAATCGAGTTCTCCACCAAATGGGGCATTTTTGGGCTCGTTGGAAAGATAATCTAATTTAGTATTTATTAAAATTAAAATTATATTGATTTAATTTCTGTATTGTGAGATATTTGAGTTTATGTGAATTTAATTTATTGCTATTTTCTCACAATCCAGTGATCAAATGAAGCCCAAATTTTGGTGGATGATTATTGAGTATCTTAGGCATGTTTAATAATTTTTCTAGGTTTATATGCTAAATAGATTTCTGTGATATGAATTGTTAAGGTAAATAGTCTATTTTGAACCCTAAACTTTGAAAATTCATAACTCCTTAGGGTTTTAGTATTTGTCTGTGATATTTCTGTGGTATGCTTAAATGTATGTCAGGGTTAGACACACCAAGTTTCATGCCTATATAAATATTAGAGACACCTAGGAAAAATAATTAAGGAAATGTCTAGAAAATTTAGAAAATTCATAGGGGATTGTAAACACACCCAATAGGGGTGAAACTTGAACATAGTAAACTTAGTGACATCATATACCTTAGGTTCAAATTTTACTCAATTTGGAGGTCATTAGGTTAGAAAATTGAGCATGTCAAATTTCAGCCCCTTTAAGGACTTAAAACATTCAATAAATCATCATAAATTTATATTTATTCTAAAAAATACAAATAATACCTCTAATTAACCATATTTATACTCTTAATCATTTAAAATTGAAATTACATTAATTTGACATTAAAATCCACTTTAATTTAATTTTAATCAAAATCAATATTTAATCACTTTTAATTAATTAAAAATTATTAAAAATCCCAAAAAATCTTTAAACACTTGCTGATATCTCCTTAGATCATTTCTGATATTTGGAGTTGATTTGAAGAAGTTTGGGACTGATTTGGGATCAAATCACTAAAATGACCCTTAATTAAAACAATTTAATAATTTCAATAAATACCCAAACTTCCAAAATTCATAACTAATTGTAGAAAATTCCAAATCAATCAAAATCAGTGGCTAATGACTCTAACTAAAATCTAGTATTTTTCCAAAAATTTCAAACACCCAAAATCTAGTTAAAGTCAAAAAGTCAACATTTTGATCAACTCTAGGTCAAAACCGGGTCAAAACTTCTAAAAATCATAACTTTTGATAGAAAACTCCAAATTGAGTGTACCAACTGTCTAACAACTCATAATTAGGTCTAGTATTTATTAAAAATCTTAAACCCTTAATATTAACTCTAATTTTAAAAGTCAAATTTTGACCCCTTAATTAGCATATCCGGATAACTTCAAAAATTCATTAACTCTCCCAAATTCCAGAATTTTCTTAATAGGCTAATAAAACTCTCAACTAATCTATTAAAATCAGTAACCAACTCCCTTTAATATCAAGTCACTATTTTAACTCCAACCAATTTAAATAACTTAATCAACCCCGATTGCTACTAGGTAACCCAGGCCTACGAGGCTATTAGCTTAGCCCAAAGGAAGGTGAAATAAACTTCACGGCCTCGGTGTGAAACAAAGGTAGTAATCAATTAATTTTTAAAATATGTTTAATGAAAATTCTTAATTTATTAATACTTAAATTTTAATCTAAATCCCCTTTTAAGCCTTAACAAACCCAGACTTTTAGACAACTTCAACTAATTACCCACTTTAGGACCTACCTCAGCCACACAACCTTTTACACACACTTTAGATGATGTGCTAGGACAACTAACTCTAGATTTAGGTTAGGCCGGTGTTTACTTTACTGCTGTGTGCCGGATTTTTCGTAGTTTTCACTGCATGTTGTGGATGAAATTGCTTTGTTGTGTCTGCTTACTTTTTCTATACTATGTGGATGGATTGATGTGTTTGGCGACTAGGTTACCCTTAGGTTAGGTACGATCTGGATGTTGACACAATTTTCTGCAGGTGGCCACGCTCATGCAGGGCAATATAAAAAGGGGGCAAATCAAAAAATGCATAAATATTATAAACTCTTTGCACAGGTGCTTCAGCTGCCAAAGCCCCCAAATCATAAAAAGAGCATGGCCAGTGTGTTTATTTTCTTTTCTGCTCATATACAACTGCTTGGGAATAACTACTTTTTATATATTAATTGCTTAGGATAACCCTGCAGGTGAGTCTAGATTTTTATTTTGATATCAATATAATTTGTGTAAGTGTCAAGTGTTGTGAAAGTTGATTTTGAGTTGGGATGCATAGATCCAAAGCTTGGATTCCAAAGAGGAAAGGATACCCCTTTAGGGAACACTCCTTTTCCATTTGGAAATCCAAATTTGGATTATACCTTTTCCTTACCCAAAGAGGAAAGAGTGGCCTTCCCCTTAAAGGAAGTGCCCTCTTATCCATTTGGGTAATCCACTACGAAGATTCCAAAAAGATTGAAGAAAAGGAGTCCAAAGAAGAATGAGATTGAAGATTTGAAGATTTGAAGATTGAGAGTATCCCACTCAAAATAACTTGCGTCATTACTAGGTTTAGAATCCGGGTTGTTGTCAGTGGTGCCCGACCACTTTACTTTCTGCAAAATTCTGGTTTGTAATAAGCAAGGCAATTTTGTCTATGGACATTTATTAATTAATTTATATTTGATGTGATGATTTGATTGCCTTTAGGATTACTTGTTTTTACTAGTTTTTTGGCGATTGCATGCCGCTTTTTGTTTTCGCCTGGATACGTGAGACTGGTGAGGGTGTGAAAGTTTTCTACTCATAACCTTAAAAGTCTAAAATTTTAGTGAGTCTAAATAACATAGAAAGATAACGAATCTAGGGAATTAGCCGGGGATCGACCCCGGGGTCGCATGCATATTTCTGCATTACTCTTTCCTTGCTTTAGACCCTTCCCCGCCTGCAGGTAGAGTCCGGATAGTCTGACCTATGAGGACGAGGTGCCGGACCTGGGGAAGTCCAGTCTTTTAAAAAATTATTTTTATAAGCCTGTTTTTAAAATTTCAAGCATACTTGATTTGGAAGTTGTCAACCAGCATGCATTGCATTAGATACAAATTAAAAGAGTCAAAATTTTAATTTCATAGTCCTTAGCATTTTAGCATCCAACATAAGTCAAAGGGGTCAATTAGGAGAATCTCTAGATGTCGGCCCCAACTCTCCAAAACTTTAATTATAACGTCCCTACCACTCTTTCATAAAAGACCGGACTCATCTCTTTTAAATCGATTAGGTGGTTAGCTGGCTCCCCAATCCAGGCCGGGGTAAGTCCAAATCTTGCACTGCATTAGTTAGGATCGGACGACTGTGGTCCAGTGTCCAAAATAGATTTAGGTTCCGGGACAGATCTTTGATTATAAGACCCCAAATTTCGGGAATAAAGTCCCAAATTTCTAATAAAATGCTCAATTCTAATCAAAGCTTCATTTCAATCCTAAAACATAAAGCCCAACACTTAGATTAAGTTGGGATACTTCCGGATGGTTCTGGAATCTTAAAGTGTCCCCTACCTCTCCTCCTTTAACTCCGTTAATAACTGCTCAATTTTGATCCATTCCCTTTTGAGTTTCCAAAATTCACTTCTCTTTTTGATATCACTCCTAGAAATTCTAATAAAATTTTGTCGTTATTTTAATCGAGAGTTTTCGTAGGAGACCTCGTTTTCTTACGATGTAATTAACTACGAGGGCTTGCGCTCGTAGGAGATTTAGAACCACACACGCACCTGATTTTAAAAATTGATTTTTCAAAACTCAATTGGATTTCTTTGGAAAAACTTAAAATACTAGTGATCATTATTATCATATTCAAAGAATTATCATCGAATGATATTTTCTCCCTTCGGGGAGATACATCTTTCTTTGATAAGGCTTTGGATGTGAACCTAACGATCACACTTCTTGAATATTGTAGCTGGATATTCAGTTGAACCTCATTTTGACCCTTCGGGGCCATATGAAGTTCTCTTTAGCATCCGGTCATAATATTTAAGATGAATTTCATAATTCTAAATCTGAATACCGTTATGAAATTTTATTCTCACCTCTCGAGGTGATATACTTTTTCTAACGAAACAATTCGATTTTAGAATTTAATTTTAAGTCCCAAAGAAAACTAATATTTTTAAAATATGTTTTCAAAATTCCATCAACAAACACAACAAAAGTTCTCATCAAACGATTTGGCAGATTGGCATACCACCCAAAAGTGATGTTGAAAATATGGATCCAAGTACTGTGATTTTGATGATAACAAATATTATTGTTTCTTTACCACTACTTTTATTACATATCTACTTTTATTTTCCCTACTTACTAATCTTTTAGGTCCACAATATCACTTGCAATGTAAATCAACTCAAGATCGCATATATTAGGATTGCATCTATATGTAGTTTCAATTTTAATGTACTTTTAAATTTTTTTTGAGTCAAGTCATGTATCTAGTGGACCCCAAACTAAGTAACCTTGCACACACATACTTTAGGGAAAAAATTTAGTGAGTTAAATAATTCTTTATTTTTTACCTAATAGTATAAGATGATCAGTTAACAATAAAAACCATAATTAAGCCATCCCAACTAATTTGGAGTTAATAAACAAATATTTCTAGATGATCCCTATCATCTATGATAATCAGTTTAGATTGTGAAAAATAGCTGCTAATCAAAATTTAGGCAATATTTTAATTTTTCAAGTTTTATGCTAATCGCACTGGATTATGTAGATCAACCTGGATGATTCAAGACAATCATGCTTAAATTAATCTTGTAATTAAGATAACAATTATGGTAAAACTTAATTCGATATGATCATACATGATGATAGACAACATTTATGGGATGATAAGGGATCGCAACCCATCGTACTAGATGAATTACATATTTTTTCAGCTAATCATCCAAGATGATAGACTTATATTGTACTCAATGATAGAGAAGTGCATGAGATGATAAGGCATTGACAGGCATCATACTAGATGAAGTTTAATTATTTTATACTAATAATCCAGGATCATATTTATATCGTACAGGACGATCAGTCTATTCCTCTTGAACTAATCGTACAGAGAAACGCAATGTATCTTGACTGGAATGGTTATTTCGTACTAATCATACATGATGATCTATCAATCGTACTAGAAGATCAGTAACACATAATTGAAAAATAAGGGCTTCTTTTGGAGCTCTTTATTTAAGCTCTCAAATTGTCTCTTGAGATAATCTTTTATACAAGGGATATCTAAAAGAGAGCTTAGAGAAGGAGGAGGGAGAGCTTGAGAGAGAGATATCCTTGTGAGGGAGAGTTGTGATGGATTCATAAAGGTTACTCCAAGTAAGGTGGTCATCATCTTCCTCAAGTTGCTTATCTGGTTCCTTGGCATCTCTAGGGAGATCTTCATCAATATTAGATCAAGGTTCTCAGCCTACTCCAGGAGGGAGTAAAAGGATTTTCGGGTTCTCTAACTTTATGGTAAAAAAGGATTTCCAGGTTCTACCTACTCTAGGAGGTAGTAAAAAGATTTAAGGTTCTCTCCCTCATCAGGTCGGTGGAAAGATTTTTTAAGGGCTTCTCTGCCTTACTATGGAAGCAAAAGGAGAGTCACTTCTATTTAGTGCAATACTTGTAGAAGTAGTCTCCAAGGAGTGGACGTAGGTCAAGTTGACCGAACCAATATAAATTTTTGTTTGTTCATTCTATTTAAGTTTAGCACTTAAAATTTTGCATTATTATATAATTTATTCTTTGATCAAAATCTTTGATCTTTATTATTATAAAATTAGATTTGCTTCCACATAAACCATTTGCTTTAAAATATTCAAAAAGATTTCAAGAAGTTCTTTTTTGTTAAGAAATTTTTAAATAAATAATTTACCCCCCTCTTAGTTAGCCTCGTGCTAGTTCTTTAGGGTTTAACACCCTTCACAAACTTTCTAGTGTTATCAGAGCAGGATTCATAAGATTAAGTTTTAGAAAACTTTTGAATTGAGATCCATGGCTAACTTTGAAAATATAAACACTGTGGGAGGATATTCAACTAGACCACCTATTTTTAATAATATTTTTTTTTATTTTTGGAAAACTTGCATGTCAACCTTTTTACAATGAATTGATTATTATAAGTGGAGGTTAGTTTTGGATGGTTATTCATAACCTTTTAAATTAATAAATGGTTTTAAAACTAAAATCCCTTTTTCAGAATGCACTACTGATGATAGAAGTTTACCACATTTGAATGCAAATTGTCTGAAATTTTTTATTATGTCTTAAAATCTAAAATTTATATGTGTGTTTTCACTTGTACAATTGGTAAAGAGATTTGGGGCAAACTGTGCATTACTTATGAAGGAACAAAGGAAGTTCAACAATCAAGGCTGAACATTCTTCTTTAAACCTTTTGCATGAAACCTAGTGAATCTACTTTTAAAATGTATACTAGGTTTACATAAAAATTTTCATCCCTGTATGCTTTAGGAAGAGAACTCACAAATTGTGAAAAAGTTAGCAAGATTCAGAGATATTTACCTTCTTCCTTTGATGCAAAAATTAGTACCATTATTAAATTTAAGGTTCTGAATATTTATTCAATTGATAACTTACTTGGATCACTCATTTCTGATGAGCAAGGAGTGAACCAAATGCAGCTTGATGCAAGTAAGAAGAAAAAGGAGAAAACTATAGCTTTAAAGGCTATTGATTTTGACACTAATTCTTCTAGTTCTAAAAATGATGATATTTCTTTAATAACTAGGAAATTCAAGTGCTTGAAAAGGAAAAGGAAAAAGTATCATCAGAAATGGAACAATGGTAAGAATAATAAAATTTTTAAAGTTTCTTATGATATTATTTATTTTAAATGCAGGAAGCCAAGGCCTCTGAAGTCTGATTTCCAAACTCTTAAATCTCAACCAAGCATGGAGAAGGTTGAAGAAAAGGCTAAATTCAAAAAGGGCATGAAAAGAACCCAAAAGGCTTTCTGGGTAGACTCAGCATCAGACTCCTCCGAAACTGAAGAAGAAGAGGAGGTAACAAACCTGGGCTTTTCTATGACTAATTTCTTGAAGTTTTTTTTTTTAAAAAAAAAAAATCTTTATTCATATAGGAAGCTCAAGAAATTACATTCTTACCTCAAAGTTAATTTTTTAAATCTTCAGAAAGAACATGAAATCCTAAGAAAAGATCATTCCACTGTCAACAGTAATCACATGGCTTTGTTAGAAGAATTTGATCTTTGATTAAAAAGCATCTTGATTTAACTAAAGAGCATGATTCATTGAAAATATTACATGCTGAACTAGAAAATGCATATAAGAACTTTGATACTCTTACATCTAATTTAGATAGTAGGGAGCATGCCTTGAAAATATAAAAGTCAATTCTTGAAAGTGCAATTAAGTTTTTAGAAGCTGAATTAATTGCTTTCAAGAAAAAGAAAAAACCACCTACAATTGAAGAGTTTTATAATCCATCACATCAACATACATCATTCAAATCTAGGAAGAGGCACCATAATCAACATAGATTAGTAATCCATTTTCCTAGTGTTATACATTTTTCTTATCTCTCACACTTGTAATATTCATTGTAGAACACTTTTTGTGTGGAGACTAAAAGTTTAAAATCCATAGCATAGCATTCAAGCATTTTATTTTTCTTTCTATAAGATAGGACCGAAACCATTTTGGGTTCCAAAATCTAACATCAGATAATTTTATAGGTGTGCTCTCATAGAAGCCCTAATGAGAGCATGTGGTACCTGGACAGGGGATGTTCAAGACACATGAATAGAGATGTAGATAAATTTATTTTGTTGGAGGCTAGGGCAACAGGCAAGGTAACACTTGGAGATAACACCACTAGGAAAGTGATTGGATCATTTATAATTGGAAACTCCAAGAATTTCATTATTGAAATTGTTTTACTAGTAGATGGCTTAAAATATAACCTATTTAACATAAGCCAACTTTGAGATAAAGGTTTTAGCATTAAATTTTTTTCTAGTAGCTACATGATTTATTTAAATATAAATATTGTGCTGCAAGATAAAAAAATTAATAATGTTTACATACTTGATTTAACCTATGTTAAACCTGCTACTATTTTTACCTGAAAATTGTTATTGCTAAATCTTAGTTATCGCATAGGAGATTGTTCCATGCAAGTATAAAAAACCTTAGAAAAAATATCCAAAAAGAATTAGTGAGAGAAATTCCCAAACTAGAGTTCATAAAAGATCACCTATTTTATGCCTGTCAGTTAGGGAAACAAGTCAAATCCTCTTTCCACTCAATCAAAGACATAAACAGTACCTAACCCTTAGAAGTCATATATATGGATCCCTTTGGACCTATTAGTACTGCAAGATTAGGAGGAAAAGTCTTTAGGTACGTAATTGTTGATGATTATTTGAGGTTTACTTGGGTTAGATTCCTATCTTATAAAAGTGTATTATTCTAGAAATTTAGATCATTCTCCACTTGGATTCAAAGGAATATAGGTTATGAAATTCTAACAATTCATAGTTATCATGGTAGAAAATTAGAAAATGAAAAAATTGAATCTTTCTTTAAGGAGCAAGGGATAGACCACAAATTTTTTGCTCCTAGAACCCCTCAGCATAACAAGGTAGTTGAATAAAAGAATAGGATCCTAGTACAAGCTGTTAGAGCCATATTAGCTCAATCCTCACTTTTTAAATACTTTTGGGCAGAAGCAATGAATATGACATGTTATGTTCAGAATATGGTGAATGTTAGATCGAAGATGAATATGACACCCTCTAAAATTCTGAAGGGCAAGACACCCAAACTTTCTCACCTTCATGTCTTTGGATGTAAAGTGTTCATTTTGAATAATGGGAAATCATTACTAGGAATGTTTGATCCCAAGTGTTGTGAAGGAGTGTTCCTAGGTTACTCAAGTATTGGGAAATCCTATAGAGTTTTCAATAAAAGAACACTGATAGTTGAGGAGACCACTTATATTGTATTTAATGAATTTTATAATTCTAAAGGGTCTAGAGTAGAAGAAGAAGATGAGGTTGAAGAAGTCACCCAAGGATTAAAATCAATAAATTTGGAGGAAAGAGTAGAACCTAAAAATATGTTTCATAGACAATGGAGATGTTCTTCAAGTCATCCTAAAGAACTAATCTTAGAAGACCTATCTAAAGGTGCTAGAATTAGGCAAGGACGTAAAAAAAGTAAACCAGTCTACCTTCATTTCAATAACTGAACCTACCAATATAAATTAAGCCATATATGATGAATTTTAGATCATAACCATACAAGAAGAGTTAAATCAATTTGTATGGAATGATATTTAGGAGTCAGTTGAAAAACCTAAGGACCAAAGTGTGGTTGAAATTAAATAGTTTTTTTAAAAATAAAAAGAATGATTCTTGGGTAGTAGTAAGGAATAAGGTAAGATTGGTGGATTAGGGTATAATCAAATAGAAATGATTGACTTTGGAGAGACCTTTACACCTGTAGTAAGATTGGAAGCCATTAGGGTGCTACTAACCTTTGCTTCTTTTAAGAGTTTCAAGCTGTACCAAATGGATGTTAAGAGTGCCTTTCTGAATGGGGTAATAAAAGAAGATGTTTATATTGAACAATCCGCATGCTTTGAAATTTTATAATTTCCTAATCATCAATTTAAATTAAAAAAGGTATTACATGGACTAGAACAAGCACCCAGGGCATGGTATGAAAGGCTAAGTACATTCCTACTAGAAAGAACCTTTGTTATGGGGAGCATAGACACCACCCTATTTCATAAAAAAGGTTGGAGATGAATTACTCATTGTCCAAATTTATGTTTATGATATTTTATTTGGATCTTCTTATTAAAATCTATGTGATGAGTTTTCAAAAATAATTATTAAGGAATTTGAGATGAGTATGATGGGAGAACTAACTTACTTTTTGGGATTTAGCATAAATTAGAAGGATGATGAAACCTTCCTTATTCAATCTAAATACATTAAGGATTTCCTTAAGAAATTAGAAATTGATAAAACCAAGCCAATCAACACTCCCATAGTTCCAATGTTTAGTTAGCTAAGGATTCAAATGGAAAATTTATTGATCAAAAGAAATACAGAGGAATAATTGGATCACTTTTTTAATTAACTGCTAACATATCTGATATTATATTTAGTGTTTGTCTATATGCTTGATTTTTGTCTAATCCAAAATAGTCCCACTTGAATGTTGTTAAGTGAATTCTTAGGTATTTCTTAGGAACCCCTGACTTAAGAATCTGGTATCCTAATCATAACACCTCCTTTTAAATAATAAGATTTTATGATTCAAATTTTGTGGGATATTGAGTTATAAAAAAAGAACTTACGGAAAATATCAATTTATAGGATAGTCCATAATTTTCTAGTCCAATAGAAAACAAAACTTTGTTGCCTTGTCCACTTCTAAAACTGAGTACATAGCCTTAGGGAGTTTTGTGGCCCAAGTCCTTTGGTTAAAGTAACAAATTCTAAATTTAGGAATACCTGTAGGCACAATTTCAATTCTATGTGATAACACTAGTGTCATCTGCATTTCAGAGAACCTAATCCAACACTCCAAGACCAAACATATTGACATAAGGCATCATTTCATTAGGGACTATTTTATTAAAGGAGACATAGAGCTACACCATGTAACCACTAAAAATAACTTGTTGATATCTTTACAAAACCACTGGCCTTTAAAACTTTCAGCATCTTATGAACCAGATTAGGTGTAATCGATATTAATGATTGAAATTGTTGCTTTCTATTTTTTTCATATTTTGTTTTTATTTTATTTGTATGTCTATTTATGTTTATGTGTTTTTATATATATACTTTAAATTTTTTGTTCTTTTCCTTCAATTTTTTTAAAGAATCAGATCAATGGTTACTTCTAATATTGATTTATTAAATAACATTTTTTTCCTTGTTTTAGTTTTAGATATTAGTAAGAAGTGATTGACTTCAGTAAATTAGTTAAAGAAAGAAACATCGATGATTGTCTCTCTTCCTCTAACTCCCTTTGTGGGTTAATTGCTTTTGAAGAAAAATCTATTTCAAATTAAAAAGTTAGAGCTTGAGATTGAGATCTATTTATCTTCTTAAAATTATCTATCTTATATGAAAAATGCTCAAAGTTATTAAATCACCATCAAGTTTTATTTATCAGGTTGTTGCATTTATCATATGGATATGATTCTGATTTATGATTTATTCTTCCTTATATTAGAGAGTGAGTTTTTCTTCTCTTATATCTATAAGATAATCTCACAACTAAGAGTCTTTAAAGGCTTTGAAAGGAAGCCAACTTGTGAAAATGATAAGAGGCACAAAAGGAGCCCAAAAGAAAATTGAAATGATGCATAATAACTGCCAAGTAATTACAAGATACACCAAACTGTATCAAAAATCAAAAGATGTGTAAAGTGTGCCAGATAATTGAAAAAGGGGAACAAAATTAGTCCACAATGAAATAATCTTCCTTCTCTTTAAAATCTTTAAATCTTAAAAGAATTTATGTGATTCCTAATATCTTCAAACACTTATGTCATGAAATTCATGTTTTTGGTTAATTACTTTACAACATTATTCAATCATATAATTTTTTTAAAATGAAGTTTGAACAATTACTTTTCTTATCTAATTTATTTTATGAATTAGATTTTTGTTTAAAAATATTTTTAATATGTAAGGAGTTCGAGCAAGGGTTCACAAGATTGGCTTTCTACCCATTCTAAATTCCAATGTTGTTAATTCATTTCTTATAGATTTTTAATCCACTCATAAGGGAAATTTATCATTTACTAGAGTTGATCGATTCAAAAAAAAATTGTGTTGTTTTATTTTTCTTTATTACTAGTTTTTATTAAATTTTTTTGTTATTTTATGTCTTTACTATTTTATTCTTATTTTGGAATCATCTTGATCTTCCCGTGCAATCTCCTAAAAATTTCAATTTTTATTCACATCGCCAAAGATGATCCACATCATCCTATATGATCTTAATAGAAATTCCAATCACCGTTCATTTCACATCCAACGGCTTGTGTCTAATCATCTAGTATGATATCGTGTAGGATGACCATTTATGTCTAATCATCCAATACGATATCGTACCATCCTAGATGGTATGACCAACATTTTTGACCATTTGCTTGGATGAATTAATTGCACTTGATCAGCTTGGATGATCGCACTATCATCCTAAATGATCTGGGTAACTCTATATAAACAGCACAACTCCATGATCTTCTTCACTCCAATTCTCTAATAATTCTTCTTCCTCCTTTAAAATTTGATCCTTTGTAATTGATGGAGGCCAGCCATTAAAATAAATTGTTAGAAATTCCTCCCGAAGTTAAGTTGATCCAAGATTTACTGAGGCCACTGATGAAGATGCCTACAACAGATATAAGGATGCCAAAATCACACCCTCCAAAATCATCAATTAGGAGGAACTCCACTTTCAAGTGCTACCTCTGTTCACAGATACTACTCTGAACTTCATTTTTACTCTTGCTTATTCTTTTTTTTGGAACTACTCTTTTAGTTCTTTGCAAGTCTATGAATCAATAATGAATGTATACTACCCTCCAATCATATGTCAACAGGAGACCTGTAGAAATCACTTACCAAGACCTTCATGATTTTCTACATTTATCCACTATTGGTGAAAAAATTCATATTTTAGCTGCAAATCTGAAGTTTAATTGGACCCATATTAATATCACCCTTAGAGGATCCAATAGTAACTTCCATGTTGCCTAGGTAGCACTCTAGGTCAGGACGCTTGCACCATCCAGCATATACTTAGAAATTCTATCATTCCTAAAGCTGGTGATCATATCAACACCACTCTTATATATTATTTCTCTTACAACTTACTTCATAATGGCTCAGATAAACTTTAATTCTGCTAATCCTTTAATTTGTTATCTTTCTATTCTGACCTATTTTAGAGATTTCAAACATAAGAGAATACCTAATCTGGCCTTAAGACACATTATAACATTTGTCAAAGAATCCAAGTACTACTTCCAATTCCCTACACCACCAGATTAGTTCCCAGGCTTCTACTACGATACTTCCTTTCATGTCATTGAAAGTGCTTCTCACCACCAAGCTCGCTACCGAGAACCAAATAAATAAGATGAAGGTCCAACACCTATTCATGCACCTATTCCTACCTGACAACAGTCACACATAAATCAACTCTAGGTTTGACTCCTACATAACTTCATAGGAGTAGCAGCATGCCCAAGACCTAGCTCTCTTTGATGCCTATGTAGCCCAGAAACACCAGTAGTATGACCATGATATTACCTAGTTTGGCAAGCAGTTTAGCTCTCTTCACCATTACTTTCAACGAACACCACCACCACCTTCCCCTAACTAGGTTCTTCTTTCTTCTAGTTTTTTAGTGCTTTTATTGTTATATTTGTACTAGTCTTCCTTTTTGTACTTTATTTTATTTAGTGTTTTATTTTTTTCCTTATTTTTAAAATTTCAAAAGGGGGATTAATGTGGTTTTTTTAAGTTTTAGTGGAGTTTGTTTGTTTTATTTCTACTCTATTTTTCATGTCTCATTTTAAAAAAACCTTACTTTGAAATTTTTTAACAATAATATTTATCATCATAACAAAGGGGAAGATTATTCCAAATTTTGATCCATGTACTATAATTTTGATAAAAAAAACTTTATTAATTCTTTACCACTATTATTATTGCATATCTATTTTTATTTTGCACTATTTACTTACCTTTCAAGTCCACACGATCACTTGCAAAGAAAATCAGCTCAATATCGGGTAAACAAAGATTGAGTCTATATATAATTTCAATTGAAATATATTTTTTACTTTTCTCGAGTCAAGTCATATATCTGGTGGACCCCAAGGTAAGTAGCCTTGCACACACACACACTCCCATAAATGAAATTTGGTGAGTTAGAGAATTTCTATTTTTGACCTAATTATATAGGATGATTTAAAATTATACTATACGATCTATTAAAAACAAAAAACCTAATTAGGGCATCCCAGCTATTTAAGAGTGATTAAAAAAATCATCAGTTATTTTGACCTACTAGAGATCCTTCTATTGATAGTGCTTGTGCTCTCTGGCGACTTTGAGGCGATCTAGGGTTTCCTTTCTTGAGCACCTTTCTCCCCATTTATGGCATGGTTTTTTGTCTTTTTCACTTTGATTTGTTTCTTGGTTGTTTGCTTTATTTGTTTCGTGATCTATTTTAAGGTTTTTTTTTGGGTTGTTGGCTTTGGGAGATGACGACTCCTTCATCATCTATCCATGCATATTCTTCATTTCAGGATGGGAAATTTTGGTCTTTTAAGGATGTTTTGGTGGGCTATTCATCTTCTTCTGCTAAACTTTAGTTTTTTCAAACTTCCTTTAAAGGTTGTCTAGCTTTTATGTTTGATGATTATGTGGTTTTGCAGCTAGCCGCTCTTTTTTTAAACCGGTTGCAGCTAGCCACTCCTTTTGCTTCTTTTAAAAGTTTCTTATTTTACATCCTAATTTGGATGTTATATGCAAGTTTTTTGTAAATCTAAAACTTTTTTATTCCTTTCATATTAGTTTGCTGGATCTGAGATAAATTGTGATTTAACTTAGTAATGATATGGATTATAGTTGCATTTTTTCAAAGAGATCCTCCTATATTCAAGCTTATTATATGAGATTTCTCAAATGGACACCAAATTTTGATGTTCATGATAAATCCTCTATTTCCCTTGTATGGATCTAGTTCCCAAATCTGAGACATCACTTTTTTAATTCTTAAATTTTGTTTGGCTTGGCTTTAAGTTTTGGTAGGCCTTTGTAGACGGACCAAGCTATGACCTCCATTTCACATTCATTTGTGGCCCATATCTTAGTTGAGTTGGATATTTATAAGAAAAATCCTAATAATCCTTGGATTGGTTCAGAGTTGAATGGTTATTTTCAAAAAGTTGATATTAATTTTTTTTTTTACACTCATTATAAAATCCATGGTCATGGGTTAAATGAGTGTTACATGTTACATCCCCATTTTCATAAGGAGAAGGAACCCTCTAAACAATTGAATGGAAATGTTATTCCTTTGGTTGATCATGATATTGTGATTCCTAATTTTGAAGTGGTTGAAGGAAATGTTCTTAAAGAGAAGGATAATATTGAGGATTTAATACAACTTTCCATAATTCATACGAAACCACAATCCACAAATATCAATGAACCTATTCATATTCAGGGAGACAATCTTAACTCTATCTTTTGTTTAGCTAATTATTGTCAAAATGTGAATGATCAAATGTTGGCTATTACTACTAATCAAAATAGCATTTCATCTTCTAATGTTAGTACTTGTGTTCTTAACAAAAACTTGCCTAATATGGACTTTATGCTGCTTAATAATAGTAGTACTAATAATGTCCCTACTCAATGTATTGTTAATGGCCAGGAGGAGGGCCAAATAATTTTGGTGGAAGGTAAGGTGGATAATGACTTGAGTATTAAAACTAATGTGGAGGATGGCCTTATCTTTGAGGAGGGTGAATTACCTCAGGTGGAGAGGCATGCATGTATGATCAATGATAGTAAGCTTCCCTTAAAATCTCATTATTATAGTGATGCTTTTATTGATACGAATGATATGGATATTATGGATAAATGTTTGGCTAAATATGATAATGACACTAGCTATATCAAGTTTCAAAGTAGGAGAGGTAGGAAAAACAAGAACATCATTTTACAATATCCTAGAACCACCCATTCACATACTAGTCATTAGCACTTCTTTTATGTTTAATTCTATTATTTAGAATGTTAGTTGAATTGGGTGTCCCTCCTCTAGGTTAAGAGTTAAGAACTTATGCCGTATTTACAATATTTTTATTCTTATTTTGCTTGAAACTCTTATTACCTCTACTAAATTATTTAGTACTTTTAGAATTTTTGGTTTTAAGTATGTTATTTCGAATGTTGCCTATTAGATTTGGGTGTTATGGAAGGATCATGTTCGGATAGATGTTATTGGAGATTTCACACAAGTGCTGCATTATAATATTAAATTCTTAAAATTTTATTGTTGTTTCTCTTTTATTTATGCTGCTTCTTCATATTGTACTAGGAAGTTGTTATGGGAGCAACTCGTCAAATTTTATAGTATTTGTAACTTGTTCTGACTTGTTGGTGATGATTCTAACACAATTTATAATCCTTCTTAACTTATAGAGGGTTCTTTCCCTATCTATCACTCTATGAAGGAGTTTAATAATATGATTATGGATTGTAATTTAATTTACATTGGCTTCTTTGGTACTAAATTCACTTGGAACTGTGGTCATTTATGGCAACAGTTGGATCGAATTTTGTTTAATGATTGATGGCTTAACTTTTTTAGTTCTATTACTATTGAGCATCTTAGTAGAACTCTTTCTAACCACTCTCCTGTTGATTCTAGTAATTAGGTTGTTAAGCCTAAGTTAATGTCTCAAGGCTACCAAGAGGGGGGGTGAATTGGTTGTTTTAAAAAATTTAATCCCTCTTTGAATTTAAGTCGAACCGAAATGAAAATTTTTCTTTTAAGTTTTTCTAGAAAATGTTTTTCAACCACATAGTTCTTAAAACATTAAAATAAAATGCAGAAACGTAAAAACTGTAAAGTAAATGACACCAGATTTATAGTGGTTTGGTCTATAACCAGACCTACATCCACTCCCCAGAGGCACCCTCTGAGTATTGTACTAATACCAATAGTGACTCTCCTTTTGCACCCACAGCAAGGCGGAGATGCCTTTACAACACACTTTTTTCACCACTACCCGGTGCGGCAGAGAACCGTCATCCTTTTACACAATCCCCAGTGTTGGCAGAGAACCGTCCGTCCTTTCACACTCTCATAGTGTGGACAGAGAAACCTATCGTCCTTTCACACTCTCCTAGTGTGGGCAGAGAACCCTACAGCTATTCACACTCTCCAAGTGTAGGAAGCGACCCTTTCAGCTATTCACACTTTCCAAGTGTCGGCAGTGAACCAGATCTTCTTGAAAGTTTTTCAAGCCAGTTCCTATTTACTCTATGTGCTAAATAGGATATAACTGTCTGATCGTCCCGTACGATCTGATATCATCCCGTACGATCAGTATAAATTATATGATCTCCTTATGTGTGTGTGTATGTTTTTATTCACTCAATTACAATCACTCCCTTTCAAATTTAATTCAAAGAAAAATACAAGCTTCAAAGTCATAAAGTATCTCATGTTGAATTTGATTTCAAGTCTTCGTAGTCTGGAGTCTGATTTTCCTGAAATGTTAGTACACACAAGAGCAAATACAAATCTTCTAAAATTGTTAGGAGATAATTACACATTTGAACAATAATGTTTGAAATCATCAAAACTATACAAGTTGCAAAAATGTAAAGCATGCAAATAGCAACTATTTTAACAATCTCCCCCTTTTTGATGATGGCAAAACAATTATTATTTGTATGATTTCAATTTAAACAAATCTCCTTAACTCCCACTAAATTGATGAATACATGAAAATAAGGAGGCATTTTGAAGCATAGAACAATATTTTAGTTTTTTTTTTTAAATTTTAACAAAATAACACAAGCCATAGACACAAAGTCATACACAAAAACAAAAAGCAAACAAATTAAATGCAAACAAAACAAACAAAAACATACAGACAAAATAATTTCTCCCCCTTTTTTATAATAACAAAAAGTGAAGAAGAAATAGATAAGAAATGTAAGTAATTATATGAAATTCATTTGAAAATTTAATCTAAATGGTGATTGACATAAGGTATGCAATCTAAAACTAATAACATTAGATAAATCATTGAAATTCATAGAATTTAAGAAGTGATATAACATTGTAAGTAAGAAGAATTTATCAAAAACATGATTCAATTTAGACATTTGAATATAGAAAATCATTACAAGAGAGATGAATAAAAATTCTATATTTAAAAGTTCAATAGAAGATAAATGAACATAAGATCAATTTGAATTAAGAGATTGAAAGAATTTGGAAAGAAGAGAATTACCACATGTGGCGCTTTGCGCATCTTTTTCAAATTTTTGTGCATCTTTTGACATAGGGCTAATTTTGTGTCTCTTTTTCATATTTGCGAACCTTTGCGCATTCCTTTTGATTTTTGTACTCTTTGTACAATTTTCAAGTGTAATAGAAATCAAATCTTTCCAAGATCAATAATCTAAAATTTCAAATTTTTCTAAGTGCATAAATATCACTTGAGCAAATAAATACAAAATTAGAAACCATCTAAATTGCAATAATAATATTAACTTTTATGTAGTCTAAATGAATAGACATGAGATTAAAAATTCTAATTATGACAAGTTATAAACAAATTTTAAATTCAGAATGACTAGATTTTCTAATGTAATTAATCTTAAATCACAATCTATTTTAAACACAATTAGGATTAAAAAGACTAATGAAATTCATAAGAACTAAACATATTTCAAAAATAATTCAAAATAAAAAACAACTACAATATATATTGATATTTATGAAAAGGATTACAAGATCATTTCATAATATCAATACAAAAGAAAATACACTAAAGTTAAAAACAAAGACAAAAAAACACAACTAGAACAAACACTAGAACAAACACTAAAACAAACACAAATACAACAAACATAAAGAAAATCATCGTTCATTCTCTATTCTTCTGGAGGAGGAGGAGGAATGCCACTAAATAGGTTGAAGTAGGAGGCCATCATCATAACATTGGTATTGATTTCATGAACTTCATTTCTGATAATACCAATGTCCTGTTGCTGCTGCAGGAGTTGAGCATCAATTTGATCAAATCTTTGATCAACATGAGTCTCAAGTCTGTCAAATTTCTCAATCAAATTCTGATAATCTGATTGAGGTGCAGAAGTTTGCTCTCCTTCTTCTTCTTCTTCAGAAGTACTGGCATGTGCTTTCCTTTTTTCATCCTTGAAAATTGCTCGGAAAGAAGCATCATTGTAGTAGACCGGCTCTTCGTATTCATCATCAGGATGCACTAAGTTGTATTTCTTTTCCAAAATGTATGTAACTAAGTGTCCTAATGAGATGTTCCTTTTCTATTCTGTTCTGCATGTCCAATTTTTGAAAGCCCATAAAGATGGTCTAGGATAAGTTGGGCTTCATCGATAGGCTTATGATCCATAATCAAAAAAGTCAAAACAGAAAGGAGTGGGGTAATATTAATCCTATCACCAGCTTTAGGAATGATTGAAGATCAAAGAATGTGTTGGATGATTCGAGCATTTCTGGTCATTCCTGAAACTCTAGCAACATGATATGTTAGGCCATTTTCTCTAATCACCCTATTGACTTGATACCATTTGAATGTGTTTTCATTCATAAGGGTGTGGGCTCTATAGCCTTCAGTTCTTAAGTTCAGAAAGGCACCTATGTCGTGCTTGGTGATTTTAACTTTTTGTTTGAAAACAAAAGAACTTATGCAGGAGTGGTCAGAATTGAAACTCATGTTGGCTAGGAAATAGAGAAAAGTTTGTTTGTTGTAGAGGTGGATGAGAGAAAGAATGAATCCAAACTGGGTGCAAGCAAAAAGATGCATTACCTTGAAATTTATCTCGTTTTGAATCAGAATGCGAGAAGGTGTAATTTTGGCAGATGCAAAACAAGGAAAGGATTCCTCATTTTCCTTTGAAAGGAAGTTTTCAGAGGCATTTCTGTGAGGTTTCTTAGCCAACACCTTTTGTCTTTTGCTTGAGGAGGCCATTGTCGATTTAAAGTCAAAAGGGATTGAAAGTGAAGTTTGGAGATGTGATTGTTGAGTTAAAATTCGTTCATATTTAAAGAAAAAGATACGTTCATCCTGGACGAAAATTATCATTCGTCTGGATGAAAAACGTTTGTACAGACGATCCAAATCATCCAAAATGAAATGGTTTTTCGTAATCAACACAATTTACGATGCATCCTTTTGTACAGACTTTTGACTTGACCGATCGTACAGACGAAAAAATTTCGTACAGATGATCAAAAGTTAAATCGTTTTAATGTCAGTTGAAAACCATCCCCTACAATGAAACGACATCTGTTTGTCTTGACGAACAAAAAGTTCGTACGGACGAACTTCAAATTTAAAACTGCCTTATCCACTCAACCGCTGCATTCAAACGTCCCGACGTTTGAGAAGAAAAAATATTTCGTCCTGCACGATCATTAGATCGTACAGACGAACTACATTAAAAACTGCTCTCAAAACGTTTCATATCATGCAAACTGAATTTAACACACATCATCCAGTACGAAAAATTTCATCCCGGATGATTTCCACACATTTTTGGATTTTTGAATTTTTTATTGAAGAAAAACAAACAAAACATTCAAAACACAGAAAACAAAGACAAAACCACAGACTCTAAAATAAACTCAATCAAAACACTCAAAAATCACAAAATTCAAAACAAAAATCAAAGACAAATAAACTAAGAAAACATAAATATCAATGTTGCAAAAACATTTTTATTTAAGCATTCAAATCAATAACACCAAGCCTTATTCTTAATGTACTGAAGGTATCAAAGGCTAAAGGTTTTATAAAAATGTCTGCAAGTTGATTTTCAGTTGAAACATGTGTGAGTTCAATTTCTCCCTTGGATACATGATCTCTTATGAAATGATGCCTTATGTCAATGTGTTTGGTTCTAAAATGTTGAATAGGATTTTTGAAAATGCAAATAGCATTAGTATTTTCACAATAAATTGGAATAGTGCCTATAGTTAATCTTAAATCAATCAACTGTTGTTTTAACTAAAGTACTTGTGCCACACAACTTCCTAATGCAATGTATTTTGCTTCTGCAGTAGATAGTGCCACTGAATTTTGTTTTCTACTAGACCATGAAACTAATGAATTTCCAATGAATTGACATGTTCTAGAAGTGCTTTTCCTATCCACTCTACAGCCTGCAAAGTCAGAATCTGAGTAACCAATAATTTCAAATGAAGAGCTAAACTTAGGATACCAAATCCCTAAGTTTTGAGTTCCTAGTAAATATCTTAAAATCCTTTTCACTGCTGTCAAATGTGATTCTTTTGGATCTGATTGAAATCTAGCACATAAGCAAACACTGAACATAATATCTGGTCGGCTAGCAGTCAAGTAAAGTAAAGATCCAATTATCCCTCTAAATTTCTTTTGATCAACAGATTTTCCCTTAAGGTCCTTATCCAACTGAACTGAGGAACTCATTGGTGTACTAACAGGTTTAGCATTGTCCATTTCATATTTTTTGACGATGTCCTTAATATATTTAGTTTGACTAAGAAAATTACCTTCCTCAAGTTGCTTAATGCTAAATCCTAGAAAGTAATTTAAATCTCCCATTAGACTCATTTCAAATTCATTACTCATTATTTTAGAAAAATCATCACAAAGATTTTTATTTGAAGATCAAAAGATGATATCATTCACATAAATTTGAACAATGAGTATATCTTTTTCAAATTTCCTTAAAAAGAGAGTTGTATCCTCACTTCCTTTTTCAAAAGATCTTTCAAGTAGGAAGGTGCTCAACCTCTCATACCAAGCCCTAGGTGCCTGTTTCAATCCATATAATGCCTTTTTTAACTTGAAAACATGATTTGGGTATTTAGAATTTTCAAAACCTGGAGGTTGTTCTATAGAAACATCTTCCTCAATTACCTTATTTAAAAAGGCACTCTTGACATCCATTTGAAACAATTTAAAACCTTTAAAACTGGCAAATGCTAGTAAAACCCTAATTGCTTCAAGTCTAGCTACATGTGCAAAAGTCTCCTCAAAATCAATTCCTTCAATTTGATTATACCCTTAGCAACTAATCTAGCCTTATTTCTAATGATTACTCCTGAGTCATTCATTTTATTTTTGAACACCCACTTGGTTCGAACAACACTTTGATCTTTTGGCCTTGTAGTTAATTCCCAAACTTTATTTCTTACAAATTGATTTAATTCTTTTTGCATGTCCAATATCCAAAATTCATCAGAAAGTGCTTGATCAATATTAGTGGGTTCTATTGTTGAAATAAAGGCTGAATGATTGACTTCCTTGTTTAATCCACGCCTAGTTCTAACACCCTCACTAGGTTCACCTATAATCAATTCTCTTGGGTGATTTTTAGAAAATCTCAAATCTCTAGGCAAAGGGTTTTCTCTTTCCAAATTCTCTTCCATATTTTCTTCCAAATTTAATCTATCAATCTTTTAAGAGTTTTCTTCAATCTCTTCTTCAATAACATTTGGCTCTTCAAAATTTCCAGATTCATCAAATACAACATGTGTGGTTTCTACAATGACTAAAGTTCTTTTGTTGAATACCCTATAAGATTTTCCAATACTTGAATATCCAACAAAAATTCCTTCATCTGATTTTGGATCAATTTTTTCTAAGGCAGATTTTCCATTATTATGTATGAACACCTTGCAACCAAATACATGCAAATGAGACAAATTAGGTGTTCTACCTTTTAGCAACTCATAGGGTGTTTTATTCAAATTTGATCTCACATTCACCCTATTCAGAACATAACATGCAGTGCTAACCGCCTCAACCCAAAAATATCTAGGAAGTGAGTATTCTGCCAATATTGCTCGGGCGGCTTCTATTAATGTTCTGTTTTTCCTTTCAACTACCCTATTTTGTTGAGGGGTTCTACGTGCAGAAAAATTGTGATCAATCCCTTTTTCTTTATAGAAATTTTTAAATCTTTCATTTTCAAATTCTCCTCCATGATCACTTTGTATAGAAATTATTTCACTCCCTAGTTTCCTTTGAATCCAAGTAGAAAAATTTCTGAATTCCTCAAATGATTCACTCTTATGAAAAAGAAATCTAACCCAAGTGAATCTTGAGAAATCATCCACTATAACAAATCCGTATACCTTGCCTCCTAGACTTACAGTTCCTACAGGTCCAAAGAGATCCATGTGAAGAATTTCCAATGGTTTACTAGTTCTAAGATCCTTATTAGACTTAAAAGAGGACTTCACTTGTTTTCCTAATTTACATGCATCACAAAGGTGGTCCTTAGTAAAGTCTAGTTTTGGTATACCTCTCACTAAGTTCTTTTGGGTAATTCTCCTAAGATTTTTCATACTAGAATGACAAAGTCTCCTATGCCAAAGCCATGATTCATCAGAAATAGTTTTCAAACAAAAAGCAGTAGGAGATTGAATACAATTTAAATCTAGCATGTAAACATTGTTTACCCATTTTCCATTTAAAAAATTTTTCCCATTTAGGCTTATTATGCAGCTAGTAGGTTAAAATTTTACATTATAGCCCTTATCACATAGATGACTTATGCTCAACAAATTATGTTTTAAGCCTTCAACTAATAACACATTGTCTATGAAAACATTTTTTAAATTTCCAATCATACATGATCCAATCACTTTCTTTGTAGTATTATCTCCAAGTGTAACCTTGCCTCCACTCCTGGCTTCCAGCGTTATGAATTGAGAAGTATCTCCAGTCATATGCTTTGAACATCCGCTGTCCAGGTACCATATGCTCTCATGAGGTCTTGTGTGAGAGCAATCCTGCAAAAACATCAAATGTTAGACCTAGGAACCCAAATAAGTTTTGGTTAACTTTTTTGAAATTTATAATCAGATGCATGTATGGTATGTCTAGGTTTATGCATCTTAGTTCTCCACACTAAATTAGTTTTTATCTTTAAAGTGCAGGTGTGAGATATATGTCCCAAAAATCCACAATTATTACATTTAACATTAGAAAAAATATTCCTATGTTTTCTTCCATATGATTGTCTTCTAAGGGATTTCATGAATTTAGGATAATATTTTGGATTTGTAAAATCTTCAAGTTTAGGGGGGTTCCTATTATCCTCGAGAGCTCTTATTGTGAGTTTGTAAAATGAATTAATATCTTCCAAGATTCGATTGGTATAATTGATTCTATATGTCTTGCTCTCACATTCATCCTTAAAATTCTTAAATTCTTTTTCAAGTTCAGCATAGGATGTTTTTAAATTTTCAAAATTTTTATTCAAGTCATCATATTCATCAAGAAGTTTCATGTGGTTATTATCTATTAATGCATGATCTTTCCTAAGGATTTCATGTTCCTTCTTAAGCTCTTCAAATTCAAAACTTACACTAGCATGCATCTTTTTCATTTTCCTATATGCATCATGCATGTGTTCAGAAACTTCAAATAATTCATCATAAGTTAAGTCACATACCTCTTCTTGATCTGATTGATCAACATTATCTGCCATCAAGCAAAGGTTGGTGACTTCTTCTTCTTTTTCAGTCTCAGATGAATTTGAAGCTGAGTCCGCCCAGAAAGCTCTCTGAAACTTCTTCTTGCCCTTCTTTACCATTGGTTTCTCCTCTACCTTCTCCTTGCTATGAGTGGCTTTGAGTTTTGGGCAATCAGTCTTTATATGACCTGGTTTCCTACATTCATAACAAATTACTTCATTAGAAACCTTGCCATTTTTGTTAAACTTACCTCTATTCCATTGCTGGTGTCTCTTCTGCTTTCTCTTTAAAAAGCTTCTGAATTGTCTAGTCATCAGTGCAATATCATCTTCATCCTCAGGTTGTGAGTGTTCACTCTCTGACTCTTCCACCTTTAGTGCAATATTCTTTTCCTTTCGTGGTTCACCTGTATCAATCTTTCTTTGACTTACTCCTTGCTCATAAGCAATGAGTGAACCAAGAAGATTGTCAATGGAATAAATGTTAAGATCTTTAGACTCTATAATTACAGTAATTTTAGCATCATAAGTAGTAGGTAAACATCGAAGAATTTTATTGACCATTTCAGCATTAGTTAATTCCCTACCAAGTTCATGCAAAGAAGTGACAATTTGTATGAATCTTGTGTACATGTCTGAAATAGATTCATTAGGTTTCATGCGAAATAATTCATAGTCATGTAACAAGATATTGAGTCTTGATTGCTTAACCTCATTTGTCCCTTCATAAGTTATACAATGTCTATCCCAAATTTCCTTTCTGCTTTTGCAAGTGGAAACTCACATGTAGTCTTCAGATTTTAAAGCACAAAAGAAACTATTTAAACATTTGGCATTTAATTGTGCTAAGTCACATTCTTCTATAGTCCAATCTGCATAAGGTGTTTTTACTCTAACTCCATCAACTAATCTAGTTGGTTTTGTGTAACCTTCTTGGACTAGCATCCACATGCGATAATCAAGTGACTGTAAGAAAGTAGACATGCGTGTTTTCCAAAAATCAAAAGGAATATTGTCAAACAGTGAAGGTCTAGTGATAGAGTAACCCTCAGGTGTTTCGGTTTCCAAATGTAGCCATCTACGTTAATCAAAAAGTAGTTTAAACTTATGATTTTGAAACAGTGCTTTGATACCACTTATTGATTCTAGTAATTAGGTTGTTAAGCCCAAATAAATGTCCCAATGCTACCAAGAGGGGGGGGGGGGGTGAATTGGTAGTTTTAAAAAATTTAATCCCTCTTTGAATTTAAGTCGAATCGAAATGAAAATTTTTCTTTTATGTTTTTCTAGAAAATGTTTTTCAACCACAGAGTTCTTAAAACATTAAAATAAAATGCGGAAACGTAAAAATTATAAAGTAAATGACACCAGATTTATAGTGGTTCAGTCTATAGCCAGACCTACATCCACTCCCCAGAGGCTCCCTCTGAGTATTGTACTAATACTAATAGTGACTCTCCTTTTGCACCCACAAAAAGGCGGAGAAGCCTTTACAACACACTCTTTTCACCACTACCCGGTGTGGCAGAGAACCGTCGTCCTTTTACACAATCCACAGTGTTGGCAGAGAACCGTCCATCCTTTCACACTCTCCTAGTGTGGGCAGAGACCCCTTTCATCCTTTCACACTCTCCTAGTATGGGCAGAGAACCCTAACGTCCTTTCACACTCTCCTAGTGTGGGCAGAGAACCCTACAGCTGTTCACACTCTCCAAGTGTAGGAAGTGACCCTTTCGGCTATTCACACTTTCCAAGTGTCGGCAGCAAATCGGATCTTCTTGAAAGATCTTCTCACAATAAATCTAGAAGGAAGAAAGAAAAAAGTGAAGTAATCCCAATTCACAAGTAGAGATTCTTACCTTTGAACTCCAAGTGAAGCCTTCACGCTCCAGTGGTAGGAATCCTCCTTTCAATGCACTCTCACACTCTCTCCTTAAATATTCTATCAAGAGGCATGACGATCAAATGACAAAAAGATTGGGTGACAGTCTAATTTGGACTATGTATACAAAAGAAAAGAAAAACCGCCCAAAAACTGCAAATTTTCAATTCTGTATGCAGTGGATCGTTACGTACAATTGTGGATCATCCTCGACGATTTTACTTAAACGCTTTGAAACGACCCTATTTGTATATGTGTATGAAATGTCTTCATACACGCTGATCGTCCCGTACAAACTAAGTTCGTCCGGTACGATCGGTTATTACTAGGTCGTTCTAGAAAACTGCTGAAAACCATTCTAAGTGGGTTAATCGTCTCGACGAAAATTGGTTTGTCTGGACAAAATTTTTACAGAGAGCAGATCATTTTTTGACGATAATTAATTTCGTCTGGACGAAAATTTTACAGAGACCAGATCGTCTTGGATGATAATTAATTTTGTCTGGATGAAAATTTTACAGAGAGCAACTCATTTTCTGACGATAATTAATTTTGTCTGGACAAAAATTTTACAGAGACCAGATCGTCCTGGACGATAATTAATTTCGTCTCGGATGAATAGGACTTAGAAAATTTTTCAAGCCAGTTCCTATTTGTTCTATGTGCTCAATAGGAGGTAACTGTCTAATCATCCCGTACGATCTGATATCATCCCGTACGATAAGTATAAATTATATATGATCTCCTTATGTGTGTGTATGTTTTTTTTCACTCAATTGCAATCACTCCCTTTCAAATTTAATTCAAAGAAAAATACAAGCTTCAAATTCACAAAGTATCTCATGTTGAATTTGATTTGAAGTCTTCGTAGTTTGGAGTCTAATTTTTCTGAAATGTTAGTACACACAAGAGGAAATACAAATCTTCTAAAATTGTTAGGAGATAATTACACATTTGAACAATAATGTTTGAAATCATCAAAACTATACAAGTTGCAAAAATATAAAGCATGCAAATAGCAACTATTTTAACATCTCCCTTATTAATTAGCCTTAAGATTAGGCATATTAATTCTACCCTTCAATTTAGAATTGAAAATGTGTGGTTGCTTCACGACACTTTTCTAGACTTGATTTAGGAAAATTGGCATGCCCCTTTACATCCGGAAAACTATATCTTTGGCTTGAGGAGACTTTGGTTTAAGTTTAAAAGGCTTAAGAAAATTTTAAATTAGAGGAATCATAATGTTTTTTAAAAAATTTCACTAAAATTTTGAATGCTGAAGATAAAGTGAACACTCTTGAGACTAACCGGTAATTGCTTCCTTCTGAAATTAGTAAGATAAAGTGAACACTCTTGATAACTTTAACTTGCTGAGCAAAGCTAAAGATTGTCTTTTAAATTAAAAGACCAGAAGGAAGATTTTTGGAAACAAAAAGCGAGTATGAAACACCTTATTGAAGGTGATAATAATATAAAATATTTTCATGCTTTGGTTTAGAAGAAACTTTCCAAATTTTGCATTAATAAAGTTAATGTTGGTGAGGGTTTTTGTTAATGAGGATGGCTTAAAAATTGCTAATATTGTGGTTAAGCATTTTTAAAATGTCTAAATAAGGATTTTAGTCCTGGTCATATTGATAACCCTACTATTATCCCTAATCTTATATCTCAAGATGATAATGAGTTTCTTTCTAAACCTAATTCCTTAGAGGAAGTTAAAGAGATTGTTCATGGTATGAATGGTGACTCTATGGCTAGGCCGGATGGTTTCACCACTAAATTTTTTCATAATTCTTGGCATATTATTAGTAATAATCTTTATTCTATTGTTATGGATTTTTTTGCTAGTAATTATATTCCTAAATTTTTTACTTCTACTTCTATTGTGCTTATTCCACAAAACAACTCTGCTAGTAATTAGAATGACATTAGACCTATTAGTCTTTGCACCTTCTTTAATAAATTGCTTTATAAAATTCTTATGAGTCATTTAACTTTTAACCTGCCTAAAATTATCGCACTATTTCAAATGGGTTTTGTTGAGGGGCGAGCTATTGTTGATAATATTCTTTTGACCCAATAATTCTGTCAAGACCTGGATATTAGGGTGAGAGGTGACAACATGATTTTGAAACTGGATATTACCAATGCTTATGACAAAATTTATTGGAACTTTCTTTACAGTATTTTGAAGTTGTTTGGTTTTGATTCAGTTTTTATCAATCTTATTAGAAACTGTATTGAGTGATTTTAGTTCTCTATTTTTGTTAATGGTAAAAGTAATGCTTTTTTTAAAATCCTCATAGGGCTTAAGATAGAGTGATTGGATCTCTCCTTCCCTCCACATTATTGCTATTGAGTACTTATCTAGAGGCATTGCCAACTTAGTTGAGAATTCTCGTAGCCTCTATTTTAGAACTTTGGGTTGTATTCTTATTTATCACTTATGTTTTGCTGATGATTTTATTATTTTTATGAATACTTCTATTAATTGGATTAATAAACTTATTGGTTTTTTTCATCATTTTGAAATCATTAGTGGTCTCTCTCTGAATAAACATAAGTGATTCTTTATTGTCTCCAAGAAAATGCCTAATGACCGTATTTTATCAATTAACGATTTAAATGGTTTTATGCATGGTCATCTGCCTATTAAGTACCTTGGGGTGCCTCTCTTTAAAGGTAAAAATAAAACTTTTCTTTTTGATGGTTTAATTACTTATGTGTAAAGCAAGTTTTTGTCTAGGGATTCTAATTTTCTAAGTTTTTGTGCTAGATTAATTCTCATTAGAAGTGTTCTTTGTTCTCTGCCTGTTTATATTTTTCAAACTCGTCTTCCTACTTAGACAGTTTGCAACATAATTGATAAACTTATTAATAATTTCTTTTATGAAAGGGGCTAGTAGCAATTCTAAAATTATCTGGTCCTCTTGGGACAAGTGTTTTGGTGTATTGGAAGTGGGTGCTTTGGGATGTAAGAGTATGAATGATTTGGCCTATACTTTTTCCTTCAAGTTGTGGTACAACTTTCATGCTAAAGTAAGCCTTTGGGCTAATTTTATATTTGCTAAGTATTGTGTGGGTAAGCATCCTACTAATTATTTTTTTAATAAAGATGATTCTAAAGTGTGGGAAAGACTTTGCAAAGTTAAATGGGATGTTAAGCCTTTTTTCTCTTATGTGCTTGGTGGTGGAGACATTTTCTTTTGGCAAGATTATTGGTTGGGTGATCACTCTATTGATTCCATTATTAATACCTTTTCCACTATGGCTGTTAAGGTAAATTATTTCATTACTAATAATTACTAAGATTATGAGAAACTTGCTAATGTTATTCCTGACTCTATTATTCAATAAATTTTGAACCTCCCCCTGAACACTGAATCTGATAATTTACTTTTATGTGATTTGTCAAAAGATGATTGTTTTCAATTAAAGGATGTTTAGCAAGCCTCTAGATCTAAAAATGAGATTACTAATATTTTTTCTATGCCTTAGCAAAACAATATTCCTTCCACTCTAGCTTTTATTTTTTTTTGGAAAATTTTGATAACTTAATTAAAGGAGGTTTAATTTTGCCATCCAAATGCCAATTTTATTATCATGTGGATAATATGCATCATATTTTTCTCTTTGGTCCTTTAGTTGTTAAAACTTAGACTTATTGTGATGACATGTTCCATTTGAATTTCTTTAATGCAAAATTTCATATTAATGCTATTCTTAATTCTTATTTTATTAGGTCTAAAGACCATAACAAAAATATTATTAGTTCTCTCATTTTGTCGCATTTATGGTTGGATAGAAATAATTCTCTTTTCAATGGTGTTGGTATTAACCATCTTAGGATTATTCAGAATGTGAAAGACAAAGTTTTGGCTCTTTATTCTATTAAGCTACTCTCTATCAAGAATTTTAAAAATTATCTTTTTGTTAGGTCTGATTTAGGTCTTAAGTTGGAGGTTGATCATCCATTTACTAAACCTAGGTTTATTTATTGGACCAAAGCCCCTAACAACTTTTATAAGTTGAATGTGGACTGTGCTATTATTGTGTCCTCCTTGGGTTGTGGTGGGGTTAGCAGGGACAGTAATGGTAGTTTCATTATGGCTTTTGTTGGTCCTTTATAGAATTGTGATGTTAACAGGGTTGTCACCTCGGCTATTCTCCATGGGTTAAGATAATGCATTTCTCTCGATTTAAATAACATTGGTATTGAAGTTGATTCAAATTATAGCTTTCAATTTTTAAATTTTGTTGATGATATGGTGTGTGATCTTACTCTTTTTTATACGGTTAGGTATATTAAGAACTTGTTGATCTTTTTGAACTATGCTTTCTCTCATATGTATAAGAAAGGGAATGCTTGTGATAAATGGCTTGCTAATTGGGGGTGTGGGTTGGACTATTTTTGTGATGTTTCTTGTGCTAACCTCCTTGCTCCACTGAAAGGGCTTTTAAGATTAGATAAAATTGGTATGTGATATGTTAGAATTTAATGCTTGCTATTAGCTAGAGCTTCTTGTCATGTTTTTTGGGGTTCAGGGGGCTAGCTCTTTATTAGTGTGCTGGGTGTTTTACTTGGGGTGTTTTTTCTAGTTTCTCTATTTTTGGTTGGTTGTCAATTATGTTTCTCGGTCTTGATTTGTGTATTCCAGATTTCTCTAGTGGTGTATCCTTATTTTGTCAATTTGTGGGGGTACTTGGGTGGCATTGTCTTGCTACACCTCATATTTTGTTGTTCTACCATTTGTTAGTTATTGTTGCTATTATTTTGGTCCCAGTTTGTTTGAGGGCTCTGTTTCTTTCTGGTTGCTAAACTTGGCAGTCAGGCTATGTGTTTTTATTTTTTGGAGCAGGCTTGCCATGGAGCTTGTACGCCTTATGGGGACTGGTTATAATCTCGAGAGCTATTTGGTATATTCCATCTATTCTCCTTATTACTATTTTAGGTGTAGCTTTCTTCTTTGTTGTTGTGCTCGGTTGGTGTGGAATCAGTGCTGCCTTACTTGGTTGAATTGCTCTAGGCACAATTTTGAGTAGTTGGGGTTATTTTGGTGTATGTTTCTCAATATTAATTTTGTGGTTTACAGGTTTTTAAAAATCTATGTCCCTTCCCGTGTCTATGCTAATGTGTTTTATAGGGTTCCTTTTGACTATTTTGGTTGCTATGTCTTAATGCTTTTTAACATCTATTGGTGCCTTCTTACTAATTCTAATGTGGATAAGTGTTATATATATATATATATATATATATATATATATATATATATATATATATATATATATATATATATATATATATATATATATATATTTGTTAGCTTTTATTTTCATTTGTGCTATTTTTATCTTGGGCATCACCTATTTTTATGGAATTTTCATGGTGCAAGTGTTTCGTTATGGTGATTTTTTGGATAGGAAGCTGGATCTAGATACTAGTTTTTGTATGCTTCCTTTTTTTAAGTGCTCTCTCCTGTACACCGTAGAATGTACCAAGATATATTTTTTATTTTTGCTTAGTTGGGAACTTGAGCTGATAGGTTTTTTTTTTCTTTCTTTTTGTAGCTCTTTTGATCATTAGTGAGCTTGAGGTGCCTTTAAAGACTTTGTATATTTTTCCCTGAATTAACTCGTAGGCCCCTCTTTAGGTTTCACTAAAAGAATTGTGATTAAACTAATCACACTAGATGATCCCTACTATCCAATATGATTAATTTATATTATGAAAAAAATAGCCGCTAATCATAATTTAGGAAATATTTTAATTTTCAATTTTTGTGCTAATCGTACAGGATGATGTAGATCATCCATGACGATTCAGGACAATCATGCTTACATTAATGCTAAAATTAGGAGAATAATTATGGTAAAACTAAATTCGATACAATCATAGGATGATCAATGAAGATCGTCCTAGATGATAAAGAAAAGGTATGGGACGATACAGGTTTGTAACCCATTATACCATACAAATGCCATAATCTTTTTACTAATCATCCAAGAAAATTGACCCATATCATACTAGACAACAGAGAAGTGCATGGGATTATAAGGCATCGTCGGGCACCGTACAAGACGAAGATCAATTGTTTTATACTAATCATCTAGGATGATATTTGTATCGTATAAGACAATCAGCCTATTTCTCTTGATCTAATCTATTGGGCAATGCAATTCATCCTGGATGAAACGGCTATTTTCTATTAATTGTACATGATGATTTATCTATCATACTAAATTTTTAGTAGTGATTGGATCTCTCCTTCCCTCCACATTATTGCTATTGAGTACTTATCTAGAGGCATTGCCAACTTAGTTGAGAATTCTCGTAGCCTCTATTTTAGAACTTTGGGTTGTATTCTTATCTATCACTTATGTTTTGCTGATGATTTTATTATTTTTATGAATACTTCTATTAATTGGATTAATAAACTTATTGGTTTTTTTCTTCATTTTGAAATCGTTAGTGGTCTCTCTCTGAATAAACATAAGTGATTCTTTATTGTCTCCAAGAAAATGCCTAATGACCGTATTTTATCAATTAACGATTTAAATGGTTTTATGCATGGTCATCTGCCTATTAAGTACCTTGGGGTGCCTCTCTTTAAAGGTAAAAATAAAACTTTTCTTTTTGATGGTTTAATTACTTATGTGTAAAGCAAGTTTTTGTCTAGGGATTCTAATTTTCTAAGTTTTTGTGCTAGATTAATTCTCATTAGAAGTGTTCTTTGTTCTCTGCCTGTTTATATTTTTCAAACTCTTCTTCCTACTTAGACAGTTTGCAACATAATTGATAAACTTATTAATAATTTCTTTTATGAAAGGGGCTAGTAGCAATTCTAAAATTATCTGGTCCTCTTGGGACAAGTGTTTTGGTGTATTGGAAGTGGGTGCTTTGGGATGTAAGAGTATGAATGATTTGGCCTATACTTTTTCCTTCAAGTTGTGGTACAACTTTCATGCTAAAGTAAGCCTTTGGGCTAATTTTATATTTGCTAAGTATTGTGTGGGTAAGCATCCTACTAATTATTTTTTTTATAAAGATGATTCTAAAGTGTGGGAAAGACTTTGCAAAGTTAAATGGGATGTTAAGCCTTTTTTCTCTTATGTGCTTGGTGGTGGAGACATTTTCTTTTGGCAAGATCATTGGTTGGGTGATCACTCTATTGATTCCATTATTAATACCTTTTCCACTATGGCTGTTAAGGTAAATTATTTCATTACTAATAATTACTAAGATTATGAGAAACTTGCTAATGTTATTCCTGACTCTATTATTCAATAAATTTTGAACCTCCCCCTGAACACTGAATCTGATAATTTACTTTTATGTGATTTGTCAAAAGATGATTGTTTTCAATTAAAGGATGTTTAGCAAGCCTCTAGATCTAAAAATGAGGTTACTAATATTTTTTCTATGCCTTAGCAAAAAAATATTCCTTCCACTCTAGCTTTTATTTTTTTTTGGAAAATTTTGATAACTTAATTAAAGGAGGTTTAATTTTGCCATCCAAATGCCAATTTTATTATCATGTGGATAATATGCATCATATTTTTCTCTTTGGTCCTTTAGTTGTTAAAACTTAGACTTATTGTGATGACATGTTCCATTTGAATTTCTTTAATGCAAAATTTCATATTAATGCTATTCTTAATTCTTATTTTATTAGGTCTAAAGACCATATCAAAAATATTATCAGTTCTCTCATTTTGTCGCATTTATGGTTGGATAGAAATAATTCTCTTTTCAATGGTGTTGGTATTAACCATCTTAGGATTATTCATAATGTGAAAGGCAAAGTTTTGGCTCTTTATTCTATTAAGCTACTCTCTATCAAGAATTTTAAAAATTATCTTTTTGTTAGGTCTGATTTAGGTCTTAAGTTGGAGGTTGATCATCCGTTTACTAAACCTAGGTTTATTTATTGGACCAAAGCCCCTAACAACTTTTATAAGTTGAATGTGGACTGTGCTATTATTGTGTCCTCCTTGGGTTGTGGTGGGGTTAGCAGGGACAGTAATGGTAGTTTCATTATGGCTTTTGTTGGTCCTTTATAGAATTGTGATGTTAACAGGGTTGTCACCTCGGCTATTCTCCATGGGTTAAGATAATGCATTTCTCTCGATTTAAATAACATTGGTATTGAAGTTGATTCAAATTATAGCTTTCAATTTTTAAATTTTGTTGATGATATGGTGTGTGATCTTACTCTTTTTTTATACGGTTAGGGATATTAAGAACTTGTTGATCTTTTTGAACTATGCTTTCTCTCATATGTATAAGAAAGGGAATGCTTGTGATAAATGGCTTGCTAATTGGGGGTGTGGGTTGGACTATTTTTGTGAGGTTTCTTGTGCTAACCTCCTTGCTCCACTGAAAGGGCTTTTAAGATTAGATAAAATTGGTATGCGATATGTTAGAATTTAATGCTTGCTATTAGCTAGAGCCTCTTGTCATGTTTTTTGGGGTTCAGGGGGCTAGCTCTTTATTAGTGTGCTGGGTGTTTTACTTGGGGTGTTTTTTCTAGTTTCTCTATTTTTGGTTGGTTGTCAATTATGTTTCTCGGTCTTGATTTGTGTATTCCAGATTTTTCTAGTGGTGTATCCTTATTTTGTCAATTTGTGGGGGTACTTGGGTGGCATTGTCTTGCTACACCTCATATTTTGTTGTTCTACCATTTGTTAGTTATTGTTGCTATTATTTTGGTCCCAGTTTGTTTGAGGGCTCTGTTTCTTTCTGGTTGCTAAACTTGGCAGTCAGGCTATGTGTTTTTATTTTTGGAGCAGGCTTGCCATGGAGCTTGTACGCCTTATGGGGACTGGTTATAATCTAGAGAGCTATTTGGTATATTCCATATATTCTCCTTATTACTATTTTAGGTGTAGCTTTCTTCTTTGTTGTTGTGCTCGGTTGGTGTGGAATCAGTGCTGCCTTACTTGGTTGAATTGCTCTAGGCACAATTTTGAGAAGTTGGGGTTATTTTGGTGTATGTTTCTCAATATTAATTTTGTGGTTTACAGGTTTATAAAAATCAATGTCCCTTCCCGTGTCTATGCTAATGTGTTTTATAGGATTCCTTTTGACTATCTTGGTTGCTATGTCTTAATGCTTTTTAACATCTATTGGTGCCTTCTTACTAATTCTTATGTGGATAAGTGTTATATATATATATATATATATATATATATATATATATTTGTTAGCTTTTATTTTCATTTGTGCTATTTTTATCTTGGGCATCACCTATTTTTATGGAATTTTCATGGTGCAAGTGTTTCGTTATGGTGATTTTTTGGATAGGAAGCTGGATCTAGATACTAGTTTTTGTATGCTTCCTTTTTTTAAGTGCTCTCTCCTGTACACCGTAGAATGTACCAAGATATTTTTTTTATTTTTGCTTAGTTGGGAACTTGAGCTGATAGGTTTTTTTTTTTCTTTCTTTTTGTAGCTCTTTTGATCATTAGTGAGCTTGAGGTGCCTTTAAAGACTTTGTATATTTTTCCCTGAATTAACTCGTAGGCCCCTCTTTAGGTTTCACTAAAAGAATTGTGATTAAACTAATCACACTAGATGATCCCTACTATCCAATATGATTAATTTATATTATGAAAAAAATAGCCGCTAATCATAATTTAGGAAATATTTTAATTTTCAATTTTTGTGCTAATCGTACAGGATGATGTAGATCATCCATGACGATTCAGGACAATCATGCTTACATTAATGCTATAATTAGGAGAATAATTATGGTAAAACTAAATTCGATACAATCATAGGATGATCAATGAAGATCGTCCTAGATGATAAAGAAAAGGTATGGGACGATACAGGTTTGTAACCCATTATACCATACAAATGCCATAATCTTTTAACTAATCATCCAAGAAAATTGACCCATATCATACTAGACAACAGAGAAGTGCATGGGATTATAAGGCATCGTCGGGCACCGTACAAGACGAAGATCAATAGTTTTATACTAATCATCTAGGATGATATTTGTATCGTATAAGACAATCAGCCTATTTCTCTTGATCTAATCTATTGGGCAATGCAATTCATCCTGGATGAAACGGCTATTTTCTATTAATTGTACATGATGATTTATCTATCATACTAAATTTTTAGTAGTGATTGGATCTCTCCTTCCCTCCACATTATTGCTATTGAGTACTTATCTAGAGGCATTGCCAACTTAGTTGAGAATTCTCGTAGCCTCTATTTTAGAACTTTGGGTTGTATTCTTATCTATCACTTATGTTTTGCTGATGATTTTATTATTTTTATGAATACTTCTATTAATTGGATTAATAAACTTATTGGTTTTTTTTATCATTTTGAAATCGTTAGTGGTCTCTCTCTGAATAAACATAAGTGATTCTTTATTGTCTCCAAGAAAATGCCTAATGACCGTATTTTATCAATTAACGATTTAAATGGTTTTATGCATGGTCATCTGCCTATTAAGTACCTTGGGGTGCCTCTCTTTAAAGGAAAAAATAAAACTTTTCTTTTTGATGGTTTAATTACTTATGTGTAAAGCAAGTTTTTGTCTAGGGATTCTAATTTTCTAAGTTTTTGTGCTAGATTAATTCTCATTAGAAGTGTTCTTTGTTCTCTGCCTGTTTATATTTTTCAAACTCTTCTTCCTACTTAGACAGATTGCAACATAATTGATAAACTTATTAATAATTTCTTTTATGAAAGGGGCTAGTAGCAATTCTAAAATTATCTTGTCCTCTTGGGACAAGTGTTTTGGTGTATTGGAAGTGGGTGCTTTGGGATGTAAGAGTATGAATGATTTGGCCTATACTTTTTCCTTCAAGTTGTGGTACAACTTTCATGCTAAAGTAAGCCTTTGGGCTAATTTTATATTTGCTAAGTATTGTGTGGGTAAGCATCCTACTAATTATTTTTTTAATAAAGATGATTCTAAAGTGTGGGAAAGACTTTGCAAAGTTAAATGGGATGTTAAGCCTTTTTTCTCTTATGTGCTTGGTGGTGGAGACATTTTCTTTTGGCAAGATCATTGGTTGGGTGATCACTCTATTGATTACATTATTAATACCTTTTCCACTATGGCTGTTAAGGTAAATTATTTCATTACTAATAATTACTAAGATTATGAGAAACTTGCTAATGTTATTCCTGACTCTATTATTCAATAAATTTTGAACCTCCCCCTGAACACTGAATCTGATAATTTACTTTTATGTGATTTGTCAAAAGATGATTGTTTTCAATTAAAGGATGTTTAGCAAGCCTCTAGATCTAAAAATGAGGTTACTAATATTTTTTCTATGCCTTAGCAAAAAAATATTCCTTCCACTCTAGCTTTTATTTTTTTTTGGAAAATTTTTATAACTTAATTAAAGAGGTTTAATTTTGCCATCCAAATGCCAATTTTATTATCATGTGGATAATATGCATCATATTTTTCTCTTTGGTCCTTTAGTTGTTAAAACTTAGACTTATTGTGATGACATGTTCCATTTGAATTTCTTTAATGCAAAATTTCATATTAATGCTATTCTTAATTCTTATTTTATTAGGTCTAAAGACCATATCAAAAATATTATCAGTTCTCTCATTTTGTCGCATTTATGGTTGGATAGAAATAATTCTCTTTTCAATGGTGTTGGTATTAACCATCTTAGGATTATTCAGAATGTGAAAGACAAAGTTTTGGCTCTTTATTCTATTAAGCTACTCTCTATCAAGAATTTTAAAAATTATCTTTTTGTTAGGTCAGATTTAGGTCTTAAGTTGGAGGTTGATCATCCGTTTACTAAACCTAGGTTTATTTATTGGACCAAAGCCCCTAACAACTTTTATAAGTTGAATGTGGACTGTGCTATTATTGTGTCCTCCTTGGGTTGTGGTGGGGTTAGCAGGGACAGTAATGGTAGTTTCATTATGGCTTTTGTTGTTCCTTTATAGAATTGTGATGTTAACAGGGTTGTCACCTCGGCTATTCTCCATGGGTTAAGATAATGCATTTCTCTCGATTTAAATAACATTGGTATTGAAGTTGATTCAAATTATAGCTTTCAATTTTTAAATTTTGTTGATGATATGGTGTGTGATCTTACTCTTTTTTATATGGTTAGGGATATTAAGAACTTGTTGATCTTTTTGAACTATGCTTTCTCTCATATGTATAAGAAAGGGAATGCTTGTGATAAATGGCTTGCTAATTGGGGGTGTGGGTTGGACTATTTTTGTGATGTTTCTTGTGCTAACCTCCTTGCTCCACTGAAAGGGCTTTTAAGATTAAATAAAATTGGTATGCGATATGTTAGAATTTAATGCTTGCTATTAGCTAGAGCCTCTTGTCATGTTTTTTGGGGTTCAGGGGGCTAGCTCTTTATTAGTGTGCTGGGTGTTTTACTTGGGGTGTTTTTTCTAGTTTCTCTATTTTTGGTTGGTTGTCAATTATGTTTCTCGTTCTTGATTTGTGTATTCCAGATTTCTCTAGTGGTGTATCCTTATTTTGTCAATTTGTGGGGGTACTTGGGTGGCATTGTCTTGCTACACCTCATATTTTGTTGTTTTACCATTTGTTAGTTATTGTTGCTATTATTTTGGTCCCAGTTTGTTTGAGGGCTCTGTTTCTTTCTGGTTGCTAAACTTGGCAGTCAGGCTATGTATTTTTATTTTTTGGAGCAGGCTTGCCATGGAGCTTGTACGCCTTATGGGGACTGGTTATAATCTCGAGAGCTATTTGGTATATTCCATATATTCTCCTTATTACTATTTTAGGTGTAGCTTTCTTCTTTGTTGTTGTGCTCGGTTGGTGTGGAATCAGTGCTGCCTTACTTGGTTGAATTGCTCTAGGCACAATTTTGAGTAGTTGGGGTTATTTTGGTGTATGTTTCTCAATATTAATTTTGTGGTTTACAGGTTTTTAAAAATCTATGTCCCTTCCCGTGTCTATGCTAATGTGTTTTATAGGGTTCCTTTTGACTATCTTGGTTGCTATGTCTTAATGCTTTTTAACATCTATTGGTGCCTTCTTACTAATTCTTATGTGGATAAGTGTTATATATATATATATATATATATATATATATATATATATATATATATATATATATATATTTGTTAGCTTTTATTTTCATTTGTGCTATTTTTATCTTGGGCATCACCTATTTTTATGGAATTTTCATGGTGCAAGTGTTTCGTTATGGTGATTTTTTGGATAGGAAGCTGGATCTAGATACTAGTTTTTGTATGCTTCCTTTTTTTTAAGTGCTCTCTCCTGTACACCGTAGAATGTACCAAGATATTTTTTTTATTTTTGCTTAGTTGGGAACTTGAGCTGATAGGTTTTTTTTTCTTTCTTTTTGTAGCTCTTTTGATCATTAGTGAGCTTGAGGTGCCTTTAAAGACTTTGTATATTTTTCCCTGAATTAACTCGTAGGCCCCTCTTTAGGTTTCACTAAAAGAATTGTGATTAAACTAATCACATTAGATGATCCCTACTATCCAATATGATTAATTTATATTATGAAAAAAATAGCCGCTAATCATAATTTAGGAAATATTTTAATTTTCAATTTTTGTGCTAATCGTACAGGATGATGTAGATCATCCATGACGATTCAGGACAATCATGCTTACATTAATGCTATAATTAGGAGAATAATTATGGTAAAACTAAATTCGATACAATCATAGGATGATCAATGAAGATCGTCCTAGATGATAAAGAAAAGGTATGGGACGATACAGGTTTGTAACCCATTATACCATACAAATGCCATAATCTTTTAACTAATCATCCAAGAAAATTGACCCATATCATACTAGACAACAGAGAAGTGCATGGGATTATAAGGCATCGTCGGGCACCGTACAAGACGAAGATCAATTGTTTTATACTAATCATCTAGGATGATATTTGTATCGTATAAGACAATCAGCCTATTTCTCTTGATCTAATCTATTGGGCAATGCAATTCATCCTGGATGAAACGGCTATTTTCTATTAATTGTACATGATGATTTATCTATCATACTAAATTTTTAGTAGTGCATAATTAAAAATTAGGGCTTCTTTTGGAGGCTCTCTAATTGTCTCTTGAGATAATCATTTGCTTTGGATGAGATCTTGGAGATAACTTAGAGAAGGAAGAGGTAGAGCATGATAGAGAGAGAGAGAGAGAGAGAGAGAGAGAGAGAGAGAGAGAGAGAGAGAGAGAGAGAGAGAGAGAGAGAGAGAGAGAGAGAGAGAGAGAGAGAGAGAGAGAGAGAGAGAGAGAGAGAGAGAGAGAGAGAGAGAGAGAGAGAGAGAGAGAGAGAGAGAGAGAGAGAGAGAGAGAGATAGAGAGATCCTTATGAGGGGGGGTTGTGAGAGATTCACAAAGTTTGCTCCAAGCAAGGTGTTCATTATCTTCTTCAAGTTTCTTCTCTGGTTCCTTGGTAACTCTGTGGAGATTTTCATCAACATTAGATTAAGGTTCTATACCTACTCCAAGAGAATGTAAAGGGAATCCCATGTTCTCTTCCTTTACTAGGTGGGTAAAAAAGGATTTCCAGGCTCTCTACCTACTCTAGGAGGGAGTAAAAGGATTCAAGGTTCTCTGCCTCACCGAGTTGGTGGAAGGATTTTGAAAGTGCTTATCTTCCTTGTTAGGGGAGAAAAAGGAGATTCTTTTTTGTTTTGTGTAATACTTAGAAAAGGAGCCTTCAAGGAGTGTATATAAATGAAAGTTTGAGTAGGTTGTTTGACTTAGCAGATCTATCCCAAGGCTAACTAAGAGGGGGGGGGGGGGGGGGGTGAATTGATAATTTAAAATTTCTCTTGGATTTTTGAAAAATTATTTAAGATATTTTACATAATTAAAAAATTTCATAAAATATTTTTTAACCGTAATAATTTAAAGTGTATAAAATAAATAATGCAATAAAAGTAAAAGAATAGAAGAACGTAAAATTTTATAGTGGTTCGGTCCAACTAGACCTATATACACTCCCTAAAGACTCCTTCAAGTATTTCTCTAAATAAAGAGTGACTCTCCTTTTTCTCCCACAGCATGGTAGAGAAGCCGTTATAAAACCTCTCTTCTACCAACCCGATGTGACAGAGTATCGACATCCTTTTCTCACCCTCCTAGTGATGGCAGTGTACAAGTATCCTTTCTCACACTCTTGGTGATGCAGAGTACCAATATCCTTTCTCATCCTCCTAGTGATGGCAGAGTACCAATATCCTTTCTCTCCCTTGTAGTGATAGTAGAGTAATGTGATCTTCTTAGAAATTCTATATACTGTGAGTCATCTGTACTAACCATAGATTATCTATGAACCATGCACTGATGTATGAAAGATATGAAAAACCATCAAGAAAACTAAAAATTTCAATTCAAATGTACTAAGATCGTACATTATGATCACACTTTGTATGTAGAAATAGTTTAAAAATCCATGATACCCATACGAACCTTATTTTGTACTCTTTCGGTTATACATATGAACTTACATCATACTGTAAAAATAGTTCAAAACTGAAAACGTTCATCCTTTACGATTATGTATGAACCCATTCATATAATGTGATTTATCTGTACGAACCATAGATCATACAATATGAACCTTTAAATCAAGTCATACTTCATTTGGTACAACATGGATGACATCATTCTGTACTCTAGATGTTGTCTATATGAACCCACTTTGTACAATATGAATAGTTCAAAAAAATTGTTGTGTTCGTATGGGATATACTGGTACACACCCATTTCATAATTTGGATGTTGTCTATATAAACCCAACATCATATAGTACATACAATTGAAAAAATGATGTATTAGTATGGGACAAACTGGTACGCACCTATTTTATACTCTAGACATCATCTGTAAAAACTTAACTTTGTATAATACAAACAATACAAATAAAATTTCCCAGACATGATTTGATTAACTTCATTTTGGAGGAACCATCACGACAAATTATCCTGTATGATTTGAAAATTGTACAATATGATTAGTTTAAAAAAATTAAAGTTTTAACTCACTCCCTCTATATTTGTGTGCATGGATACCCAATTACAATCACACTCTCTCCGACTCAAGAAAAAAAGAAAAAATTACATACTTCATTACAAGAAACCCTAATCTAATGTCTTCAAGTGTTCAGAATTCTGGAGAATGATTTCCCTAAAACATTACTACACATAGACAAAACAAAAAAATATATCCAATGTATGTTAGGAGAAATTATAATTATAACAATAATATTTATGTATCATCAAAACATCACATGACAACAATATTTTGGTATCATAAAAATTTACATGATATAAAACAAAATCGTTAAATCTAAGTTGTAACAGTAGGCCAGGTTGACAAAACCACTATAAATTTTGGTGTGTTCTTCCTATTTACTTTTTGTATTTAAATTTCTTTATTATTCTATAATTTGTTCTATAATCAAAATCTTTAATCTTTGTTATTATTAAATTAGATTTGCTTGCACATAAATCATTTGTTTTAAAATAATCAAAAAGATTTAAAAAAGAGTTTCTTTTATATTAAGAAATTTTTAAATATCCAATTCAACCCCCCTCTTGGTTAGCTTTAGGACTAGTTCTTTAGGGTTTAATAGCACTCATGAACTTTCAACTGATTCCTATAAGACTACAAAAAATTGGCAAAATAGTAGAGCATCTGACCATCCTATGTTACAACGACATGTACGAAAGTGGGTCAGGTGCTGCCTTGACTTTTTAATATTGTTGAACACTTTAAAAAAGATGGTACAAAGCATTTTAAATAAGGAACTAAGTTATATTCCATTGGGTAGGTCCTACCCTTTGGAGTAGACACGACCCTTAGGAAGGGGCTAAGGCCTCTCTTACCAATATCTTATTTATGTGCTTGATGTCCTTATCATGTGGCATTGGACAAATTGAAGAGACTACCAATGGTGCTAAAGAAACTACTAAAGTCGGCCATGGAATTTTTTGTTTTTAATGTAGCTTTTCTCTCTCTCTCTTTTTTTTTTTTTTTTTTTTTAAATTGCAATAGCAAATGCATTAAAAGGGAAGGAAAAAAATAAGATACAAACTAAAGCAAGTGTTCACATTCCTTCTTCAAAAGAAAGCCTAAGGAAGAATGAATGTTGGCAAAAGAATAACTATCAAAACAAAAGTTGATATCTAAAGCCAAAGTAGCACACATGTCGGATACTCTATTACAATTTCTATGTATATGGTTGAAAATTACCTTATTGAACTCAGCCAAGAATAGAAGATTCTCCTCTATCCGGTTGTAGCTTTGCCACTTAGCCTTATTCATTGAATTTTGAATGAATTTGATAACATTGATGTTATCACCTTCAAGTATGAGTCCTTTGTAATCCATCATCCACGGTTGTAAGTATTTCCTGACTACCATCACAGCTTCTAGTTCAAGGTTAGCAATGTCCCAATGAAATCTATTTTCACCAAAAGCCACCAATAATCTGCCTTTATCATCTCTAAAACAGCCAACAATTCCAGCATTATAAGATGGTAGGAGAGCCGCATCAACATTGATCTTTATCCATCCCGGCGGTAGAGGGTGCCAACAACATTGAAACTCCCAAGGGAGATTAGCACCCCAGCTAGCAATGAGAGAATAAGAAGATAAAGAAGCCGTGGACATCACATTTGCTACAGTTACTGATACCGTATTAGTTGTTTTACCGTGAGCCACATCATATCTGTTTTTCCAATTCATATATACAGCATTGCAATATAGATTAACTATGTTAGGTGCAAACATAGAAAGACACTTGAGCTCGCTTAAAAATTCTTCCAGGGAAACAAAAATAGGAACAAAAAAACCCCAATTCTGGATTTTCCTCAGCACCTCTTATAGATGTTTACATTTAACAGCAATGTGTGACAGATTTTCAATTTCCTCACAACCTCGAACACATTGATCATCATTAATGAGTTTTCTATATTTCAAAAACTCAATTGTTGGGATTGCACCTCTACTCAACCTCCACCAAAATAATTCAACTCGTGCTGTGAGTTTTAGTTTTTAAGCTAGATATCAAAACCCGAATCCTCCTCACATATTTGATTGCTACTGAATTGAGCCTCAAACGCACAAGCAGTAATATATTTACCTGATAAAGAGCACATTTCCTCTAGAAAATCCTCAGGTTACCCACTATCAATACTGATTTGTAAAATAATAGAGATCAGATTTTCATTAAAATAGCACTGCAATTCATTTACATTCCAAGATCCATTTGAATCAATAAAATAATTAAGCTTCAGTCCTTCCAATCCCGAACAATCAGCATTAATTGGCCATTTGTTGAAACTTTTATCTAATAGTCAAATATCATTAATTACATCAATTTTGCTTTCGATAGCCACTCTCCATCTCAAAAGAGGTTTCAAGTATCTAGCACCTTCATATAACACTTTCCAAGCCACAGCAGTGTTAATTTTGCATTTAGTTTCCCATAAATTGTCTCCATGTTTGGCTGTGACAACTCGGGACAGCAAAGAGTCCTGATTTTGAATTACCATCCAAGTCAATCTAGCTTTAAGTGGCCCTGCTCTATCAATAGCCGAATGGAAGCTCATTCCCCCCATCTTCTTGGATTTGCACAGAGTACTCCAAGAAACATAGTGCATCCCCATCTTACCATTTCTTTTGTTCCAAATAAATTTTCTACAGCATTTATCAACTTCCTGAAGAACTTTCTTAGGCACCGAATTATGCGTTGAAACAAAATTTGGAAGAGTTAATAACGACGTCTTCACAAGTATAAATTTTTCTGCCAAGGAAATACATTTACCTCCCCAAGTATTTAGTTTTTACAAGATTTTATCAATGAGAAACATAAAATCAGTTCTAACCGATCTTCTAAGCAAAAGCTGGACACCTAAGTAATGCAGCTCTTTAACCATTTTAAAATTTAGAATCTTTTTAACCTGAACCATATCAGCTCTGTTCATGTGTTTACTAAACAAAATCTGTGATTTAGCATTATAAACTTTCAAACCAGTCCATAAACAAAATTTTAACACAATACTTTTTAATTTGGTGGCCAACTTCTTGGAAGCATGAGAAATAATCAACATATCATCGGCATACAAGAGGTGGCTGATCTTTTGTGATCTTGGTGAAATTTAAATACTCAATTCTTGACCCTCTTGACCCATAGCTAAAGAGAATAGTTCAGAGCAAAAAATAAAGAGATAAGGGGAGAGGGGGCAACCTTGCCGAAAGCCATTTTCAGCCGTGATCCACTTGGAAGCTTTTCCATTAATGATTAAAGAAAGTCTGGCATTTTTGACACATTCCATAATCAGTACGATCATATTCACTGGAAAGGCAAACATCTGTAGCACCTGCTCTAAAGCATCCCAACTCATGTTGTCATAGGCTTGTTCCACATCGATCTTAACCACCATAAGGCCTTTTTTATTTTTAGAAACTCTGAGTTTATGGAAGATCTCTTGAGCAATAAGGCAATGATTAGACATTGAGCGACCATTAAGAAAGGCAGCTTGTTCTTCAGTGATGCATTTAGAAATACAACTCTTCATTCTATTTAAAATCACAGTAGCCGCCATTTTGTAAGTAGTCTTACATAAGCTTATAGGCATGAAGTTGGATGGAGTGGTAGGATTTTGTGTTTTATGAATTAAAACAACTGATGTATCCTTCCAATCCTTATGCAAACAACCGATTTTAAAAAAATAATCAATGGCCTTCCACGTATCATCTTCCATAATTTTCCAGAAATATTTGAAAAAAGAAGTTGTAATGCCATCTAATCCCTGGGATTTGTTATTACCTTGACTGAAGACTGCCTTGATCAACTCATCTTTGGTGAAATCAACCTTTAAGAAATCAGCCTCCTCAACATAAAGTTACAGATTTGTGGGTATTGAAGGCCAACCCGACAATTGGCAATCCGTGGAAGCCCAGTTTTTATAAAAAAAGTCATAGAAGACTTCCTCAATTTTCATAAAATCTTCTACAAGTTGATCATTATCATTCTTAATTTGCCATATAAGATTTCCATTTTTCTTTGCCGAAGGAAACTGATGAAAATACCTGGAATTACTATCACCTTCTTGATGCCATCTGATTTTTGCTCTTTGGTTCCACCATGTGGATAATCTACCCAAAGTAACATTTAATTCATGCACCTTACTTCTCAAAAGCTTCAGTTTTTTAGTTATTAAACCCTCGCCTCTGGATTCTTCTAGCTGCAGTTGTAGAATATCTTTTTTAAGTTCCTCTTTCAACAGATTCAATTCCTTACATTTGTTCTTGTTCCAATAGTGAAGAGCTTTCAAAGTTCTCTTTAATTTCCTATGCAGAATTTCAGCATTGGATCCATAATCAGCTTTCCTCCTTGCCTTAACAGGAATATTTCAAACCGCAGGGTATGACTTCCATGTGTCTTCAAATCTAAAAAATTTTGATTTCCGATTCTAAGGTTCCATCATATTAAAAACAATGGGAGCATGGTCTGGAGCAATCCTTGGAAGATCACCTTGGCCATAGGAATTTTATTTAAAGCAATAGAATTTAAGAAGCATCTATCTAATCTCTCCCAAATTTTACAGTTACCTTCTTTGTTATTACACAAAGTGAACCTTGGTCCCACATAACCAAGATCATGGAAATCATTATTAGTAAGGAACATCTTTATCCCCTTAGGTCCACTCAAGAAGTGGAACCTCCTCCCACCTTTCTTATCATCCTTAGAAAGGATGCAATTGAAATCACCACCAATGATAGCTGGAGTATTTCTCTGCATACAAACTTCAAGTGAATGCCAAAGATTTCTGCGTGAGTGAACATCCTTACCACCATAAACTATGGCCACCTTCCATATGCCTAAAGTATTGATATTCAAATTTCCCATAATTAATTGGGAAGAAACTTCAGCGAACTCAAAAGAAACCAAATATCTTTTCCAAAGCACCACAATTCCCCCGGATAGACCAACCGCAGGTTGAAAACAGTAATCCCAATCAATTCCAATAATGGAATTAATGTCATGTCTTTCTAAGAAAAAAATCTTTGTTTCAGTAAGACCAACAAAAAATAATCATTATCTTTCACAATCTCTCTAAGATATAGGGAGGCCTCCCTCTTTCTTGCCCCCCTACAATTCCAAAAAATAGCATATGCCATTAGAAAATAATAGGGGAATTATCCCCCATCATTTTAATGTTCTTTTTATCACCTTTCCTTTTTCTTTGCTCAGCCTCAACTGGACCTAACGATCTCAACTCTTTAGAAAGCTTGAATTTTCTTGAGCTGGACAAGGAAACCAATTGATCTACATTATCCTAAACTTCAACAGAACCATTATTCCCATAACAATCATCACTTTTAGTAAGTTCTCCGGGCTTGGTAGTATTTGCATAGACAGTGGCTTCCAATTCAACAACTTCTCCTTCTTCTATATCTTCTTCCAATAACTGAAATTTATTCTTGTTATTAAAATTCTTTGGAATTCTCTGAGAGTGTACAATTTCTGTACCCTTGGTCTGTACATGACTAGCAGTTATGCCTTCCAGCTCAGCTGTAGATGAAATGTACCTTTCCTGCATAACTTCCATAGCTTTTCCACTTTTTCAATAGGTTTATACACCTGTTTATTTTGAACAGAAGTACCTTTGTTCCTCCAATTATTCTTGAATATGCTGTTCTTAAATTTAACGTGTATCCACAGTCCATACTCTTCCCTATTTTGATGTTTACCATCTTCCTTAACCATATCATTACCCAGCTTCATACTCTCACTAGAGTCATTAACAAAAGCATTTTTAATTGGAATTTCTATTAGTTCAGGAAAAACACCTTTACTATGTCCCACTCTGCCACACTGATAGCAAAGTGATGTCAACTTCTCATATTCCACTTTTTGAAAAGATCTTCCATGAAGTCCTTCGATCCAAACTCCCAAAGGGAGTTTCTTTTCCAGATCAATCCGAACACAGCATCTTGCATATTCCTTCTTTCCCCATTTAAACAAATTCCCTTCCAGTAGCAGCGGAACTCCTATCATCAAAGCAATCATAGAAATGTTTTCCTCATCCTAGCAGCTTAGAGGCAGCCCTAGGAATCGAATCCACACCGGAGAAGATATACCCTTTAGAGATTTTAAGAACTTGATCAGAGGATTTAATCTGACCAGAACGAGGGGGATCAGACGGAAGATTACCGCAGGCAATCCGTTGCCGGCGGTCAGGAACCACCATCGATCACGCCAGAGTCCGCAAATCGGAAAGCCCGTGAAAGAAAAAATTGAAACAAGATAGGCTTTCTCTCTCTAGAAATTCCCAGAGCTTCTCTCTCTAGAAATACAAAACACTCTTAATCAACATAATATTCTAATAAAATAAGCCTAAATTTTCTCTCTTATCATCCATTGCATGCACTGTAGGTTGTGTTGCAACTCAAGCTTATGAGTTTATGCTTTTGATGATAACAAATATTATGGCTCACTTTCTGTTTCCTACCTATATTTGCAATGATAACAAATATTACCGCTCAGAAGAGCTACAAACTAAAAACAAAAAAAATCCTAAAAGCTCAAGGTCCCTGCTAAGCCAAAATACAAAAAGACCTTGATACATTCCACCGTGCTTAAGGCTGAGCACCCAAAAAAAGAGGATACAATCCATATAAGCTCTCAGCATAAGCTCCCTGATCCAAAAACTACATGAAGAAATAAATAGCACTAAACAAATCCTAAAAAACAAAGTAAGGAAACAACACCAAGCAAAAAGAACAAAAGAGGATAGATACAAAGAAGAAAAAAAGTACCAACCATGAAAAATGTAAACTGTCTTCCTACAAGAAATTAGGAAACAGTTAGTATAGCATAAAATAGACCAAAGAATAGCATTAGAAATAGTCCAAATCCAACCTCTCAAAACTCCAGAATACACCAGCAAACACCCCCTTAAGCAAAAACCTCCCCCCATCAAAACAGAGAAAAGGTGAATCCAAAGAGCACAACCCCCAAAATAACCACTAGCAATACCACAAATAACAAAATACATAACAAGGAGAAGATACCTATTAGAATTATAAGGGATAAACAACTTATCCAGCATATACCAAGACAAACCAAAGTATAAACCAAAGAAACTCAAAAGAAACTAATTAGAAATAATAAGACCACCTAGTGATAGAGAGAAACATTAACAAGCAACCAACATTGATAGGAAACTGAAGTCGGTCCATCCAATCCAAAAAATCCAGCCCAGCACAACTCCAAACCCAAATAATAGCAGTAGGCTAAAGGACAAACACAAGAGAAACATAGTAAACAGCAACAGCATTAATCCAGGCAAGGAACCTAGAATAAATCCGTAGAGCCTTCCACAAACTAGAAAGAAACCACAACCAGAAGGTAAAAAGCTCAAGATAACCAATAACAAAAAATTGCTTCAGCTTAACCAAGTACCCCATCAAACTCCAAACCAACCATCCAAGATTCATATCGCCCCCCAGCCAAAGCCAAACCAACGACAAGGAAAAGAGAGCAAGAAGTCCACCAAGCTGCAACAACATAACAAAAAAACCCCACTTAATCGAATCCCGAAATAAAATGAACTACAAATAAGTCCTAACACAAGGAAGAGATTTTTTTTCAAGTCTAACAAGGCCTCTAAGAGGCGCAGGAAAATTGGAATCCACATAATCCTTAAAACATCAATGTCAGCACTAAATCGAGCAACCCACCTAGCTTAGGCGTTACCATCTTTAAGCACATGAGAAAATTCAATATGAATAAGAACCAATAAATACTTGATAGCATGAATAGTATAAAAAGCCTCTGAGTCACAGAAAGCATCCACACCATTAGATAAACATTGAATATAAAGGAGACACTCAACCTCAATGATAATATTGGTAATACAAAGGATTAAACAACTATTTAACCCATAGAGAATAGAATTCAAAATAGCCAAATAAGGATTACCTTTAGAAGGCCCAGCAAAACCAAGAATCTCATTTCTATAGCCATCTCTAATGTTGCCACAACATCCCATAATATTATTATTCACCTCAGCACCAACATTCAGCTTGACAAAACCCACCCTCAGTTTTAACCACACCACTAGACGAGGAGAGGAAAAAGAAGATTACAGCTGCAACTTGAGACCAAGGTCAGCCATAGCATGATAGCAATGTTTAAAACCTTTCATAGTAATTAAGTTAACCAAAACCAAGCTAAGTAATTTATCCTTCACATTATAAATAACCTTAAAAGAATCTATTTTAATCCCATTAAAGACAGAGTTATTTCTTTCCAACCAAAGATACCAAAGAATAAGGGAAGAAATGACATTCCTAATATGGATTTTATGGTTCACAAACCAAGCCAGAAGAAGACCATAAATGGACATGTTTCCCTAAAAATTATTTAATTTAAAGATATCATCAAAGTGGCACCAGGTTTTAATCGCAATAGGGTCCGACAAAAAAACATGATGCATGATTTCAAGATGGAAACAGCATTGGAATATAGAGGGAATGACAAAACCTTTTTTAGTCAAATTGTCATATGTTGGAATAAATCTGCTTAAAATTCTCCAAACATAGGTAGTCACTATAAAAGGCATACTTTTATGCCATATTCTAGAAAAAATAAAATTAACATCTTTTTTAATTCTAAAATCATGCCAAGCATCTTTCACTCTAAATAAACCATCACAAGCTAATTTACATAAGTGAACATCTTTCGAATCAACATTTATAGGAATGGTGAGTATTTTTTGAATAATACAATTAGGAACCACCTCTACAAGCTTAGCAACATCCCAACAGTTATCAGTGATAAAGTCATTAACCTTAACCTTATCATTAGAAATAGAGTTAATAAGAGAGTCGATAGAAAAAGAATCTAACCAATGACCTTGCCAGAAATAAATATTACCATATCCAAGGCCCCAAGAGAGATGAGGCTCCACATCCCACTTAATCTTACACATCCTTTGCCACACTTTAGAATCACCATTATTAAAAGAACAAGTGGTAGGATGCCTCCCACCACAATACTTAGAAAACATAAACTTAGCCCATAAGGATGAATTAGCCCTGAAATTGAACCATAATTTATAAGAAAATGCATGGGCCAGGTCATCCATAGTTTTGCATCCAAGACCTCCCTCTTTTAAAATACCACAACACTTGTCCCACGAAGCCTAAGTAATTTTAGTGTTACTTGAAGATCCTTTCCAAAAAAACTTATTAAGGATAATATCAATACGGTTACACACACATTTAGTAGGAAGCGTAGTTTGAAAGGAATAAACAAGAAGAGAACAAAGCACACTTCTAATGAGAGTAAGCCTACCCCAAAAACTCAAAAAATTAGACTCCCAGTACATGAGCTTATGCTGAACCAAAAAAATTAAATCATTGAACAAGAAAGACTTTTTTTCTACCTTTAAATAATGGAATACAAAGCTACTTTATAGGTAATTGCCTATGCACAGAACCTGTCGGAGCCTTAATAGCCGAGATACGGTTCCTCTTCTTATTTTTAGAAACAGTAAAACAACTTTTGTGATTATTTAAAGATAAGCCGCTAACCGAGTAAAATTCATGGAAAAAATTCATAAGTTTATTAATATTATTATGAGAAGCATTCATGAAAATGATAAAATCATCAGCAAAACAAAGGTGAGAAATAGGAAACCCCCCTTTGTTTTAAAATACATGCTGGGTTGAATTTCAAAAATGTTAGCAATACTCCTAGAAAGATAATCAATATCAATAATGAACAGCACCGGGGACATAGGGTCTCCTTGCCTTAAACCATGAGAAGATTTAAAAAAACTAGCACTATTACCATTGATAAGAAAAGAAAAGTAGGACCCCTCAATACAATTTTTAATCAGATTAATAAAATCTAAATTAAAACCAAAAGAATGCAAAATGATATAAAGAAACTGCCAACTAATATTATCATAAGCTTTGAAAATGTCCAGCTTGAGGATGGAGTTACCACCCCTCACTTTAATATCCAAGTCATGACATAATTCTTGAGCAAGAAAAATATTGTCATAAATAGAGTGACCTTTACTAAAAGCCATTTGAAATTGAGAAATAATCTTAGGAAGCACATTAGCTAAACGAGACATAAAAATTTTAGAAAGCAATTTATTGAAAAAAGTTCAAAGACTAATAAGTCTGTAATCGTCCTAATTATTGGCATTGATCTTCTTAGGGATGAGAACAATAGAAGAAGAAGCAAAAAACTTAGGCATTGGGTTACTATCAAAAAAATCCAAAACCACAGCATAAAGATCATCCTTAATGATTTCCCATGCTTTTTGAAAACATTTAGTAGTAAAACTAACAGGACTCGCCACAGAGTTATCATTCATATCAAAAACAATAACTTTAACTTCCTCAATAGAAGGAGAGCTAGAAAGCATATCATTATCCACCTCAGAAACCAGAAGGGAGATAGTGGTTGGTGGGAAAAAAGTTGTCTCACCACGCAGATTTTGATTTTCTCCTATTTTGTAATTGAATACTGCATTGAGAATAAAGTACAGTCTCGAGAGGCCGACACAATATTCTATAATGGATTCAATATCAAAATAGGGTTTTGAAAATTGATATTTCTATAATCAAACACAATTTAAAGAATAGCATATTATTTCGAAAAATAAACATGAAATTCTTAAGAATGTGTTTAAAAATAGAAATAAGCTTTTTGAAAAATTTATCCATTCTTTTATTTAGATATAACAAAGAGAATATTATATCATCTTGAAAGGCGAACATAACATTCTTCAAGACATCCAAAATCAAGAAAGAATTTTATAAAATTCATCATTTCTAAAATTAAATATAACAAGCAATAAATTATATTGCCTAAAAAGACAATAAAAACATACTACGAGCATATTTAAGATTAGAAATAAAGTTTTTTAAAGATATCTGCATTCCCAAAGATTCTTCCCTTATTTTATATGAATAAAACAAGGTTTATTTTATTCTGGAGTTCTCAAATCCCTATAGGAGCAAGCTCCTATAGTTAATTACATCCTAGGAGGAATGCTCCTAAGAAAACTCTCGATTAAAGCAGTGATTTCATACCCTTTGACTACAAAGTAGAAGACAAGGAACAGAAGTAGGAATTTTCCAAGGTGAAAGCTCAATGTTGAACATTTATTAGCGAGTCAATGGAGGAAAAGTAGGAGGTGTCGGATTCTGAGAAGCTCAGAGACAACCTCAGTCTATCCTATGTTGGGCTTTACATTTTAAGAGAAAAATTTATGTTTAAGTTGACATTTTATTAGAAATTTGGGATTATATTCCCGGAGGGCGAGGACTTAAGATCTAAAAAGAATCTGCCTCAGAACCTAAATCTAATTTGGGTACTACAAAGTAGCGACCCGAACCTAACTAATGAAGTGCAAATCTGGACTTACCCCGGCCTGGATTGGGGAGCCAGCTAACCACCTAGGCGCTTTAAAACCATGTGTCCAGTCTCTTATGAAAGATGGGTAGGGATGTTGTTTAAGTTTTAAGGAATAGGGGGCCGACATCTAAGACAATTCCTAATTAGCCCCTCAACTTATGTAGGGTGATAAATGTCTAGAAATGCAATTAAAATTTTAGACTCTTTTTAGTTTGTATCTAATGCAATGCATGCTAATTGACTCGAATGCATAAAATGATAATGAAGCAGTTTAAAAATTTAGGCTTAGAAAATAGATTTTTCCCTAGAGATTGCACAACTTCCCCTTGACAGAACTGCACCCTCATAGGTCAAGTGGTCTGCCAGAACCCGCAGGCGGGGAGGTGCCTAACAAGGAAGAGAAAGTATTAATATGCTTATGCTGACTCTCGGCGGTCCCGAGCTTACTTCTTAGATCGTTAGAGTTACTATGTGAGCCTAAAAATTTTTTTATTTAAAATTACAAGTAGAAGAATTTTAAACGTACCCTTACGAAAAAAATCTCTCTGTTTCGAATCCAGGCTAAAACAAAACACGACATGCAAGGTCCTAAAAACATCTACTGCACAAACAATGTAAACAATCAATTTTAATAATCCAAATGTAATGTCCAATGTCCAATGTCCATATTACACCCAGAATTTGCAGAAAAGTAAAGTGGCCGGGCACCACTGACAACAAACCCGGATTCTAATCCTAAGAATGACGCAAGTGATTTTTGAAATGGGATATACTGTTCCTTAAATCTTCATTTCTTCATCTTCTTTCTTCAATCTTCTTGTTCAGACTTTTCTTCTTCTACGAACTTCTCGGGTCCGTCGGGTTCTGGATATCCAAATGAAAAGAAACTCATCCCTAAGAGGGGTATTCTCTTTTCTATTTGGATATTGAATCATTCTAATTTGGCTTTCTAAATAAAAGAGAATAATCCTTTAGGGTATATTCTCTTTTCTTCAGATTCAAAATTGAATGTGATATCCCACTTTCAAAATCACTTTCATAATCTATAAACACATTTACATTACATTACATTTCACATAAAAAGAGAGAAAAATCTAGACCGCCTGCATGGTTATCCTAAGTAATTTATAACAAAAATCATCCCACGCAATTATATATATATGCAATTGAATTTAAATTATTAAGCCACACTTGGCCACACTCTTCTTCATTTGGGGGCTAAGCCGCTGAAGCACCTGTAGCATTTATTTATTATTAATTAATTAGCCCCCCTTTTTCTACCCTGCATGAGTGTGACCACCTGCAGAAAATCATGTTAACAATCCAGATCGCTCCTAGCCTATGGGTAATCTAATCGTAAATCAAACCAACACAGAGTGCAGTAAAATTAAATAAACAAACATACCAACATTTTACAACCAGCATACAATAAAACTCGAGAAAAAGCCCGTCACAGTGCAGTAAGGAAATAAACACCGGCCTAACCTAAAACTAGAGTCAGTTGTCCTAACAAACAAATCTAAGTGTGTGCAGTAGGCTGTGAGGTTTTGAAATGTCCTAAGTCAATTATTGGCTAAAGCTTTCTAATTGATTGAATTCTAATTTAAAGATATTTACTAATTCTAAAGTGTGATGTCACTAAATTTTCTATGTTATAAGTTTCTATCCTAAAGTGTGCATGCTTCCTAAGTCTAGATTTTCTTAGACTCAGTCCTTAATTTTTGTCCTTAAGTGTCACTACTGTTGTATGGGATAAAAATTTGTTATTACTAACCCTTAGGACTTTGAGTGTGTGTAAAAGGGGTTTAGGGATCTAAAATAAATCAAAAAAGTAAACCTAATTAAATTGAAGTTACTACAGGGACCTAAAGGAATGGTTCACGCATACCACATCAAGGGGCCCCTAAAGGTTTTCTAAGTTTAGAAATACTCACAGTCACCGGGGGCTACGACCCGGTGGTTTCGCCCGTAGCACCTCTACCCGGTTGGATAGAGGCGACTGACGTCATTAGCTCCTTGTACTTTTGTCCACTCGATCAGTACCGTTCCTCGCAGTTTATGCAAATAAAACAGGAAAAACACGGATTAGAAAGTTCATTTAATAAATAATAATGCAATAATTGAAATTTACTAAAAGTAAAGACGTACCTTTCTTCGGGCTTGAACACCAGATTTGTTGCTTTGCTTTTGGAACCTTTGCTTTTGGAAGTACACTTTGTAATTTCCCAACATGTATCTCGAGGCATGAGAAAGAGGGAATAGAAGGGGGAGAAAGATTAAGAGAAAGAGAATTAGAGCTTTTACTTTCTAACAATTTCACCCAAATAATTTATTTCTAACAACTTAGACCTTCACTTTATTTTCTTCTCCAAAACCCATTCACTTGTCACTTTCAATATATACAATTCTTATCTTCTAAAATCACACTCATACGATTTACTTTTCAATACACTTTCAAGCTTCAATTTGAATACAAATACAATTTCACCATTCTTAGTTTTCCAACATACACCTTCACTTTCCAAAACACCTCAACCTATAACAAACACATACTTTACAATACCATTTAACATAGCACATTATTTTTCATGATCCAACTCTTACTTTTCTTTTTCACACATGTTACCATTCTAACATACACTTCATCTTTCACAAAACACATTATTTGGTTTTCCAAAGCACATACAAGTAACTTTTCAAACACATCATTCCACTTTCTAAAAGATACGCACACATACTTTACATCTAAATCATTACAATTATCCTTTATTGCAACACAAAACACTTTATCTTTTATCTTTCATAAGCACTACACTTTAAAACATATACCGTTTACCTTTACAAATCACATAATTTCTATTTTTCAATATACATAGCAAAAACACTATTCTTTACCAATCTAAACATTTTACTTTTCATTTCTCTCACACAAAACTTTTCCAACATAAACTTCTACCTTTAAAATCAACAAACTCCACTTCCTAATTTTATTTTCACATCACATTTAAGAGAAATATAGACAAACTTCTATCTTTAAGAGAAATATAGATCTATCACCTTTTCATTCACTACTTCATAAATTTTGATATATATCAAAATGACGAAATCAGATTTTACAACTTTGTTCTAGTGATTTTGAAAACTACAATTGATTCATTAAATTTAAGAAAGATGAAGAATGCGACTAATTTTGAACAATTTATCTTAAGGAATAATGCAAACTCAACCTCAGATACAAATAATAATAAAAAAAATCAGATAAAAACTTTTTAATTTAAAATGAGAATTATATATTTAATAGTTTGACCTTGCTTATCTCACCATGAAACTTGACAAAGAAATTCCAATGGGGAATTTCTGTATTTCAATTTAGTGAAAGAAAACAATGAATTCTTACTCAATAACTCATTATCTCAAAGCATTAGCAAGAGGCAAATAATACCCATTTTTATTCCTCCAAGAAAGGAAATCAAAACTGTTAATGATTTTACTTTATCTCAATAAGATTAATGAATATTTCTAATCATTTTTAGATTTAAAATGTAAGATGCATCTATCAAGAAATTTCTCAAATTAAAAAAAAATATTATTTTAAGTTCAAATAAAATCTCCAAATAGCCATTCTAATGAAAATCTTACCTAAAAGAAAGTAAGGAAGAATAAGATGAAAATAGAGATAAAGTAGACATAGAGGAGGTATACCTTTAGTAAATTGATGGTTAGATCAATTCAGCAAGTGAGAGGTCGAAGACTTCTGTTTTGTTTTCCTTGGGTTTGATCGGACAGTGGCTGGGTTTGGGATCATGCGAAACAGAGGGAAAACGGAGGGCTGGAGCCGTGGAGATCTGGATTTCTTGCGGCAGAGGGAGGAGATCGGCTGTTCAGATTGGGGATTTCGTAAACAAGAGGAGGTGATGGGCTAAGGATTTTCATGAACAAGAGAGAGGGAGAATCGGCTGGCTATGTGAATTGCCTCGAGAGGAAGAGCAGGCCTGGGTTCGGTTTTTTTTTGCTGAGGGAGACCGTGAGAGTGGAGTTTGTTTTCACGAACTGATAGAGAGGGAGAGACGTGGGGGCTGCAGTTTGCGAATGGGGCTAGGCTTCGTGAGAACTGCCAGGGAGATAGGGAATTTCGGAACTAAGAGAGAGCCATGGCTTGAGGGGCGGCAGTTCCAAACAGTAGAGATGGTGAGATGGGCAGTTTTGCTGTGTGAGAGAGTGGGCTGAGTTCGGTTGACATTTGAAGGCCTTAATGATTTCGGAATTCGGTGTTCTTGGGGACATTGGATTCGTCTCGTCGAGCCGTTCGATTCGAGTATAAGCTCGTCAAAATCGGAGACCGTTTGGTCACCCAAATTGCGGTTTGAACCTTCCAACAGCAATTTGAGCCCTTGATTTGGACTCATTTGGGCTCGGATTGGATTGATCTTGGTGTCGTTGGGTTTGTATTCCTGAGACGCTCAGTTCGACTGTAAGTTTGCTGAAATTGGAGTTCGGATGGTCTCCAAATTAATTTTTGAAGTTTCCAAACTTGATTTTGCATCGAGATTCTGTCGATTAAGATAATTTTTGACGACTTATCAATTATTATTATATATATACTTGTGACGAGTCAAAACGGGTTAATCGGAGCCATTGAAATCGAATTCAATTTGAGTTAATTTGATTTGATTGGTGAGTTGTTTTAAGTCCAATGATATATCAGTTTGATCGAAACCGAATTAGATTGAGTCGATCGACATCGACGAATCATAAATCGAGCTTGATTTGAGTTCGTTTGGAGTTGAATAAAAATTGGATTGAATGGGTTTCGATTCGAGTTGAGTGATAGGTTTGAGTCCGTGCTACGTCATTAGGTGTCCACCTAAGAGAAATCCTATGGGCGACGTCTACAATAGGCTACGAAGACCTAGGTGCTAGAGTTGGATTTGGGGAAATTGACCTCAAATAATGAGGTCAACAAATGGACCCCCAATATGCATGATAAACTTGCCAAAGTTTATCGTGCGTATTGGCGTTGACCGAAATGATCAACTAGATCCAAAGATTGAAGTTGAAGATCTGAATATATGAATTCAATGAATTTTGGGTTTTGATTGAAAATATGGAGAAAAGTTGATAGGGTTTAGAGTCGATTCAGTGATTTTGAAGTTGATGTTGGCATTGATGGCTTTAGTAAATAATAACTAAAAATATTAGTATTATTTAGTAAAGTCAAGATTTGAAAAAGTTGAATGTAGTTTGGCACGAATAGGAATTTTGAATTTGATTTTGATATGATTGAAACCTTTTTATAAATCAAGACTAACTTCAAGAGTGTAAATATGGATGAAGAAAAGATGCCGCTAGGGATGCTTATACTTAACTTCTAGATGAAGATTAGGATGCCACTGGGGATACTTATACCTAACTCCAAAGATGTCAATAGGATGCCGTAGGAGGACTTATACCTAAAGACGGATTTAAGATTTAACATTTAATGAAGAGAAGATGCCGCTAGGGATGCTTATACTTCTCCTCGGAATGAAGATTAGGATGCCACTAGGGATGCTTATTCCTAACTCCAAAGATGCCAATAGGATGCCATAGGAGGACTTATACCTAAAGACGGATTTAAGATTTAACATTTAATGAAGAGAAGATGCCGCTATGGATGCTTATACTTCTCCTCGGAACGAAGATTAGGATGCCACTAGGGATGCTTACTCCTAACTCCAAAGATGTCAATAGGATGCCGTAGGAGGACTTATACCTAAAGATGGATTTAAGATTTAACATTTAATGAAGAGAAGATGCCGCTAGGGATGCTTATACTTCTCCTCGGAATGAAGATTAGGATGCCACTAGGGATGCTTACTCCTAACTTCAAAGATGTCAATAGGATGCCGTAGGAGGACTTATACCTAAAGACAGATTTAAGATTTAACATTTAACGAAGAGAAGATGCCGCTAGGGATGCTTATACTTCTCCTCGGAATGAAGATTAGGATGCCACTAGGGATGCTTACTCCTAACTTCAAAGATGTCAATAGGATGCCGTAGGAGGACTTATACCTAAAGACAGATTTAAGATTTAACATTTAATGAAGAGAAGATGCCGCTAGGGATGCTTATACTTCTCCTCGGAACGAAGATTAGGATGCCACTAGGAATGCTTACTCCTAACTCCAAAGATGTCAATAGGATGCCGTAGGAGGACTTATACCTAAAGACGGATTTAAGATTTAACATTTAATGAAGAGAAGATGCCGCTAGGGATGCTTATACTTCTCCTCGGAACGAAGATTAGGATGCCACTAGGGATGCTTACTCCTAACTCCAAAGATGTCAATAGGATGCCGTAGGAGGACTTATACCTAAAGACGGATTTAAGATTTAACATTTAATGAAGAGAAGATGCCGCTAGGGATGCTTATACTTCTCCTCGGAACGAAGATTAGGATGCCACTAAGGATGCTTACTCCTAACTCCAAAGATGTCAATAGGATGCCGTAGGAGGACTTATACCTAAAGACGGATTTAAGATTTAACATTTAATGAAGAGAAGATGCCGCTAGGGATGCTTATACTTCTCCTCGGAACGAAGATTAGGATGCCACTAAGGATGCTTATTCCTAACTCCAAAGATGCCAATAGGATGCCGTAGGAGGACTTATACCTAAAGACAGATTTAAGATTTAACATTTAATGAAGAGAAGATGCCGCTAGGGATGCTTATACTTCTCCTCGGAACGAAGATTAGGATGCCACTAGGGATGCTTACTCCTAACTCCAAAGATGTCAATAGGATGCCGTAGGAGGACTTATACCTAAAGACGGATTTAAGATTTAACATTTAATGAAGAGAATTGATTTCTTTAAAACTCTGGATCATTTCTCTTTATCACAAATGACATTGACAAAATATAAATATTCTATTATGGGTTAAAACATTTGTATATGTCATTTTCTAGAAGAGAATGGAAAATATTTGGAAGAATTAAAATTTTGAACATTTATTGAATTGAAAATTTGTTCCGCTTTTTTTTTTTTTTAATATAGATAATCCCTATAACTTACAAATATTCTATTGGGAATTTTGTTTTTATATTGGATCATCATATATGAAAAAGGAAAACTAATAAAAGGACAATTCTACAGTAGTATTATAGAACATCTCAATCATTTCAAATCTTGCAACCTTTCAATTTTGATTTTCAAAAGTATACAAATCACTTGGACCCAGTACAATATGTGACTTTCAAAAACTTGAGAACAACGTATATTCTGAGAAATATGTAATTTTATTGCAAAATCATCATAACAACATCATTACACATAGTATTTTTTAAGGAAACGCCCATTGATGGGTAACATAGGACGATCACCCTTACAATCCACCAATTGGTAAGATCCTCCTTGGTAGACTTTCTCCACCACAAAAGGACCTTCCCAGGTAGGCTCAAATTTACCCCCAAACCTTCGATGAGTCAAGATAGGTCTACGTAAGACCAACACAAGTTCTCCTACTCGAAAGGTTCTAGGGCGGACTAATTTATCATGTGCTTGAGCCATACGGGATTTATATAACTCGAGGTTCTGTTGAGCCTGCAGTCGCTTCTCTTCTAAACCTTCGAGTTCTTCTAGTCGAAGTCGGGCGTTCTGTTCAGATGTGATACTATTATTAACTGCAACTCTTAGAGAGGGAAGCTGTATCTCTAAAGGGAGAACAGCCTCTACCCCAAAGACTAAAGCAAACGGTGTAGACTGAGTTGGGGTTCTATATGTGGTTCGATAAGCCCACAAAGCCTCACCCAACTTTTCATGCCACTGTCGTTTATTGTCCTCTAAGCTTTTCTTTAAAATTCCTACCAACGTCTTATTGAAGGCCTCTGCTAAACCATTTGCCTGTGGGTAATAGCTTGTGGAGTATCTCCAATCAATATTGTGCCGTTTAACAAAGTTGTTCAGTTTGGTACTTTTCAAAGAAGGACCATTATCGGATATAATTCGACGAGGAATGCCGAATCGATATACGATATGGTCTCTAAAGAACTGGATCACGTTGTGAGTTTTGACTTCTCGTAGTGGAACAGCTTCTGCCCATTTTGAAAAGTAATCTGTTGCTACTAGGATGAACCGGTGACCTTTAGAAGAGGGAGGATCGATAGGGCCAATGATATCCGTACCCCAACTTTCAAAAGGCCATGAAGCAATTGTTGGATGTAGGACATTAGGAGGTTGGTGTAGGATTACACCATGTACTTGGCACTGATGATAACGACGTGCAATAGACATACAGTCGTCAATCATTGAGGGCCAATAATATCCTAACCTTTTAATTTTCATCTTCATTTTAGGACCAGATTGGTGAGCACCACACAATCCAGCATGTACCTCGGTCACAATCTTTTGGGCTTCTTGTTTGTTAAGACAACGTAACCACAATTGATCAAATGACCGGCGGTACAAAGTGTTGTTTATCAGTGTATAAGAGAGAGCCCTTCTCTTAATCTGATCTGCGGCAGATTTCTCTTGAGGGAGTTTGTTTTCTTGCAAGTAGTCAATGAAAGGTTTTCTCCAGTCAACCGTCTCATCATTAACAGCAAGAACAACCTCACCCTCAGAAGGAAAAATCTTATTAATGTATTCCAAGTCTATAGGAGATAAGATTTTGCGACCTTGAACCTCTATAGAGATTGACTCTTCTTCTATACAAGCTAACTCTTTTGCAAGTTTTGCAAGGGCATCCGCCATAGAATTTCTTCCACGGGGTATCCTATACAAAGTTACATTTGGAATTTGTTCGAGAAGCTTCATAGTGTATTGATAGTACGGAAGAAGTTTAGGTTTCAAGACTTTGTAAATACCAGCAACTTGATTGATAATAAGTTGTGAATCTCCAAAGATCTTGATTTCCCTAATTTCCATTGATATTGCTAATTCTAAACCAGTTATTAGAGCTTCGTATTTAGCTTCGTTATTAGTACAAGGCTCTAATAAATGATAAGAATAACGCAACAAACCTTTTTCAGGGGTTATGAAAACCAACCCGATACCGGCCTTCCCTGGGATTATTTCCTGAGATTCCTCAATCTTTTGTGAAGATGCGGCACCATCAAAATATAACTCCCAGGTATTTCCTTCCTGCTCCTCTAAACTCATAATTTGTTCATCAGGGAGATCATCATTTAGAGGGGACTCAGCAGGGATCGGGTGTGCTGCTAAGAAGTCAGCTACGGCTTGACCTTTGATAGCACGTAAGGGTATAAACGTGATATCAAACTGAAGTAAGAACATTGACCATTTTGCCAAACGTCCTGACAATGTTGGACGAGTCATCAGGTATTGGAGTGGATTGACTCTAGAAATGAGATTGATTTTATGAGCTAACATGTAATGCCTTAATTTCTGGGCAGCAAAAATTAAGGCTAAACATTGTTTCTCAATAGGTGGGTAATTAGCTTTAGTTGGTAAGAGTCGTCTACTTAAGTAGTAAAGTGCGTTCTCTTTTCCTTCTTCGTTAGTTTGGGCTAACAAGGCGCCAAGGGAACTATCTAAAGCTGCGGTGTAAAGTATTAAGGGTTTTCCCGGAATAGGAGCCGCTAAGACTGGAGGTGTTAACAAATACTGTTTTATGTTTTCAAAAGCATTTTGACACTTTTCATCCCAATGAAATTGGGCATCTTTCTTACATAAAGCAGCAAATGGTTGACACCTACCAGACAAGTTAGAAATGAATCTCCGTAGATATGCCAACCTACCTTGAAGAGATCTTAATTGGGTTAGACTTTTAGGAGGTGGCATATCTAAGATGGCTTTTATTTTGGAAGGATCAATTTCTATACCTCGGTGTCTCACTACGAACCCTAAGAATTTCCCTGAAGTGACTCCGAAAGCACATTTCAAGGGGTTCATCTTTAGGTTATAGCGGCGCAACCTTTCAAAAACGATTCTCAGATCATGAAGGTGGTCTTCCCTTTGACGACTTTTGACAACCAAATCATCGATGTAACATTCCACTTGTTGGTGGATTAAATCATCGAAGATTCGGGTCATAGCTCGCTGGTAAGTTGCACCAGCATTTTTAAGTCCAAAGGGCATGACTTTGTAACAGAAGACCCCTATAGGTGTTCTGAATGCAGTAAATTTTTCATCTTCAGGAGCCATCTTGATTTGGTTATATCCGGATGAACCGTCCATAAAAGAGAAAATTTCATGCTCAGAGGCAATGTCTACCATGAGTTCTGGTATGGGTAATGGGAACTCATCTTTCGGACATGCCTTATTCAGATCCCTATAATCGATGCATACGCGAATTTGACCACTTTTCTTCTTTACTGGGACGACACTAGCCAACCAAGAGGGATATTTCTCCTCTCGAATAAAGCCTGCATCGATCAATTTCTTAACTTCAGTTATTACTTGTTGTTCAATTTCTAAGCGCATGCGTCGCGGGGCTTGTTTGACAGGAATTATGTCAGGTTGAATTTCAAGTTTGTGAACTGCTATTTCTGGAGATAATCCGGGCATTTCATCATAACTCCAAGCGAAGCAATCCTTAAACTCTGAAAGTAACTTGACTAAGTTATTTGACTCATCCTCGTTCAATAAGGCACTTATGAACGTCGGACGTGAATTTTCTTCATTACCAAGGTTAATTTCTTTTAGTTCGTCAATAGTTGATTGGATTTCCTCCTCGAGTTCAGGAGGTGCCTCCTTAACTTGAATGTCATCCGAATCATCTAAAGTTTCTAAGCAAAATTCATTAAGATTTTCAATGTCCTCTACAAAAAGATGATCAGATCCTACATTGTTAGTAATTACTAAGCAATAATCATCATCATCAAATGGACAAATAGTATTAAAGCCTAGTCCTGCTTTTGACTTTGGTTTATGGAATTCCGTATTCCAAAGACTTTCAAAGGACTGAGCTTGATGTTTAGTCCAAGTAGATGGGGTAAGACCTTGCTCAATTAAATTTTTAACACAATAAGGATACCAATCAAAAGGGAGTTCCACTATTTCATTCATAAAAGTATCATCAACATGTACATCAGTTTCAATATTTTTGCTAGAAGAAGGAATAAACTTAGCAGTTTTACAATCATCGCTCAAAGCAGGTGAAACTTTAACTGCCAACCCAGCTATACTATCTTGCGATAGTGGGGTTAAAGCTAAAGTCTTCACATATCCTTTAAGTCTTTCATAGGTAGACAAATCTGAATCATCCTCTATATTTGCCTGAATTTTATCTTCATCACTGTCATTTTCCAAAGAGATCTCAAATTTTAGCCTTTTGTTACTATTTTCATCCTTCAGTACACATGATTCATCATCTGAACCAGATTCTAAATCGATGTGTATCGTAGGGTTTTGCTTTTGAATGTTTTCATACATTGCACTTTCATGATTTTGCCATCCTCTGCTTCTACCTCGCCCTCGTTGGGTCATCCTACCACCTCTTTATGAGGGAGGAGCAGGATGCCAACGAATGCTATCTTCGAGGCAGGGATATTCTTCATTTCTTTTTTCTTCTTTTTCTTTTTCATTTTTCTTTTCAAGTGCAATTTCATTTTTGGCCAATTTAAGATTTTTGGAAACAACTGTTTGTTTTTTAGGCAAATTCCTACTTCATGAACCGAGAATGGTTGCAAATCTCCCTTAATACAGTGCTCAATACCATCTCTGATGTACTTGATACACTGATGCAGGGATGAAGGAACCATCCTATATTCGTGAAGCCAGGGTCTACCTAAAAGAGCGTTAAAAGATGTTGGAGCGTCTATAATATGAAACTTTACTTCAGTTCTAAAATCCTCAATCTCTAACAACAAAGTAATTGAACCCAAAGCCCTCTCGCCATTTTCATTAAAACCCCGTAAGATCATCTTGTCTGAGCTGAGCTTACGGACGTCTATTCTCAAATAGGCAAGAGTTCTTAGAGTCATAATATTAACTGATGCACCAGGATCTACAAGGATACGTGACAATCTGAAGTTATCTATGTTCACTGTTATGTATAGTGGACGGTTGTGATCAGCTGTCCCTAAACAAAGATCTTCATCAGAAAAAGAAATTTCAGGAACTCCTCTGGAACAAAAAGCTTCATCAGGCTGTGCAGCTGCTAACTGGGCCATGCAAATATCTGGATCTAACAATGCTTTGATTAGGGCTTCCCTCATCTCTTTGGAAAGAATCAAGGTATCATAAATGCTCAGTTTGGCAGGTAGCTTCCTGAGATGAGCTAGGACATTGTAATCGACCTTGGGCATTCCACTCTCAATTGGATTTTGAAAAGGAACGGGTAGAGGTGGAAGAAAAGACTCTGGCTCGTCAATAACTTGCTTTCCTTTATCTTCAGAAGAAGCGTGAGGTGGTAACACTTTGCCACTACGAAGCTTGATTTCCACTATCTCTTCAGAAGAAGTGACAGGCAGGTTATCTTCTTCGACCTCAGCTAATTCTGATTTTACTTCTGTTAAATTTTCAGAATCAGACATCTCGGCTTCAATATAGATATGTATACCCTGCAAATCAAGAGCAGGGACATCACTATCTGAATAATAACCAAGAGAATGTTTTAATTCTTCAAAATTAAATTGATCATGCAGAGAATCATTTTCAGGTGTAGTTTTTAAGTCATCCGTAACATCATTATCATAAATAGACAAGATATAAGCAGAATCCTTTTTCATTGATTTGACATCATCACACTTAACAAAACAAAAGTCATCTAAGATAAGAGGATTGAGGATAACAGTCTCCCCATCCGAAGAAAACACAACTCTACTAGATACATCACAATCAACACTACTAAAAGCAATAAAATGATCTCTAGTGTCCTTCTTCCCCTGAACTATAGGACCCTGGCTGACTCGGGCTTCCTTAAGCTCTGAAGGTGGAGTCATCTCTACATCATCTTCTGGAACTATCAGATCAACCTGGAGAGGCTTCTGAGCTCCCAAAGACTTCTGAAGAGAAGAAAAGTAAAGTTTGTTAAGCAATTTCTTTGAAGAACGGGATAAAACTATATCCCAAGTAGAATCAGAATTTGAAAAAGAAGTAGGAACGATAGGTTCACCAGTCACACATTTAGCTGATCCCTGCCCTGGATCCACTAAGTATTCCTTGGGAATCACTACAGCTCCTAATTTCATGTTTCTGTCAAGCCATTCTTTAAAAGTGATGCAATCTTCAAGATGATGACCCAACATCTGGTGGTAAGGGCAATAATTGGGGTGATCCCCAGCGGAGTCGCCAGAAAAACCTTGGTGGGAAAAAAGTTGTCTCACCACGCAGATTTTGATTTTCTCCTATTTTGTAATTGAATACTGCATTGAGAATAAAGTACAGTCTCGAGAGGCCGACACAATATTCTATAATGGATTCAATATCAAAATAGGGTTTTGAAAATTGATATTTCTATAATCAAACACAATTTAAAAAATAGCATATTATTTCGAAAAGTAAACATGAAATTCTTAAGAATGTGTTTAAAAATAGAAATAAGCTTTTTGAAAAATTTATCCATTCTTTTATTTAGATATAACAAAGAGAATATTATATCATCTTGAAAGGCGAACATAACATTCTTCAAGACATCCAAAATCAAGAATGAATTTTATAAAATTCATCATTTCTAAAATTAAATATAACAAGCAATAAATTATATTGCCTAAAAAGTCAATAATAACATACTACGAGCATATTTAAGATTAGAAATAAAGTTTTTTAAAGATATCTGCATTCCCAAAGATTCTTCCCTTATTTTATATGAATAAAACAAGGTTTATTTTATTCTGGAGTTCTCAAATCCCTATAGGAGCAAGCTCCTATAGTTAATTACATCCTAGGAGGAATGCTCCTAAGAAAACTCTCGATTAAAGCAGTGATTTCATACCCTTTGACTACAAAGTAGAAGACAAGGAACATAAGTAGGAATTTTCCAAGGTGAAAGCTCAATGTTGAACATTTATTAGCGAGTCAATGGAGGAAAAGTAGGAGGTGTCAGATTCTGAGAAGCTCAGAGACAACCTCAGCCTATCCTATGTTGGGCTTTACATTTTAAGAGAAAAATTTATGTTTAAGTTGACATTTTATTAGAAATTTGGGATTATATTCCCGGAGGGCGAGGACTTAAGATCTAAAAAGAATCTGCCTCAGAACCTAAATCTAATTTGGGTACTACAAAGTAGCGACCCGAACCTAACTAATGAAGTGCAAATCTGGACTTACCCCGGCCTGGATTGGGGAGCCAGCTAACCACCTAGGCGCTTTAAAACCATGTGTCCAGTCTCTTATGAAAGATGGGTAGGGATGTTGTTTAAGTTTTAAGGAATTGGGGGCCGACATCTAAGACAATTCCTAATTAGCCCCTCAACTTATGTAGGGTGATAAATGTCTAGAAATGCAATTAAAATTTTAGACTCTTTTTAGTTTGTATCTAATGCAATGCATGCTAATTGACTCGAATGCATAAAATGATAATGAAGCAGTTTAAAAATTTAGGCTTAGAAAATAGATTTTTCCCTAGAGATTGCACAACTTCCCCTTGACAGAACTGCACCCTCATAGGTCAAGTGGTCTGCCAGAACCCGCAGGCGGGGAGGTGCCTAACAAGGAAGAGAAAGTATTAATATGCTTATGCTGACTCTCGGCGGTCCCGAGCTTACTTCTTAGATCGTTAGAGTTACTATGTGAGCCTAAAAATTTTTTTATTTAAAATTACAAGTAGAAGAATTTTAAACGTACCCTTACGAAAAAAATCTCTCCGTTTCGAATCCAGGCTAAAACAAAACACGACATGCAAGGTCCTAAAAAAATCTACTGCACAAACAATATAAACAATCAATTTTAATAATCCAAATGTAATGTCCAATGTCCAATGTCCATATTACACCCAGAATTTGCAGAAAAGTAAAGTGGCCGGGCACCACTGACAACAAACCCGGATTCTAATCCTAAGAATGACGCAAGTGATTTTTGAAATGGGATATACTATTCCTTAAATCTTCATTTCTTCATCTTCTTTCTTCAATCTTCTTGTTCAGACTTTTCTTCTTCTACGAACTTCTCGGGTCCGTCGGGTTCTGGATATCCAAATGAAAAGAAACTCATCCCTAAGAAGGGTATTCTCTTTTCTATTTGGATATTGAATCATTCTAATTTGGCTTTCTAAATAAAAGAGAATAATCCTTTAGGGTATATTCTTTTTTCTTCAGATTCCAAATTGAATGTGATATCCCACTTTCAAAATCACTTTCACAATTTATAAACACATTTACATTACATTACATTTCACATAAAAAGAGAGAAAAATCTAGACCGCCTGCAGGGTTATCCTAAGTAATTTATAACAAAAATCATCCCACGCAATTATATATATATGCAATTGAATTTAAATTATTAAGCCACACTTGGCCACACTCTTCTTCATTTGGGGGCTAAGCAGCTGAAGCACCTGTAGCATTTATTTATTATTAATTAATTAGCCCCCCTTTTTCTGCCCTGCATGAGTGTGACCACCTGCAGAAAATCATGTTAATAATCCAGATCGCTCCTAGCCTATGGGTAATCTAATCGTCAATCAAACCAACACAGAGTGCAGTAAAATTAAATAAACAAACATACCAACATTTTACAACCAGCATACAATAAAACTCGAGAAAAAGCCCGTCACAGTGCAGTAAGGAAATAAACACCGGCCTAACCTAAAACTAGAGTCAGTTGTCCTAACAAACAAATCTAAGTGTGTGCAGTAGGCTGTGAGGTTTTGAAATGTCCTAAGTCAATTATTGGCTAAAGCTTTCTAATTGATTGAATTCTAATTTAAAGATATTTACTAATTCTAAAGTGTGATGTCGCTAAATTTTCTATGTTATAAGTTTCTATCCTAAAGTGTGCATGCTTCCTAAGTCTAGATTTTCTAAGACTCAGTCCTTAATTTTTGTCCTTAAGTGTCACTACTGTTGTATGGGATAAAAATTTGTTATTACTAACCCTTAGGACTTTGAGTGTGTGTAAAAGGGGTTTAGGGATCTAAAATAAATCAAAAAAGTAAACCTAATTAAATTGAAGTTACTACAGGGACCTAAAGGAATGGTTCACGCATACCACATCAAGGGGCCCCTAAAGGTTTTCTAAGTTTAGAAATACTCACAGTCACCGGGGGCTACGACCCGGTGGTTTCGCCCGTAGCACCTCTACCCGGTTGGATAGAGGCGACTGACGTCATTAGCTCCTTGTACTTTTGTCCACTCGATCAGTACCGTTCCTCGCAGTTTATGCAAATAAAACAGGAAAAACAAGGATTAGAAAGTTCATTTAATAAATAATAATGCAATAATTGAAATTTACTAAAAGTAAAGACGTACCTTTCTTCGGGCTTGAACACCAGATTTGTTGCTTTGCTTTTGGAACCTTTGCTTTTGGAAGTACACTTTGTAATTTCCCAACATGTATCTCGAGGCATGAGAAAGAGGGAATAGAAGGGGGAGAAAGATTAAGAGAAAGAGAATTAGAGCTTTTACTTTCTAACAATTTCACCCAAATAATTTATTTCTAACAA